>CM037853.1:84176201-84624799 GCA_021234595.1 Delia radicum
ACTTCTCTATGCCCCATTACTTCTGCACGTACTCGTGACTTGGCAGAGCCACCTATACCGTCGACCACACCATTGCCATGTGATGTGGCCGTGTACTTCCAGTCTATGGACTCAAATTTTTCTTGAAATTTAGAATTTAACAGGTACAGGAAGTAGGCCATGTATCTGTTTTTAAACTCGCTGGATGGGCCATCATTCCAAATTATTAATTTAGGTTTACTTTTTGTTTCAATCATGTACAAGAGGTTGGTAAGAAACACAGCAACAGTGTTTTTAGTTTTATCTCGTGTGTCTGACACTATGAGGAAACATTTGGTATTTTTGGCATCAAACATTGCTGCTGTAAACAAAGTTACGCTTTTACGACTCCATAAGGCTGATTGCACTTCCCCTTGCCATTCACATGTATAGTTCATTCCAAAGTCGAGTTGAAGCACTAAACTATTCTCTTTGTCGCTTTCAAATGAAGAGTCCTGGATTCGCTTAATCCGAACGTGTTCTTTAAAATCGGGTATAGCAGTTTTAATTTCATATAGCAATTCTGCTGCGCAACCCTCATGACATTTTATTTCAAGCCTCTTGGTGTCATGGTGTTTAACCCACTGGTTCCAATTAACTCGAGTTTCGGCTGTAAACATTAGGCCTACACTGTCCATTGTGAGGAGGTTTCCATCTCGACAATTTTCACACTCATTTCTCCAGCAGTCTGACTGCAAAACTTGATTTTTGTCTACAGTCTCTGAACACAGGAATTTTCCCAAAAATCGGTGATTGTATTTTAGTTTTAAGCCATTCAACATCATTTGAAAATTCTCATGTTTGAAGCACTTACACTGGTTGACAGGAGTATCTTTAATAAAAAGGACATTTTCTGGACGCAAGCTACAAAATTTAGAGTAGCCAATTTGGTAATCAGGATATTTTTCTTTAAACAAGAAATGGGCTTCCTTTAAATGTAACATTAAATAATATTTTCGCACACGTTTTCTTTCTCCCTTCACCCAAATCGTCATTTCATCTTTTTGTCCTGGAGCGGTGTACACAATATCAGATTGTGAAAAATAATTAATAACTAAAGTTTCTAGGACGTCGATATTGTTGCCATTAGTTGCGTCTTCCATTTTCTGAGACAATTTTAGTCCAACATGTGAAGCCAACCCTGACACGATGGCTAGCTTTTTGCTAGGTGACTTGGGAAGAGATCTCAAAGATTTACCAAGAGCTTTACTATAGGTCTGCCGTACTCTATATGGCATAGGAGATGGTGTAGAAACATTGCTTGTACTTGGATTTTCGGGTGAGCTCAAAGCTAACTTCCTACGTTTTCTACACTGTTTCTGTCTTTCATTGGCTGCCTCTCTCTGTTTCTTCTTTTCAGAAGCTGACAAAGTTTCAGCTTGATTTTTTCTGATGGCCTGTTGTCTTTTTTTTTCCTTGTCTCTGAACTCTGGGTCTTCACACTTCTTTTTATAATATTTTTTCTGATTTTTTGCTAACCTCTGCTTCTTGGTGGAGTCCATTTTCACAAGTATGGCTGCTGAAAAGCACATGGTTTATACAATGTAATATTATTACGTTAACCATGCAACTTTTAGGCTCTATAAAATCACAACAAAAGCAAAACTTACCTATTTTTTACAGCAGGTATTTAACACAATCCTTGTTAGAACAATTTTTCTTATAAACTTTAGAAAATGACTATTTCAGTCCTTCTGGAAGAAGAATGTTCTTTCTACTATAAGTATTGCACGATGCAGAATACCAATTGAAGTGTTGCCAGATGCATAATACAAATTGTTGTGTTGCCAGATGCATAATACAAATTTTTGTGTTGCCAGACAATCATATTACTTATTATTATAACATTTACCTGATTTTTGCAAATGCAAATAATGCAAAATGTAATTTCTGTTATTGTCACATACGTGATGTCACATACGTTTAGTCACAAACATGATAGCCTATAACTCCCAAAGTAAAAATGTAAAAAAACTTTGCAATATTTATTTAAAGTCACACAGCCAAACTAGCTTTGCATTGCGGTTAAGAAAATATTAGCTTTAATATTGAGTCGTATATAACAATAAATCCAAGTTCCTATCATGTATGTGACATCGTGGTTTTATGTATTCACTAGAAGTTCAGTAGTAAGCAGGAAAAAGATGTAATGATAATTTTTAAAGTGTTATTTATTAGTATTTATACATAAGAATAGGGGTTGCTATATTAAAAAATTTACAAATAATCATTAAATGTGAAATTCTACACCCAAAGATAAATTTTGACACCTTTAAAATTTACGAATTTTTAGTAGGCTGCACTTCAACTACTCAATTTTGGTCCTAGATATTTTTCGCCTTGCAAATAAATTACACCATTGGAAAGAACATCTTTTAATCTTTTAATAATGATGGTTACCCATTTTTTAAAAGAAACTTTAAAAAAAAGCTGTGGTTGTCAAATCTATGGAACGGCCCTATTGAGCTACGAATTAAGTTAACAAGTAAAGAACGCTTTAGTCGCTACTGCTTTTAACGCAAGTTAAAAGAAGTTTTTACTTTATCCTCTAATTACAAATTTCTAATTATCATTAGAAAAACGTTTCAAGAGAGACTCTTAATTATTTGACAATAGTTTTTAAAGAGTTGTTAACATTTTGAAAATTTTTAATATAAAATTTCTTTATTGAGAACAAAAATTGATTGTTTTTACACAATTAAATTTATTTTTTTCCCAAAAACCAACCGATGTTCTGTCGGCTGGGAAACTATTTTTATTTTAAATTCATTATAAAATTTCTACATTGAGCTACGAATTAAGTTAACAAGTAAATAACGCTTTAGTCGCTACTGCTTTTAACGCAAGTTAAAAGACGTTTTTACTTTATCCTCTTAATTACAAATTTCTAATTATCATTAGAAAAACGTTTCAAGAGAGACTTAATTATTTGACAATAGTTTTTAAAGTGTTGTTAACATTTTGAAAATTTTTAATATAAAATTTCTTTATTGAGAACAAAAATTGATTGTTTTTACACAATTAAATTTATTTTTTTTCCCAAAAACCAACCGATGTTCTGTCGGCTGGAAAACTTTTTTTCATTTTAAATCCATTATAAAATTTCTATATTGAGCTACGAATTAAGTTAACAAGTAAAGAACGCTTTAGTCGCTACTGCTTTTAACGCAAGTTAAAAGACATTTTGACTTTATCCTCTAATTACAAATTTCTAATTATCATTAGAAAAACGTTTCAAGAGAGACTCTTAATTATTTGACAATAGTTTTTAAAGAGTTGTTAACATTTTGAAATTTTTTAATATAAAATTTCTTTATTGAGAACAAAAATTGATTGCTTTTGGTTTCAACATAATAAAATTAAACAACAATTTTTACACGTTCTTAGGTTAGGTCCCCCGCCCAGACTACGACCTACTGTCGCAGTCGGCTTTTCAAGGCTCGACTCTTTGGTCGAAGCCTCCGGGTACTGACTGGTAGAACTAGTTGGTCTAGTCAAACCAGCAGCGAATGAAGTTTTTTTTTTTTTTATTATTAGGGTTTGGATTTATTTTTGGTCCCACGAGTGTGGGGGAAGAAATGTCCACCGCGTCATAGCTGTAGTGTTTTCAATAATTAAAACGATCTTCTTTTGTTTAGCTCTGATGAGCAACTGTTTTATTGTTTCTTAAACATACTTAAATCTAGATATAAAAATCAACTTAATACTAGCTACAACTAAAGTGTGGGAAATGCCTACGTATGCATTAATCCACACTGTAGGTTGCTTGTAGCATGGACATTCCATAGATTGTATGTTAATACTTCATACAATGTATGGGTGTTATATTGCCTGTCTAGTACATGGCAATATACACTTATCAAACACGCTACATAGCCCCCGATAACGCAGTAAGGGCGGCCTCTGCCTCTACCTACTTGATGAGGTGCCCAGGTATCAGCAAGATTCCGTTAAAATACAGTTGGTTACCCCTAACTGCAAACCAACCGATGAGCACGGGTCGTGTAACACTCCGGTTTAGGGGGAGTGACCTTTGGTCGCGCACCTTTAAAGTCTCCTGCCACAGGACAAACCCTGGAGGCCAGATTTTGTCCTGCGACTGGAAACCACAGTGCACTTAAGCCTTCACATCGCGTCAAGATTGTCACTCTTTGGTGAAGGCACCCTGTATAAATAAATTATTAATTACTTTTCAATATTAGTTGCACTGTTTTTATATAAAAATTTCTTTATTGAGAACAAAAATTGATTGTTTTTACACAATTAAATTTATTTTTTTCCCAAAAACCAACCGATGTTCTGTCGGCTGGGAAACTATTTTTATTTTAAATTCATTATAAAATTTCTATATTGAGCTACGAATTAAGTTAACAAGTAAAGAACGCTTTAGTCGCTACTGCTTTTAACGCAAGTTAAAAGACATTTTGACTTTATCCTCTAATTACAAATTTCTAATTATCATTAGAAAAACGTTTCAAGAGAGACTCTTAATTATTTGACAATAGTTTTTAAAGAGTTGTTAACATTTTGAAATTTTTTAATATAAAATTTCTTTATTGAGAACAAAAATTGATTGCTTTTGGTTTCAACATAATAAAATTAAACAACAATTTTTACACGTTCTTAGGTTAGGTCCCCCGCCCAGACTACGACCTACTGTGGAAGCGTGTTTATAAAATTCATTAAGATTTTTGAAACATAAAAGTTTTTTTTTTTTTTTTGTTATTAATTCTTTAGTAGATTTTTTTTTTTTAACGATTCACTGGCAGGATCGCCATGTTATTAATTTGAACAACCGTATTATCTTGGTTCTGATTTTAGACTGTCTTTATTTATTCATTATTTTATTATAAACCTAAACTTAATTATTAACATTAACTTAATAATTATCATTAACTATGGCGTGTACATATAGGTGTGTATTTATTCTCACGACGTCAGCGTAATTGCATTTGGTTATACGTCACGCATGTAGACGGGATGGATCGTATATCTTTGTTTAATAATATCGTTCCATATATTCTACTAGGTAGCAATGGCAAGTGTAACCTTGACATTGACTAACTCGAGATCGTGTTTCTTTGCTTAATTCACGCGTTAGTAATAACGACACACATAAGTACACTACACGGCTTTTCAAGGCCCGACTCTTTGGTCGAAGCCTCCGGATACTGACTGGTAGAACTAGTTGGTCTAGTCAAACCAGCAGCGAATGAAGTTTGTTTTTTTTTTATTATTAGGGTTTGGATTCATTTTTGGTCCCACGAGTGTGGGGGAAGAAATGTCCACCGCGTCATAGCCCCCGATATCGCAGTAAGGGCGGCCTCTGCCTCTACCTACTTGCTGAGGTGCCCAGGTATCAACAAGACTCCGTTAAAATACAGTTGGTTACCCCTAACTGCAAACCAACCGATGAGCACGGGTCGTGTAACAATCTGGTTTAGGGGAAGTGACCTTTGGTCGCGCACCTTTAAAGTCTCCTGCCACAGGACAAACCCTGGAGGCCAGATTTTGTCCTGCGACTGGAAACCACAGTGCACTTAAGCCTTCACATCGCGTCAAGATTGTCACTTTTTGGTGAAGGCACCCTGTATAAATAAATTATTAATTACTTTTCAATATTAGTTGCACTGTTTTTATATAAAAATTTCTTTATTGAGAACAAAAATTGATTGTTTTTACACAATTAAATTTATTTTTTTTCCCAAAAACCAACCGATGTTCTGTCGGCTGGGAAACTATTTTTATTTTAAATTCATTATAAAATTTCTATATTGAGCTACGAATTAAGTTAACAAGTAAAGAACTCTTTAGTCGCTACTTCTTTTAACGCAAGTTAAAAGACATTTTGACTTTATCCTCTAATTACAAATTTCTAATTATCATTAGAAAAACGTTTCAAGAGAGACTCTTAATTATTTGACAATAGTTTTTAAAGAGTTGTTAACATTTTGAAATTTTTTAATATAAAATTTCTTTATTGAGAACAAAAATTGATTGCTTTTGGTCTCAACAGAATAAAATTAAACAATTTTTACACGTTCTTGCTTGCATTGAGTATGATATGATTAAATTGTTTATTACCTACAAAAAATTAAATTAAAAACTGTAAAAATAAAAATGTTATAAGCATTTCGAATCAGTCAGTCATAGTTGGCACACCCTGTATAAATAAATTATTAATTACTTTTCAATAGTTGTTGCTTTGGTTTTATATAAAAATTTCTTTATTGAGAACAAAAATTGATTGTTTTTACACAATTAAATTTATTTTTTTTTCCCAAAAACCAACCGATGTTCTGTCGGCTGGAAAACTTTTTTTCATTTTAAATCCATTATAAAATTTCTATATTGAGCTACGAATTAAGTTAACAAGTAAAGAACGCTTTAGTCGCTATTGCTTTTAACGCAAGTTAAAAGACATTTTTACTTTATCCTCTAATTACAAATTTCTAATTATCATTAGAAAAACGTTTCAAGAGAGACTCTTAATTATTTGACAATAGTTTTCAAAGAGTTGTTAACATTTTGAAATTTTTTAATATAAAATTTCTTTATTGAGAACAAAAATTGATTGTTTCTGTTATGGTTTCTGTTAGGGACGCGGGATAGAAAAACAAGAAGCGTTTCGGTATAAGGTTATAATAGAACTCAACTTTATTTACAATTTTATTGCTACTTACATATATACTAAAATATTTTACTTAGACACTATTTAAATCTATCATTTTCCACGCTACAATGCGTGTGACAATGTTTTCTTTTTATAGATAAGAAAATGTTATCAAACAATTCTCTGTTCTTTACTACCTTGTGTACACTACACAATCTTCAACACATGCTGAGTGTAAGTTAGTATTTTTATTTTTTCTTTATGATATTAATAATTTTTGTATTTTACAATAGAATTATTGAGTTATGTTTCGCCGGCACACGATATTTTAATCCTTTCACTATTTACTTAGAATCCCTCTTGTGCTCCGAATAGCGATTCGGGTTTTTTTAAATCGTATTTCAACGCAGATGCCCTACGTTGGGCGCCAGTTAGTATTTTTATAAATAAAATACATTATTTCGAGTACTTGACTACGACTGAACTTTATTTATTTTTTCGCATACTTAAAACTGACAATTACTAACTATTTTGCTTAGTACTGAAAAATACAGGGTGGCCCGAATAAGACCTAGAGATGTTAAACACGTGTAACTCTTGTAATAAAGTTTTTTTTTTAAATGATTTATTTTTATATGATAAATACATTTTATAGAAATTTAATGTGACTATGTGTGAAATATGACATCAGACAAATGACCAACATTTTGCTCGATACAGGCATTGGCTCTTTTTAGCGCATTTTGCATTACACGGCGTAATGTTTCTGGTTGCAGGCGCTGTATTTCGTCTCGAATATTCTGCTTGAGCTGTCCAAGTGTCTGTAGTTAGTTAACATACACTTTGTCTTTTAAATATCCCCATAAAAAAAAATCCGGCGAGGCTTAAGGCCTCATTAGTTTTTACTTTCTGTTGCCGTTCTGTGTCGTTCTGTTCTGTAGGTAATATTTTGTAATTACTTTTTCTGTGAAAGGAATCAGCTGTTTTCAAAAGTAAAAGAAACTCCAACCAAAAACATTTAAATCAGGGATGATAAATGCGATTTGAAAATAGTACCAACCTGCATATAAAATAGTACTTTTTCGGCATCAAAAGTAAAAAAAAAAAATTTAAATATAAATTAACGAACAAATCTTTGTACCCTCCAAAATGAACAATTACAAATGAAACAACAAAAATATATCAAAAAAAAAAAAATATGTTAAGATGTGAAAACAAAATTTTGAGGTGAAAAACTTTTTTGGCTGTAAAAACAAACTATTTTTGAGGTGAAAACAAAAATTTTTTTTGTGGAGAAAAAAAATTTGCGGTGAATTTTAAATATTATACACCTCTTAGCGTCTGGTGGAAAAATATGACGTTATATTTTATACATCAGACACTACGATGAATTCTAATAATATACAGTGCATTATACACCAATTTGTATGAAAAATTTAGAGGTACTTTCACATTGTCACTAATTACTTTTGAACCGCTGGACCGATTTTGCTCATTTTCAATACCAAACTTTTCGGAAAAATGTACATAAAGCTATCTAAAAACGAGCAGTGCGTACTAAGAAAATTAGCTGGTTTTGATTTAAAAAATTATTAAAATTTTGAGATTTTTTCTTAAATTCACCAAATTTTTAATATTTTTTGAACGTCTTATTAATTTTTGCTGTATTGAATTACGTTTCTCACAGTTTTTTGTGAATTCAATCCTTGTGATTGGTAGCAAACAAATTTGTTCGTGAACTCATTCGATTTTAAAAACACGCAGCTAATAGTCAATTTCACATTTTTATTATTTATTTTTTTGAAAATCAAAATTAGTTAATAATAATTATAACCCTTAGTGATTGAATTCAATAATTGGTTTAATGGGTTAATAAAACTCTAATATAATCATCTGTAATCAGTCGCACTCAGTGAAATCATGTGATTGAATTCACAGCATTTGGTTCCAAATTAATTCATTGTTCATATAGGACTGCAAATCGAATTAATAGTTATTGAATTTTAAAGGGACCAAGAAATTCATACATAGAAAAATTTGTAAATTGTACTAAATGAGTCATAGGAGTATCATGGTACTTTTGAGGTTCAAATAGTACCATAAAAAGTACTATAGTACCAACTTTATCATTCCTGATGCAAATATTGAAAAAAAAAAATTTCACAACAAACCAATACATACGCACTTTAGTCTGTCACTTAACGTTGAATTCTATTTTCAATAGAATTGTCCGCAACAGAACAGAACGAAAAAGTGAAAACTCACCACACATACAGACTTTCAATTGAACAGAAACAAAACAGCTCATTCGTAACAGAACAGAACGTACAAACGAATTCTGCCTTTAGTATTCATGCATTATGAATACCCTACAGAATGCATATACTGAACAATTTTTAAATTATCGTTATTATAATATACAACAGGTTGTTATCATTGAAAATCTGGCGACTAATTGTGGTTTTAAATAATAAAATATTCTAAACAATTTTATAAGCTTTTAAACGATACTTAGTTTGTATAAATCCTATTAGTAATATCCTGATTTATGATATATAATTTAAGAGAAAGCTTATATCGCTACTAATTTCTATAGTTGTTAATTGTTTTTATAATTAACAATTGTGTATTTATTACATTTATTACATTTACATTTATGTTTTTTTTTTTTTTTTTGTCTAAAAACTATATTTTTTGTAGGCAAGATATTTTTTATTAGCTGTGAAAGCACCATTAATAAAAACAAGATCTATTTTGCTTGCATATTAACACTGTTTTTTATACAAATTTCAGAGTCAAGTTTTATAGTTTTCTTTAATGTGTCAGTCAAGTAATATATTTGTTATCTTGTTTAACTGATGCTTTGATAGTTTTAATACTTTACTTTAGAAAGTGGCACACAAAAACTACGGTAAGCTACAAAATCGTATAAATTGAAGCATGCACAAAGTAAAATATTTTACTTTAATACAAAAATACAAAATTACTTTATTGAGAATAAGTTAGTGGCTGAAAGTTTAATGTATTTTTTTTTTATTTATTTTTATTTTAAAAGTAAAATATTTTACTTTAATACAAAAATACGAAATAACTTTATTGAGAATAAGTTAGTGGCTGAAAGTTTAATGTAATTTTTTTTATTTATTTTTATTCATAATCAAAAATACAAAACAACTTTATTGAGAATAAAACTCCATGTACATAAACGAAATAGCTTTACCCTCTTGTTTTTGTGTCTTTATTCTATTATTGTGACTTTATATGGTAATAGAATAATAAAAAAAACAAATCGAGGGGATTTAGTTCTTACGTTCATGTATATGTAGGGTGAACATATTTTTCTGAAATGAAAAAAATTTTTTTTTTATGAATTCTCAAATAAACAACAACAAATAATTCACTTTTCTTAATAAAAATTCTGTGCAACGGAAAATTTTCCTACACAAGTTGCTTGAAATTTTAAAAATTGCAAAATTTATATAAAAATTTCAGACTCAGCAAATTGGTATGAATTGAATTATGCATAAAAATACGAAATTATTGTCAAACCAACAAAAACTTTTGTAAAATAAACTAATTTTTGTTCATTTAACGAAAGTTTTTGGTTATTTGAATTTTTTTTTTGTATTTTTATGAATGGATTGCTTCAAAGTTTGCATTTAGATTGCTAATACCACCGCTAGAGGGCGCAATAGATGTACAAAAGCTTAAGAAAAACCTTATTGTGGCACTATTACACCTTTCTACCAAATTTCGTCAAAAAATTCCCACTGGATCGATGGAGAGGTATATAAAATAAATTAATGTCAAAATTTAAATATTTAGTAGTTTTTTAAAATTTGTACCAAAAACTGTCGGATATTAACAATACGAAGGGTTGGACAACCAGTTCAGTTTATCGCTTTCACGCGGTTTCATGTTTATCGACCCAACATTTCTAAACAAAAGTGTTGTCAAAAATTTTTTTTTGCAACTCCCATTGGTCGTCAACAGTCAAAATTAGTGAACAAATATTTTACCACCCAAGTAATAGCAAAAGATGTGTCCAGTATATTTCTATAATCTTGTTTACAATATATAAAAGGTGTTTTTTTTTAATGATCTTGCTATGCTAAACACGAATAAACACGTTTTGACTGTAGTCCTTAAATATCCTTTGGAGACCAGATTTGGAATCAGGAAATAAAAATTTATAAATATCAAACAAAAATTTCTTAAATATCTATCCAAACAAAAAAAAAAACTGAACAAAAACTACTTTTTTATACCTTTGAAAACCAATGGGATATATATGACCCATACTGTATCAGTGCCCTCTACGAAATGGAATGAATCAAATACAAATATTTTAATGTTTCTTGAAACTTGAAGAGTTGAACCATATCCTACCAAAAAGGATAGGATATGGTCCTATCCTTTGTGAGATGTGCTTGGTAAGTACAATCCCACAAAAGAGTGTTTTCAAGTGATATACAGAAGGTATGACGACGTTGATTTGTCAAATATACTACAGAAGCGATATTAAAAAAGCAAAAAAAATAAAAAGCCGGTTATTCAAACCGGTTTTTTGTTAAAAAAAAAAAAAACGAAACACGGTTTTTGATAAGTATTCAAAAAGTATTAAGTATTCCAAAAGTATTTTCTAAGTGGTTGAATATTTGACAACTCTAGTAACATAATAACATTTGACACAATTTTTCAATTGAAATGTTATTGCGCCTGCCTTTGTGTCAAATTGACACAAACGACGGATGCGTGTTAAATAAAACAGTTTGTAAAATTAAAGAAAAAAACTTTAATAACTTTAAAAAAAAAATAACAATTAAAGGGGGGTTATATAATTCGATTCGAACAAAATTTCACATTGAAAATAAAGTAATAAAAAGTACTTTTTAATGATTAAACATTTTAAAAGAACGTGTAGACAATGATCTGGTAATTGGGAAAGGTAAAAAAAAAGATTTTAAAAATTTTTGAATTCGAACAAATTTTTCGAATCGAATTACATACATCATAATATCCCTCCAGATTTTTGGGGGCACATCAAATTTTCTCTACATTATTGGAACTGTTTTAAGGCAAATAATTTATATCCAACTAAGATACAGAAATTCTCAGCATACACAGTAAAAAAAATCATTTAAAATGTTTCGCATTTATACTGCAAAGAACTACAAATATTTTTTAAATATTTTGCTAAAAACCTTTGTTAATATTATTTTGCTAAAAAAACTTTGTTAATATTATTTTGCTAAAAACCTTTGTTATAACTTTGAAACAAAAAATTTACGTATTCTTCTTGCATAAATAAAACCTGAACCATTTTTATACATTTAATGAAATGTTATATTATAAAAACATTTTAAGTTAAAATTTTCTGTTAAATGGTAAAATTTTCACAATAAGTTAGCTTTTAAGTATTAACACAATAAGTTTGTAATATTATTTATTAAAATATTTATAAAAAAAAAATCAAAATTATATTTTATATTTCGAATGAAAAACAAAAATATTGTGTGTATTATTTTAAATCAATAATTAAGTATATTTAAATAAATGTATAAACAAAAAAAAAATGTTAATTTATAATATTAATTATAATAATATAAACCAACCTTTTTATATATATATAAAATTATTGTCAAAAAAAAAATAAACAATTACAAAAAATTATAAATTATTGTGTTTTTAAATTACATAGAATATTTTTTTTTTTTTTTTTTTGAGTAAACAAATTTTGAAATGAATCCATTTGAATTCATCAATGCACTATGAATGCACAAGCCTGAATTTTGGCCGAACTAGAATATGATAGATAGGGGTCTAAAAAGTATCCTATAATTTGGATTCAGAAGTATAAAATTCAAAATGGCGGTTACAACATGGTGGCCACAATTTCATAAATTTCGATATATTTAATTATAGTTAATTGTGATTAAAGGATTTGGGGTCGCTGATTCCGAATGTGGAACCAAAAAATTAAAAATGGCGGATTCTGTATGCCGATTAAATTATTTTCAACAATTTTTTTTTTGTATTATCTGATTTGACTGAAATGTATTTCGCGGTTGGTTAAAACAAATCTGATATCAGAAATTGAAAATTCAAAATGGCGGATCCAAAATGGCTGTCATAAAATTAGAATATTAATATTTTGAATATTAATTACATTTTTATAAAGGACGACTTAAAAACGCCAATGACCAGCGCAGCGACTTCCATGTACCGAAATAATCACTAAAAACCAAAGAAATATGCACTAAAAATCCAAAAATATGCACTAAAAATTAAAAAAAAAAAAATATTTTTTTTTTGCATAATATGGATTTTTAAAAATCGATTTAATACTTGAAATCCAATATTAATGTCTAATCAATGACAACTAGATGCTATGTTAAGGTTTAGAAATTCGTTCTTTTGATTATTTGTAAATAAATCATAATTTTACAAAATATGCAGAAATATGCAATTAAATTGAAAATATGCAAAATTTGAAACAAAAAATTACAAAATATGCATTAAAATATGGATTTATAGCAAAATATGCATTTATAATAATTTATGCAAAAATATGCAATAACAAATTGATGCCATTTTGTTGCAAATTCTTTGATTCGGAAAAGTATTTGATAAAAGTCGATTTTGGGCTACTGACTACAAACATGTATTTACATGAAAGTCAAAATTTAAAATAGTGGATCCTATTTTTTTTTTATAATACATGCCGTATTGTCTAATTCAATTTAAATTGTCACAGAGATTGTAGATATCACTATAGAGAAGACGGAAATTCTACTTTGTTAATCTGTATATCTGAATCAAGTGTATTCAATATTGCGGATAAGATGTGGCTTAAATAAACTTTGAAACATCCTAGCATTTCAAACAAAGTAGAAAAAATTTTAATTTAAGAACAAAGCGTTCCCATAGACTTTGTTACTGATTGGATCCGCCATTTTGAATTTAAAATTTTTATCTCATTTTTGTGATTATCAGCTATCGGAACCTTAATTAAATGACATTTTTAGCATTCATTACTTTAGTTTGTTCTTAAACTCTGAAATGTTGTAAAATAGTAAGATCTGAAGTTCATTTTTCAGTTATAGGCCATATCTTGAAAGTTTACGAACGACATCTCGGAGAACAAACTGGCGTTCACAGTTTTTTAATATCTTCTGGAGCTTTTTGGATCTAATTTTTTTTTTGTAAAAGAAGGTTTATCAACAAAATGCTCAATTCTGAGCCCTTAAGAAAAAAAAAATACTCTCTTAAGTACCCTTTTCAAAAAAGAACTTTGTTTCAAAAAATCCCCATTTTGTTAGAAGTCTTTTTTTCAAAAAAAGAAGCATTTTAAAAAAGTACAATTTTAAAAAAGTACAATTTTTCGAAAACGGACCTTTTTCAAAAAGTACCTTTTTTTAAAAAAGTACCATTTTCCAAAAAGTATTTTTCAAAATGTACATTTTAAAATAAAAGTACCCATAAAATATGAAAACACGACTGTTTTCATACTGGAGCTCCAAATGCGCTTAAACAATCTAGACATAAATTCGTCCAGGTTGTGGAACAAACATTTTTCAAAAATCACAATGACATCGAAAAAATGTTTAATTTTCCATACTTTTACATGAAAATACCAAGGTATTTTTCGGGTAATAGTACGGTGTTTTTATACCATGGCTCCAAATGGGCTTAACCAATCATGAAATAATATAGACGTAAATTGAACTAAGAATTATAAACCTCCGCCCAGGTTGTGGAACAAACATTTTTTAAAAATCACAGTGGAATTTAGAAAGTGCTTCATTTCAAAAAGTGCTTTAGTTCATATAAATTCATAAACAAAGAAGTTATGACCGTTTTTATATAGTATATCCTTTATTCATGTTTGAAAGGATATAAATTCATAAACAAAGAAGTTATAGAATTATGACCGTGTTTTTACAACTGTGCAATGGCAGGTAAGTGAATTATATTAAAAAAACTAAAAAAAACTTTTTAACTAACAAATAAAAAATCCTAAAACACAGAAAACAGTTTTGTAGTTGTAACCGAAGTTTTTGCCAACCGAATTTTTGTGGTTGCACGTACTACTATCACTATTATTAAATTTTAATACTATTGTAACAACCGACATTTACAAATTTCGAATTTTTATTGTAACAATTGAATATTTTATGTTTTTGAACAATAATATGCTATAAATAGATTCGCATACGTTCAACAACATTTGTTTTATTAATTAAAAAATGTTATTCCTCGAACTGGGCTCGAACCGGCGATCAAGTACTTTACCTCTAGCCTAAATCTAATTTAAATATTTTTTATTTTTTTTTAAATTTCAACCTTAATAATTTCTTGTTTCAAATTTAAATATTTGTCTAAAAATAGATTTGTATTTACAACAGAAAGTCGGTTGCTAATCTCAATATTTTGTTAGAATTACCAAAACTATAAAAAAATTAATATATTATTTTAAAATTATTTTATTAACAAATATTCCTATGCCGCGAACCGGTGACCTTCTGTTTGCCAGGCAATTGCTTTACCTCTAGCCTAAACCCAATTTGAATTTGTATTTTCAAATTTATACCTTGAATATTTTTTTTCTTTCAAGTTTAACTATGAATGTCTAAAAATAGATTTGTATGTACAACAAAAATTGGGTTGCTAATCTTAATATTTTATTAGAGTTACCAAAACTATAAAAAAATTTATATTATTTTAAAATAATTTTATTAAAAAAAAATCTTATTCCGCTAACTGGAGTCGAATTAATTTACTTTACCTCTAGCCCACACCCAATTTGAATTTGTGTTTTCAAATTCCTACCTTGAATATATTTTTTCTTTCAAGTTTAAATATGAATGTCTAAAAATAGATTACTTACAAATATATTTTTAGACATTCATATTGGGTTGCTAATCTTAATATTTTATTAGAGTTGCCAAAAAAACTATTAAAAACTTTATATTATTTTAAAATTGGTAACGAAAACTTATATTTTAGATGGAGTGATTGTTTTTTTTTTTGCAGGAGAAACTAATATTCGATTTTAACTGCAAATATTTTATTCAACGGATAACATCTCCGAAAAGTGGTTTGTTGTTGGTATTAAAGGTAATGTAGAAGATAATATTTTTTCAATATTGATAAGAAAAACCAATAGTTTGAATGATGTGACTGTGTTTTGATTAATTTTATATATTTTCTGTTTACAATATAGTTTAATTATTCTGATGATGAATTTTAAATACTTACAATTAAAATTATGGAATAACGATTAAATTTTGTTGGTTACAATGAAATTCCTACCAAATTATTCTCTGTGTGTAGAATTTTGATAATATCTTTTGTTAGAATATTGTTCTACCTCAAGTCAAAAATCTAATGTGATATTTTTATATTAGATTTAATTTGTTGCTTTTTAAAAAGTTTGATCATTTTCATGACAGACAATACCCTCCCTAATCATCCTTATCTTCAGTTGTCCGCAAAAGAATACGATAATTGGCTTAACCAAACCAAGTCATTACATACAACAGACAAAATCCACGTTATGAGAATTTTATCTGAAAAAGAAAAAGTGTTTGCTTTTCAAAAAGTTTTAATTTTGTGGTTATAGGTTTACCAAATCAGTCAGCTTATACACTAAGGGCGAGTAACTTTTCTATAAATAACCAGAGTTTATTTCCATATACATTTTATATTCATAAATATGGTTAAGCCCTAAAATTTGGTTAACTTTAGATACGTTAACAGCAGGTCTAAGACCTTAACCATAGTAACCACACTTTACCATAGTTATTAATGTCAAATTTATATGGAAATTTTTGTGGTTTTTAGAAAAGTTACTCACTCGAAAGTAGATTTTGTCTGTTGTATGCAATGTCTTGGTTTATGTTAAGCCAATAATTGTTTTTTTTTCGCAGGTAACTGAAGATTAGGGTGATGCCTATGAAACAAATGTATTGTCTTTCATAAAAATGATCAAACTTTTTTAAAAAGCAACAAATAAAATCTAATATGACAATATCATATTTGATTTTGGACTTAAGGTAAAACAATATTTTAACTAAATATATAAAAACATAGAAAGTCGAAAAACTCAATTTTTGTGTTTTTAATACAAAAATTTAAACATTTTTGAAATATCTTTTGGCAAAAACGAAAAACACGTTTAAAATCAGTCAGCTTAAAACTAAGGAAGAAGGCCCTAAGGTGAACATGGTTTTGAAATAATGCTCTAGAGCAGCGGTTCCCACCAACTTTTGCTTCACGAACCGCTTGCGACACCTCTACTAGTTCACGGACCCTAACTTTTTTTTTTTTTTATATACAAAAAAAAAATGCTATAGTAATGAAACAAGAGATACGTACGTATTTACTGCAATAAATTTTTATTTTTATTTTCCACAAAATATTTAAAAAAAATTATAAACTTGTTCAAAAATTGTGAAATTTTTCAATTTGTTAAGAATCAAAGACATTTTAGGTAAATTTGCAATATTTTGGAAATTTTGTATTTGGTCGTGATACTAGCATACATCTACAAATAAAGTACCCAAAAATTAGTACATTTTTACAATAACAAAATCGCAAAATTTTACGCTGATGACATATAATTATTTTATTTTTTTTTACCGCTCCACGTGCTAGCTCTTGAGAAACAGTTAAATGACTAATTATTTTTTATTTCATACTCGAAAACAATCGAAAATCACTCGGGAAAATTTTTACAGATCTCTTATAATCCATGATATGGAACTTTTTGCATTACAACCTGCATCCCAGTAAGGGATTAGGGTAAGCTGCCTACAACAAGCATCCTTGTTAGGGAAAACAGTAAGCTCAAACATTTTGTTTGTTTATTTTTATACGAAAATTATTCGTTTCTTTTGCTGCTTCTCAATATTATGTAATAGTAAGCACTTACAACAGCGCATTTGTTTTATCCGCCTACTAAAAACACGAAAAAATTTTACTGGGTAAGAACATAAATTCGAACTAAAAATTTTCATTTGAATTAAAAAAAAAATTTTCTATGCAAATTACATTAATTAAAATTCCGAAATTTTAAATAATACTCAAAAAATTCTTTTGAAAATTATGAACATCTCAAATAATATTTAATTGAAGTTTCAGATTTTTAAATAATTTCTGGTAATTTTTGAGTTTCTAAAAAATTGAATTGCAAATGATATTTTCTATATTTCAAATGCAAAATATAAATTTATAGTTTCTAAATTTTACTATTTTTCCCTAAAAATTTAAAATATATTTTCACAAAATTTATGAAACTTTTTTATCAAATTATGAAGACCTATGAACAAATTTAGGAAACAATTTCATCAATATGATTAAACTTTTTGTCCTAAGTGTAGCACAATTTTATTACGTTCCTATTGAATATTGTCAAATAACCTTAACAGTGTTTTAGGATATATTCCAAGGAACATAACAGGTGTTTGGGCTGACCGTTAAGGAGGAGACTTTTGCCTCTTGTAAAGCTTATTTTTTATTGCATGTTCCTGACCAAAATTGCAAACAAAAAAATCAATCAGTTAGGTCACATTCTTTGCAACATATAATAAACTTCAGGTCATAGGCAAAACATTTTCGGCTTGAGATTTCTTATTTTGTTACCCGTAGAAACTTCCAAAAACACCATCTATGCGGATGTCAACGCTAAATTAAAACCCACACACAACAAATTGTAAGTTCCTCGCTTTAGCGGTTTCGCCATCAAGGCCTTCAAGGAGAAGACTATTTTTCTAAAAATCCATTTTAATCGGATGTCTATGCGATAATAGGGATCCCACATACCAAATTTGTATGTGTCGATTTTCTTTTGCATTCTTTTGTAGTATAAATATTAGAGTTTGTCAGAAAAATATAAAATTTGTTTGTTTTCGGGATATCATCACTTTTTAAAATGTTTCTCCATCAATAAGAAAGACGGCGTTGGTATTTTCTTTAAATTCCAACTCATTCTACATGCGCTCGTCGGCCAAAAACGTTTATTTAGGGTCGCTTTTCCTACAGAGCGAAAAGACATGTATTTATATGAAATTTGAATTCACCTTTTGATTCTACACCAAAAATTATGTTAAGTTTTACTCTTTTTTTCCCGCTTGCAGTTTCAGCATCATTTATAGTGTCCGACCGAAGAATTCGGGCAGAAAATGCCTTTTGTAGGTATTCGGGTTTTTAAAGCATTATGGACAAATTTGACAAATGGAAACATTTTTATTGGCCTTACTAAAGTCGATTTTGAGTGTCAAATTTAAATACAAATACGAAGTTAAGCAATGAATTCAATAATCGGCCATCGAACAATCTGACAATTTGGAAAATCTTCGGCGGCCGATTACACAGTGATACAAGAAAGAATGAAGTTGAAATACATGGGAAGTGGTACTATTTTTCTGGTAAATGTTGCCGAGTACAACAAGAATCTGTTTTTGAAATTTGCCAAACACCTCCAAAATCTTGAGTTACTGGTAAAACACTGTTTTTCGTTCCTTAATGCACTTATAAGCCAGTAACTTAGTTGAATATCATCCGAGTTTAAGTTTCTCAGCTATATATTTTATTTAAGATACCTTGAGAAATCTGTGTGAATTTCTCCAGCAAACACAATTTTTTCTTAATTTTTTTAAATTTAGAGACGTTTTTACAAAGTATTTTGTAAAGGAAGCGTACTATATATGAATTTATTAACAAAGCTAATTTATTTATGAGTAAAACGCAACTTCGTTTTTAAAAATCCGTTAAATATTTAACTTTTTATTAACACAAAATATTTGCAAAAAATAAAAATTTTGGCCATTCCGCTCAAAAATGTTTGCTTGACCGTTTTTTTTTTTAATTCAGTATATTATCATCAGTATCGCGATGAAATGAACAACAATATTCTGAAATCATATCTGTGATATTTTTTCCCTCAACGTTTTTCCATTGTATCAATTTCCTGGTGAAAATGTTCGACTGAACTCCGAATGCACGAAATGAATTTTTATGGACATGTTGCAGCCCATTTCGCAATACGCCCTTAAAAACTCATTAACAACCGCTACATAGCCGTCGCTTCTGTGATTACCAAACAAATTATCACATAGTGCAACAAAACCCTTCCATACACGTTTTTCATCTCTCAGGCTGTAGCAATCTTAGTTATTATAGTTAGTTAGTATAGGATACGAACAATATACGCTTCCATTAAAGTATTTTATATTAACCCACTAGCGCCCACAGTCCCAAAATGGGTACAACTCGATTTTCACATCATTTGAAATCAAGTGAAAAAACTTAAATTTTGGGAACATATTTGGAAAATGAAAAATTTTTGTTTTTAAAATTTTTAATAATAGAGATATGATATGTATTGTTAATATTTATTATTTATTCAGGCACTAAGTAAATCTCTTGAATCAAATTTTGCAATACCGAAATTAACTATGATATCCCCAGTAACATCAAATTTAAATTTATCGGAATGTAAAGTTTTGTATAAATACAAATCTGGCTCTCAAGCAAAAAAGTTTGGCGAACACTGTTGCACCAATTTCCTACTAAGTGTGCTATTTGCGTGTTTATAAAAAAGTACCTGCATCATGCTAGCAGCTTCACTAGATAGAGAGCGCATAAAAAGAACAGAAAAAACCTTATGCAGCAGGCATTTATGCACGTTTTACTCTTAAATGAATTAGTTTTGTTAACAAATTCAGATATATTACGGTTCCTTTACAAAATACTTTGTGAAAACATCTCCAAATTTGCAAAATGGCGAAAAAGTTAAAAGAAATGTGTTGTGAGCTGGAGAAATACACACAGCTTTTTCAAGTTAACTTAAATAATATATATATACCATTTGAAAGGTATCACTTTTTTCTTTCTAAAACCTTGAAATCGCATAATATTAAACTAAGTTACAAGCTCATTAGTGCATAAAGGTACGAAACCGGATTTTAACCCGTAACACAAGATTTTGGAGGTGTTTGGAAAATTTAAAAAACAGATTCTTGTTGTACTCGGCAACATTTTTAGTATCACTTTCCAGGTGTTTTTTTGTTGTCGCAGTGTGTTATTTAACTTTACAGCTAAACGTCGGCTTTTTCCTTAAACTTTTTACTCAAAATCGAATTAAAACGGCTCAGCAAATATTTTGTCAATATCAAAACTTGTCCACATTGTCTTTAAATTCCAAAAAGACCGACCACATTTCGTTATTTGGTCGAAGTCTTCGGTCGGACAGTAATCATTTAGGAAATAGAGTGGTCGGTTAATTTTTTTTTTTTTCAAAAAACGTATAAAGTATTTTGTTTTGACACAATCAAAAACCATTTTAAGCTGAGCTAAAAGGTTCACAAATTTTCGCTTTATGGTAACCCAGTAAAAAGTTATTAAGTTTTCAAAAATGTTGTCTTTACTAAAATGCAACATTTTATTGATTTAAAACTTTTTAACGGGACGCGGTAGCATTTTGCTTACCTCAAAATACTTTTTCATTGTGTGTGTTAAAAAAAATATTTTTAAAAAGTTTTGAGAAAGATAGTTTTGCCGTCTACTCTATTGCCTAAACGCTGCACTTAAAAAACCGGGGAAAAAGTTGTTTGTATAATTTTTGGCGTAGAATCGAAGTTATTAGTTTAACCCATTAAAGACTGACCCCCGATTTCGTGGTCCGATTTCTATGAAATTTCACACATTTGATATTATGGGCATTTATATTGACATGACGTTTTTTTTTTATTTTTACCTGTCAAACCTTGGCCCCTAGACTATGGGTATATTCGCTATTAAAGAGTTCTAAAACACAAGATTTTTTGAAAACAAAACAAATTAAAAAACGCATTTAATAGATGCATTGTTGTGTGTTTATTTCACTATGTACGTAGAATCGGTATAATAAAAAATAAATTGGGACTTTCCCGTTTTTGAATAGATGTGTGAGTGTTTAATTACTGCTCTGTTTTACTCTATACGATGATTTTTGTTTTTTAAAACAATTTAGTACTGTTTTGGTTACGAGTAGAGTCACAACATATAATAAGTGAATTGAAAAGAACTAAAGTTGTTTTGAAAGTAAGTGATTTTTAAATTTTGTTAGCATGATAAGACGTTGTAATTTTGTAGCTGCCTCTGAGTTACAAGCAGAAATTGATAGTTGGACCACCGATGAGGATGATGATGATAATTTTCATAAAACAGAGAAAATAAATATTGTAATTACTCCACCGCATCGTGTTGATAACATTAGTGACTCCGAAGACATTGATGATAATATACAAACTATTCATGATGAAAATCAATTACCTAATGAAATGGCTGGCCAGTTTGAGATAGAATACGTTTATGAGGATGACAATGTGAATCTACCTGTGGTTGATGAACCAGTTGAAATGGAGGATGAGCCAATGGATGCAGAAAGAGAAACTCAGGCGTCTACATTGAAGTCAAAAGGTCGTGCATCAGTGCGAAATAAACCTAAATGGAGCAAAACTTTTAATTATAAATTTGATAAACAACCTTACGACAATGAACAAAACTACCAGAAATTGCTTTTCGAGAAACTGGGTAAGTTGTGCGATAAACCTTGTTGTACATAAATCTGAAGACACATATGTTGTTATATTAGGCTCGTACACCCCCTTAGAATTGTGGGAGTGTTTTTTTGATGAAGAGGTAATGGAAATGATCGTCGAAAATACAAACAAGTATGCCGGACAAAACAATATACCTGGTTTTGCTACTTCAATTTCTGAAATGAGAAAATTCTTTGTAATCTTGTATCTAACAGGATATCACACTTTGCCAACCATTTATTCCTTTAGGATGTCAGTTTGTGAAAGATGCGATAAGCCGAGATAGATTTAAATTAATTAAACAGAACATACACGTTTCCGATAATGAAAATTTAGACAAAAACGATAAACTTGCAAAAAATACTCCATTGAATGTTGTCTTAAATAAAAAAATTATGCAATTGGGCGTTTTTGCTCACAATCTTTCGGTGGATGAGCAGATGATTGCATACTATGGGCGCCATTCTTTAAAAATGTTTATAAGAGGAAAACCAACAAGATTTGGTTACAAATATTGGGTCATAGCTTCTGCTATATCAGATCCACCCAAACACAATGTCACATTTGATAATTTTTTTTAAGCCATAAGTTGTTTTGCACATTGTCTGAAAAATGATATTTTGCAAACGGTACCGTTCGCGACAATCGCACTAATCATGCTCCATTAAAAGATGTCAAATCGATGAAAAAGATGCCTCGAGGATCATCTGTTTTCAACTTTGACAAAAACAACAACATTATAGCAGTGCATTGGAATGATAACTCGGTAAAAATATATATATTTATGCATATACGTGTTTGGTCCAAAGCTTATTATTATTTATTTAAGGTGGTCACTATAATGTCGAATTTCTTGGGTGTGTAGCCGATGTGTCGAGCTAAAAGATTTGATCGTAAAATTCGGAAAATGACAACGATTGAGCAACCACATCTCATATATCAATATAATCAACGAATGGGTGGAGTGGACTTATTCGACAATGCCATGAATAATTAATTACCACATTAAAATTCGTGGTAAGAAGTGGTACTGGCCGTTACTTACTAATGCTTTGGATGCAGGTATGGTGAATGCCTGGAAATTACACTGCATGCTAAGAAAAGCTGAAGGAGTTCCAATCATGAGTCAATTTGATTTTCCTGTGAGCGTTGTTGAAGCATTGGTAACAATTCCTGATAATCGTGTTCGTATAAGAGAAAAAGTTGTCACAACTGCACAAGAAATGGCTAAGCGCATGGATCACTTTGACCATATGATAAGTAAAATTGATAAGCGTGGCCGTTGTAGACAATGTGGAGGTAAAACTGAGTTTGGTTGTTCAAAATGCAAATCAAACTTACTTACTTGTTTTGCACAGTTTCATGCAGGTGTCCCATAAAACATTAAAAAAATAAAATTATCTCAATAATCAACCACAGTTGATTTTTACTTACCAAAAAATTTAACAAAAAAAATGTGTGT
The DNA here is from genome assembly GCA_021234595.1 of Delia radicum. NCBI lineage: Eukaryota > Metazoa > Arthropoda > Insecta > Diptera > Anthomyiidae > Delia > Delia radicum. The sequence continues at coordinate 84,199,882 of CM037853.1, forward strand.
TTTGAACCCTCTAACAGCGAAGTGGGTATTTAAATACCCATGCCAATGAATCAAACCTGTAGTCTACGTGATTGGTCCAATTTAGTGCATATTTTTTTCTAAAGCAGAGCACTCCTAAGGCTATAAGTCACCAAGAGGGTTTTCGAATTTTCTACTGACCCAATTTTCCAGAGCCGTTGCCGTTCACTTTTTCCAAATTTGAAAAATTGCTAACTTTTAAACCGCTAACATTCCCAATAGAAGGGGGTAAAATTTAATTTCAAAATTTTTTTTAAGTAGTCCTATCCTTTCTTTATCTTTCTGTAAAAACCAATTTCCGCTACCTCTTACCTGAAATTAGCCAGAATTTTTCTACGAAGGCTCTGTTTTTGGGTATTTAAATACCCCTCAGTCCTTAATGGGTTAAGTTACATATAAATACATCTCCTTTTGCTCTGCAGTGAATGCGCACGTGAAAAAAGTTGACATTTTATTTTTGATTTCACCATTTTTTTATTGGTGCAAAAACCGCAAAATAGTGTTGATATAATAAACACAAAAAAAAAATGTTATACTTTTCTGACGAACTCGAATATTTATACTACGTTAACAAATGTTTTACAGCCAACTGCGACAGGACTATTATTTGTGTAATTCAATTGTAGTTATTTTAAATGCAATATCAGTTGTTTTTACTTATGTTAGTGGCAAAATATTTCAATGTTTTTGACAGTTGTTTATTTAAACAACTTACAAAAAGTACTGTATTTTTATTATATTTATTTTATTTAGTCATTACCAATTTTTTTTATATACATACATACATTTTATTTAGTTATTTGAAATAATAAGCTGCCCCTTAAATTTCCAACTGCTGTATCAGTGCATACACGGATTTTTTTTTAAATAAAACCATTTTCGCTATTTTCGATTTCAAATTATTTTTTGGTGTAATTTATTTACAAAAGTATGAGGTACGTTTTCATTAAGTTTATCAAAATTAAACTAATTAAATTAAAGTACACAAAAATAAATATACATACATTATGATTTGTATTATGATTTGACTAATAAAAGTTACGTATTCAAATTAAACATTTAAAATTTTAATCTTTATTATTAATGGCACGTAAGTGTTCCAATTCAGCGCGTTCCTGTTTGTTGCGCAACAATGGAACATTGTAATCGAAAGCATAGAAGAAACCTTTAGGTTCTCCATGTTCTTCTGGTCCGGGAACATATTCGGGTTCTTGATGGACATATTCATGTTGTTCATTGGCAGCTGGTTCATAACGACCTTCTTGAGTTTGATATACAGCAGCATGTGGATCAGGATTAAGACCTGCAGCAGCGGCTTGTTCACCCCAAAGTCTAAAATGTTCCTCTTCAGCTTTACGTACAGCAGGGGTCTTGGTGGGTGGATTTTTCAGATGGGCAGGACGATTATCTTCTACGTGGAAACCGGTCTTATCGGCATAATAATTGGCAATAAAATCACGACCATGGGGTTGTACATATTTATAAGTACCACTGACGGTGCCACTAGCATCCTTCTTTTCATTTTTACCTTGATTCCAATCTTTGTAACCGTACACGTACTGACCCAAACCATCTTGACCATGATATTGATGAGCATCATAATGTTCTTCTACATATTCTTCGGGGTGTTCAATAACACGACCCATATATACAAAATCACCTTTTCCATTGCGTGCCTCGGGTAGAGGATTCTCACCGGTTTTAGGAGCAAATTCAATATTATTTAAACCACGTAGTCCAGCTTGATTTAAAAATTGTTGTGCTTCTTCGGGTGAAATATTTATTTTGAAAATATTTTCCGCCAATAATGCTGTCGGTAAAACCTGGAATGAAAAAAGGTGGAAAATTAAGAATTATGTAAAAAAAAATCATTGAGATAGCTAAATGTTTGTCAAAATTGTTGAAAACTATTTTTTTAGTTGTTTCAAAAGTTTTATAGTACAAATTTTTCAATTATTTTTAACACATTGTGGTCCGATTACTGAATGTCTAGTTAAAATTTAACAAACAGTTAAATTGAAAATTTGTATGGGAAACAACAACAAATGTGTCAGTTAAGGTCCCAGTTAGTAGCTAACGGAACATTGTGAAAATGATGCTGTATGTTATTTTGTTTTTACTGCATTTGTGGTTCTTCGAAAGTTAAAAATAACTAATTTTTTTAAATAGATTTTTTTAAAGTTAAATATCTTTGTCGCATTTCAAAATGCATTTAATTTTATATTAACCGTCATTTTCTGTAGGTTCTATCGACAAAACTTTTATGATTGTGCCACAAGTAAAAATTAAAAATTTAAAGTAAAAAGCAAGAATATAAACCCAAACGGATATCGGTTACGGTTGGCGTACTGGAACTAATATTAGTCAGTTGAAAAAGTTTAAAATGTTGAACCAAATTTAATAAAATTATTAAAAATTTTTAAAAACTTGTTTTCAAAAATATTTACAGATTTATCATTTTTCAAAAAATTGCTTTGTTAAATTAAAAAATAAATCAAACATTTAACGATTCAAATTAACTCTTCTGTCCTGTTTGGGTCAAAATGACCCAATATTGGAAAACAAAGTTAAAAAACCATAACTGACACTGCTGGTTTCCAGTAAGATTTAGTTTTATTATATATATTTCGTGAAAAATTTTAGTAATGTGAAAAAATAGTATGACATTTTTTTGGCTTTCATCTGCGAGCACAAACTTGTTATGTTTGGGTCATTTTGACCCAATATTATATTTTCACTACAAAATTTGCTTCGATGTTAATTTTTGTGACCAGGTACGATAAATTTTGTAGTCTTTTCTTTTTAATGTATTTCGCGTATGTACCCATATTGAAATTTTTTATCTGCAGAAAAATCACGTTTTGACTTTTTACTTCCATATAGTGCTTATAATTTTGAACGCTTATAAGTTTTAAACTATAAGAGACTTTAATAAAGTTTGAATATATTTTCTTATTTTAAGTTTACTAAGAACCTTTGATATTCGTAAAAAAATTGAAAATTGGAGAAGAATTTTTTTTTCGTCTTTTCATAAGCGGATAATTTTTTAATATTTAATCTAGTAGTGTTCCGTGGGAGCCAAAAATTGCAATATAAGTTTATAGTTAAATGTGTTTGAACAGACAAAAATTGAATCCAAATATCGTAAGTCTTTCAAAATTTTCTTTAATGAGAAACCAACAAAAATTTGTTGGCAAGTTTTGAAAGTTGAGTCGAATTGATACATATAAGCTATTACACTAAAAATCGTCCAAAATCTGACCTTGGGTTTTTCGATTTCAATTAAATTTTGCATTCAGAAACTTTATGGACCCACTTAAAAATTGCCGATTTTAGTTTTTCAAATTTCGAAAAATACGCCGTCTTCTGCGCGATTCAGATTTTTTGAAAAATAAGAAATATGCGAAAAGTGCGTAAGTCTGCGTATTCGTCTTTTCTTTTATTTTGATCGGTTCATCACCATTTAAATTGCATTGGAATGTTACGGTAGTCTGCTTTTATACTGCGAATTAGAATTCTTTCCAGCGCCAAAAAGGAATTGCATTTTTTATGCAATTTATTTTTAAAATTGAATTTTTCTAACGTTTGGCCACTCTGGATTTAAAAACGGAGTGCATATTTGCTAAATATGGAATTTTCACCAAACAGTTGCACATTTACTATTTTGGGTCCCGGGCTAAACTATTTTTAATGATTTTTTGAAAAAAAGCTTATAGCACTTTTACATTGAAAAAACAACAATTTGTTATTTTTTTTGATTAAGATTAAATTTAAAAATGTAATGCTAAGGAGCCCTTTATTTAGACGTCTCTGTTTTAAAAAATATTCATTTAATATTGTTGATTCTTCTGTAGGTGAAAGATAAAAGAATTTACTGAAATATTCTGTTTTAAAAATTTAAATTTTTAACCTTTTCCAGCACACATTTGCCATTGAATATCATATTTTTATAGAAAGAGTTAAAAATTAAATTTTAAAAACTTAATATTTAAGTAGATTCGTTCATCTATCGTGTAGAGAAGAAATCTTAAAAATTAAATATATAGTTTTTAAAAGAAAGACCATTCAAACGGCGCCTTAGCTCTACATTTTCTAATTTATTTTTTTAGTTTTGAAAAATAAATAAAAATAACAAAATGTTGTTTTTTCTATGCAAAAAATGATGCAAGCATTTTTTCAATAAATCGTTAATAATATTTAAACCCCGAGACCAAAAACAAAAACCATAGTGTTGTTTTTTAGTAAAAATTCCACATTTTACAAAGAAGCATCTTTTTCAAATCGAGAGTGGCCAAATTTTAAAAGAGTGCATTTAAACAATAAATTGCATAAGAAATGCATTTCGTTCTAACGCTGAAAAAAACTTTATTCCGCAGTAAAAAAGTAGGGAAGTATACCATTGCAGTACAATTTAAGTGCTGAATATTAACAAAAATGCGAATAAATAAATTTACAGACTTTTTGCAATTTTCTCATTATTCAAAATAAAAACTAAAGCGTGCAGAAAACCGTGCATTTTTCGAAATTTGAAATATTAGAAACGCCAATCTTTAAGTGGCTCAATATAGTTTCTAAATGCTAAATTTAATTGAAGTCGGTAAAAAAAATACACTTTTTGGGCCTGTCTTCGGTGGAACGGCCGATATATGTTTTCTTTTTATTGTTACTATTTTTTACTATTATCATTTCAAAAGTGTCCTAAATTTGATATTTTAAAAGAAAAAATTAATTACAAATAAGTTACAGTATGATATTCAGTTATTTTAAAATTGGGTCAATTTGACCCAAGAAACATAACAGATGGGGTACTCTTCCAAAACAAAGTTTGTATAAAAATTAGTTAAACAGTTTTTAATCTCACTTTACTATTATTATACTAATACTATCTGAAATGCCCGGTGTTCCCGGGTCAACTGTGATTTTTGAATGCAGAAAAAATTTTAATGGTAAGGAAAAATAAAATTTAAAAAAAATGAAATCATAAAGACATTGCGAAAAAATCGGTATGTATATTATACGGGGGACAAAAATTCTTAAAAACGAAAAAGTTTTACCTAAAATGTTTTGATTGGATATAATACTTAAAATTAAAAAAATAAGCTTTATTAAAAATAGTGGAATTTTTTGATTTTGAGGTTTTTGATCAGAAGTCGGTATTGAAGTTGGCTACGGTAATGAAACTTTTACTAGGCCTTCCTCGGCAAACGTGGAATATATGTGCGTAATTTCAAAGAAATCCGTTAAAACTCTCTTAGAAGTTTGTATTAAAAAAAACGATAAATGTTGGAAAAGGTGAAAAAAATTTTAATTTGACATTTTTTGTAAAAAGTAGGCGTGTAAGTGTGCGTGGTTGAGTTGAGTTCCGAGGATTATTCATGTCAAATTTGAGGAAAATCCGTTGACAATTGCAAATTTGTATAGAGAACAAACAAACAAACAAACAAACTGAAAATGAGTTTTATATATATATATTTACTATTTATTTATATCTTATTTTACAATTTTGCAAATTTTTTTTACTAATTTTGGTTGCTAATTTTACTAACTTTTAAAACCCGATTTACAAAAACTAGCAAAAAAAAATTTAGTAACATATTTTTTAAAGCTAAACATTATTTGATCTAGACACAAGATAAGGAAACATCTTGAACTTTATTTATAGAGCAATTCCATATGAAAACGATCAAAATTGGCAAATTTTTGGACGACCCCTCACCGATTTTAAAATAAATAGTCTCAATCGATTGCCCAGCAAAATATAATGTACCTACATATTTTTTTTTTTTTTTATAGTGACTGGTTTAGTGGTGGTGTGCACCACTGTCATGTGACAAAATTGAAGAATTCTTCATAAGGGAAATCATTGAAAGTTGTTTAAAAAAAAAAAACTGCTAAAGCGATCGCAACGAGTGATAGCTCGTTGGAAAGGTATTGAATCAGGCTTTAATTGAAAAATAAAATTTTCCTAATTTTTCTTGTTAAATAATTAAAAATAATTCCATTATAAAAATTATAAAAACAATGAGAACAAGGTGGTCTCTTAAATGCTCTTCTCCTGTCCAAACAAGGAGTCGGGGCCCATTTTTTTATTGCTGATTCTTAAAGCAAAAATTATGAGGAATCAAAAAAAAAATAAAATTAGCCGGAAAATTTAGGAGCTTCTGTGGAAAATCGGAAAATTTAATTTTCATGGGAAAATTGAATTTTCATGGGAAAAAAGGTAAATTTCTGAGAAAAATTAGGAAAATTTTATTTTTCAATTAAAGCCTGATTCAATACCTTTCCAACGAGCTATCACTCGTTGCGATCGCTTTAGTAGTTTTTTTTTTTAAACAACTTTCAATGAGGTCCCTTATGAAGAATTCTTCAATTTTGTCACATGACAGTGGTGCACACCACCACTAAACCAGTCACTATAAAAAAAAAAAAATATGTAGGTACATTATTTTTTGCTGGGCAATCGATTGAGACTATTTATTTTAAAATCGGAGAGGGGTCGTGTAAAAGGTGATCGCTTTCATATGGAATTGCTCTATACACTTAAATATTAACTGCACTGAGGGAAAAAAGTTTCATTATATTGATGAAGATGTTGTCATTAAATTTTCATAATATTTACGAAGTTTTTTATAAATACGACAAAGAGTTTATAATAAATGTGGGCTCAATAGTTTCATAGAACTTCATAATTTCCTAAAAAAGTTTCATAAACTTTGGGGAAAATAATTTTAATCAAGGTAAATTAATTGTATTGATTACTTTTTTTATTTATATGACCTACATAAAAAATTTCGACACCATTTGTAACTGACTTTAGATTAGGGTGGGGCGATTAGTAGGGAAGGAAAAAAATATTAATGGGCGCTTCGCGTTTCTGATTCTTGGGATTGTACTGAGCAAAAAAGTCCACTAGACCATACGTCTACGGTGAAAATCGAGCTTCCAGATTTTGATTTTACGGCAAAAAAGCCCTATTTTGAAATTTAAAATTAACCCCTTAAACCCCACCCACAAATATGATTGATGCATTAATCTGCTAGAGAATCTTCCAAAGGAGAGATTGATACCATAATCTTGGTTAAGCTCCTCCTACTTCCTGAAATTGTCTATCCCACACATTGTTACTTTCACAAAATACGGCAAAAAAAAACCCTATTTTGAAATTAACCCCTTAAACCCCACCCACAAATATGATTGATGCATTAATCTGCTAGAGAATCTTCCAAAGAAAAGATTGATACCATAATCTTGGATAAGCTCCTCCTACTTCCTGAGATATGTCCATCCCACACATTGTTACTTTCACAAAATACGGCTAAAAAGTCAAAATCTGGAAGCTCGATTTTCACCGTAGACGTATGGTCTAGTGGACTTTTTTGCTCAGTACAATCCCAAGTTTTATAAAAGTTTTATAAATTAAGAATTTTGTATGTATTGTTGATCTTTTAGAATTGTGTTTCATTTTGAATAATCAGATTTGAAATCATAATTAAAATGTTACTATTACAAATGGAAAATAAATAATAAATTTAAGAGAAGATGACAAAAATCTTGTGGTGATCAGCGCTAGAGGTAGTGCCTCACTATCGCACGACAGTGCATATAGCGTATTTTTGCAAATTTTTACGGGGAGGGGAAAAAATGATAAAAGTCCTTAAAAAAAAGGGGCTATAATGAAATTGTTACCAGGGTTGCCATAGTAATCCGAATTCTAAATTTTAATTTTTTAAAATAATACTTAATATTGTGTTCTTCTATCGCAAAAATAATTATTTGAATAAACCATTTATTTATTATTTTAAAATTGCTTAAATATTGTCGTTTTTATTGATTCCTAAAGCTAGTAAAACCCTTAAGGTAGAATTCTGAAACTTAAAATCACAATAACATCCACTTAAAAAGGATAAACTAATTTATTGAAACAAATTCATTAAAAAGTACATTATTTTGCATCCTAATATATTCCGATATATAAAGCTACCGTTAACGATGTATCGGGCTTTTAAGCTCGTATTACATATTACAAATATTTTTTTTCATTTTAAAATGTATTTAACTAATATTATTAACTAAACAAATAATAAATATTAACTTATACTTGTTATATTATTCAAATAATTGACAAGTTGAGATCATATTCAGTTGTTTTTAGTACACTCAAAAAAGGTTTACAGTTACTACATGACAGTTGTGTGTGTAGTAATCAGTTGTAGTTGTTTTTAACTGCAATTACAGTTGTTTTTCTATGAGATAATGCACAACAACTATTATGACAGTTATTTAAAAAAAAAACAGCTGAAGCAAATTATTGTATTTTTTTGTTATTTTAATAAACAACTACCAAAACAGTAATTTTGCAGTAAACAGTTTTATTTTGCTAGTTATTAAAAAACAAAACGATTATGTAGAGTTTTTAAATATTCTTGTGTTTAAATATTCGATATGTTTGTTCATAGTTTTCAAATAATAATTAGAAAATTTTATTGTATCTTCAAAAACGTTTATAACTGGAGTATCGTTTGGAATTTTGACTTTGCAGAAAATTGTTTATTGTTCTAGAAATTTGTTTATTGAGATCTTAGGTAAATTTTTGTAGTTGATTGTTTCCTTGAATTTTGAACGGTTTGCTACCTATGGACCTGAACACGGGAAAAAAGGTAAAAAAAAAATCGATTTTTTTTAAGTTTTTTTTGATTTTGATCTGTAGGTGAAGTTTTTTTGATTTTATATGTTCGCAATTTTTGTTCTTTATGACAAGAGCTACAACTTTGCCATAGAGAGTAAATCGAAATTCTGAACGGTTTGCAAGATATGAGCCTGAGAAAATGATCACTTTTTTGCGAAAATGATACCGAGGCCCCAAATCTTTGGCGGCCCATAAACAAAAAAGGAGATGACTTTGGGAAAAATTGGGAGACACGGGTCTTTTTTTTTAGTCTTTTATCACGTAGTGGTGTCCGTATATGGTTATTTTTTTTCGTGTTGCACTGTGTAACCAATATTTTACTCAAAAATAAGTCGAAATATTTCGAACTAACTTCCTGTTATCTAATTTTGGCCCACTCATAGATACGCTGGGAATTTGTGAAAACTTTGTGCTAAATTGCACCCCTTTTTGAAGTCAGTCTTCATATAAAAAATATAGTTGATACACACAGGGAACTTCGTAGTAAAAATTTTGTAGTTGTATGAGTTGTTATACAGTATCTTCATTTATAAAAGAATTTGACTAACTTTGCAGTTCATTTAAAAAAACAAACCACTGCAAATTACTGAATTATGATTTTACAGTCATTTAATGAAGTAGTTTTTTTTTTCTTTTTTTTAAGAATTTTTTTTTTAATTGGTTGGATTTCCCATAATTTGGGGGATTTCCCCCCCTTTTAAACCGCGCATTAGTCCGTATAAGGATTGTATATAAATCAATTGTATCCTCCTAAAAATATACGGCCATCATTGCTAGACTTAAGTTTATACAAATAAACATTAAATAAAGTCATTTCAAAAAAGATTTTGATGTCTTTTACGTAATATAAACTAAAAAAAAAATCGCTTGACTCAATGCATACTTAAAATTGAAATATCTTTATATATTGAACTAACCTATTAAAACAGAGTATACCACTGGGGTCTACGCCCCAAAATCAAAGCTTACGTGTCCCGGGGTGTTGGTGTGTCATTTTCACATACGTTATTCTGTAATCACAGTTAACAACAAATACTATGAAACTTTTTTGAGTGTATCCTATTTAATAATAGATTTAACTATGTTTTTTCTCTGTGTATCTTCTTAACTCCCTAATCCACATCCCAGCACGATTGTATTCTGGCCTTAAATATAAAATATTGTTCAGATATGCCACTGGAAATTTTGCCACTTAAAATTTTTGAGGTTGTTAATAATATTGGCCAAGTTTATTTCAATATTTAAGTACAAAGACTAACATTTAATTTTATATATATTTTTTTTTTTGCTTTTTAAGAAGTATTAACTGGTTTTTTTTTTGAATATAAAAACAGCAACAACCACATTTTAAAAATTAGCATTTGAACAGAACCAATTAAAATAAAATGTATAAAAACTCAACCCGGATAGATTACTTTTTCTCTGGGAATTTCCAATTTAACATAATTTTACAATAAAATTATAATTTATTGAAAAGAACAGAATTATTGTTAAAACATAATAAAATAAATATTGTAACGATTCTACTACGAATTTAGAACATTTTGAAATTATTGCGAATAAATAAAGTAACTAAAAATTACAGTTTTAACCCATATTTGTACCCGGTTCTCAAATCTACACTCAGGGAAGTTGTTTTCCTTCATAATATTTATTTTTACACTAATAGAAAAAAATTAGTTAAAAGAATTATGTTGCAAATTATGCTGCTAAAAGTAGCAATTTTGTTTTTTTTTGCTAAATATTAGTAATATAAGAATAGCAAAAATAAATTTGTTGAATTTACAAATATTTAGTTATCTATATATTTTTTTTTAAGAGCTCTGAATTTAGATTCCACTTGCAGCTATATTTAGATGCTAAATAAAGTTGACAACTATTTTGTTAGAAAATTTAAATCATATTTATTTTCATAATTGTACTCTTGTTTTCAGCTTTTTTTCTGGTTGATTAAGATTGTTGTATTTACTTTTTTTTTTATCAAAAACAAAAATTTCAATATTTTTTTACTGACATTTTATTAAGAATTTAATTTTGAAAATTAATTGATATACACAGAATAAAAAATTTTTTTAAACACGATTGCCGACAAAAAATTATCATATTTTAAACATAACAATCATAAACATGATTCTGGCTGACCATATTATGATCACCGGGAACGATTTTAGAATCATAATATGATTATATGATTATATGAATCATATTATGATTGTTGTATTTTTCAGTCAGAACATGATGCTCTTAAACTATTATAACATGATGCTATTTTTCTGCGTTTTTTAAAGAGAAGCAACACTCAGGAAATTCTTCCTATTAGTTAATGTGTTGCTTTCTTTGACAAAGGGGATAGTGGAGAGATGAAAGGTGGTGAAAGATGAAGGGCTTCATACATGGCAACACTGTAATTGCGCGAGATGATAAGTCCTAGAACAGTTGTTGCTCGCCACCTGATGTAGAGTTGGCGAATTTATTGAAGTTTTTTGTTTCATAGCCCTGATTAATTATTTTACTTCGGTGAGGTTAGGTGCTACATATAAGTGATAGAAAACTCATACATATTATTTTTCTAAATTGATGTTGTCGTCACCGGGAATCGAACCCGGGACCATCTGTGTAACAGTCCAAAGCGCTAACCATTACACCACAACACCTAAAAAATTTGCTAAATATTTTTAGATACGAAATGATAAAAAAAATGTGAAATTTTTGTTTTTTTTTCTATTTTTTTAATACGAATAAAAAACTGCCCATTCGAAATCAGATATCTTCAATTTTTAGCAAAAATTTCGGTTATTTTTAGCAAAACATATTGTTATTTACATTCTACCAAATTTAAGGTAAATATAGCAAACAGTTTTTTAATATTATAGTTTTTGTATAAGTTTTTGCTAATTTTTGCTTGTTTTAATTAACTTAAATTCAACTCTAATATAACTAAACTTTTTAGCTTTCTTATTTGATTAATATTTAGGATAACAAATCTGGTAATTTTAAGAGTTTTTTCTGCAACGTAATTTTTAACTAATTTTTAGTAGATTTTTTCCTAAAACCGGAAACTTTTGTTTTTTTTTTTGTTCTTATCAAAAATAATTATTGTAAAAGTATAAAAAAAAATAAATTTATACAAAGAAACTAAAATAAAAAATATCTACTTAAAAATATTCCTCATGATAAAAATAAAAAACTTTGTCTTAATATTTTTTTCATTCAAAAAAGAAAAAAAAAATTAACAAACAATTTGGAAAAAAAAACATATTTTAATATGGTTTTTTTCCAAATTTCCTTTTTCATTTCATTTTGTTTTATAATAAGAAAAGCAATTGAAGGGCTTATTGCAAAAACTTGATAAGCCAGATTGTATTTAAAGTTTGTTTTCGCCTTTATAAGATTAAAAAAATGCTACTATTATGACTTTTGTAGGACGGTTGTACTGCAGGTACTAGCAATAATAGTTTCAGCAACATCTATCAAATATTAATTAATGGATGCCTAGAAAACAGCGCAAATCTATAAAACAGTAAATGTGGCTTATCAAGTTTTTACAATAAGGCCTTCAACTGTTATATTCAAATATTGTTTTAATATGCGACGTACCAAGCGTTATCTAGAATAATTCGTAAGTGTGGAAAATAATGGTATTGCAAAATTATGAAAATGTCATACATGGGAATTTACCAGTACTTGATACTAATGCAAATGAAAAAAATTGCATTACCATTTAATGACAATGAAATATTTTGCATTAAAAAAATCATTATTAATGATAATAAAATCACATTCATGTATAAAAAAAATATTTACAAATGAAAAAAAAAACAGCATTCGTTTACAAAAACAATCTTGATAAATAAAACCGAACTATTGGGTTAGACAGAGAAGTAAAAATATATATTTTTTAGATGTCATTCTATGGATGGAATGTAAAATTTTTTTAATTCAAAATGATGTAGAATGAAACGAGGAGTGAGTGGAATTGTAATGCTTAATATTGGGAATGAAACAGGGAACAAGTTGAATTTGAATATTGACTATAGGTAACGAACTTGTATTGCACTGGCAACGAACTTTGTTTTATCGGAGTATCATAATTTTTATTATACTTAAAAAAAAATAAATCACCCTGTTGACGCTTTATACAAAATGAATCCCATGGGATCTTTCCCGGACCTTTTTGCATTAACGGACAACAGTTTTGTCCGTTTTCCCTATCTCGTTTAGATTCGGATATACAGGTAAATTAAAAAAATGCCATTTTATGAAATGGCTAGTATCTCAAAAACTAAGCGAGATATTTGAAAAACTTGACAAACGTAACACGTACCGATAATACAAATGTGTTAAATGTTCCAATTCCACTCGTTCATCGTTTCATTCCATGTCGTTCCATTTGGACCAATATTTCATTCTATTATCGGAGTGTTTAAATTTGTATTTTCACGTACGTGTATGGGTAAACAAATACTTAGATACCCTGTGGCGGTTTCACAAAAAATAAATTCCTCGTGGGTTTTTCCGGAGTTCGCCAACTATAGTTTAACCTGCAGAAGAACTATTTGTTGCACATCATTGCACTTCCTAGTCTATATATTCCTTGCTAAAATCAGCAACAAAAATTTGATAATATTAGTATTGAAAACAAATCACAAAAGATTTAAAATTTTCAAAGTTCTTTTAAGATTTCTTTTATGCGAATTAAAATCTGGCGTTCTGAAATCGAAAGTCTTAAATTTTTGTGCATGCAATTTCTGTTGATATTAGCAAAACTTTCTGTTATTTGCGTTTAACTAAATTTACGGTTCATACACTGAGAGAATTATCTTCTTTTAAGATTTCTTTTATGCGAATTAAAATCTGGCGTTCTGAAATCGAAAGTCTTAAATTTTTGTGCATGCAATTTCTGTTGATATTAGTAAAACTTTCTGTTATTTGCGTTTAACTAAATTTACGGTTCATACACTGAGAGAATTATCTACTTTTAAGATTTCTTTTATGCGAATTAAAATCTGGCGTTCTGAAATCGAAAGTTTTAAATTATTTTGCATGCAATTTCTGTTGATTTTAGTAAAACTTTCTGTTATTTGCGTTTAACTAAATTTACGGTTCATACACTGAGAGAATTATCTTCACTACAGTAATGAATTTCCTCATAGCTATAATGTATATTGTCACTGGAACTCGTCCATTGAAACTTTTCATAGAATCTATGAAACAGGTTTAATGACCGTAATTTCAAGCAATATATACCTACTGGTGCTTAGATACCTACCGTGTACACGAACAAAATCGGGTAGGTATCTAAGCACCGGTAGGTATATATTGCTTGAAATTACGGGCATAATTATAGTCAATGTTTATGAAATGTTTGTAGAATTAATGAAAATCTCAATAAAACTAATGAATCATTCCGACAATGAAGCGTTTATGGAATTTGTGAAACTGTTTCATAAAGTTTTTTAATATTAAGAAGTTGTTTAAATTAATAAAATTCTTCATAAATGTCTTGAATAATGTAATGGAACTAAGCCAATAAAACGCTTCATATGATTTTTTGAAGAATTTCATAGAAGTCCAAATTTAATAAGCTATATTGAAATAATAAAGCACTTTATTAAATATGTTGAACACTTGAGAATTAAATCTTAAAACTAAAGTTTGAAATGTATGAAAATGAATGAAATTATAAAATTTTTATGTACGAATAAAAAAATTAAGTCTTTGAAATAATTCCATAGCTCTAAAGTAAATTTTCGTTAAAGTTATGAAATCGAATGAATTTTTATTATAAAACTATGAAATTTTATGAAAAAAGGCATATATACCAAATGCTTTTGGTACTAAATATTTGTTTTTAACATTTTACTTTTAAATTTTAAATATTTTTAAACCAAAAGTTTATCTTTCGATCTTTTATGATCTGAGCAAGATTATTCAAGTTCAAGATCATTTGTTTTTTGTTAAACAGACTTTATCAGACTTTAATCGAATAAAGAAAAATAATAATGATCTGAGCAAGATTATTCAAGTTCAAGTTCAAGATCATTTGTTTTTTGTTAAACAGAAAACAAATGATCTTGAACTTGAATAATCTTGCTCAGATCATTATTTTTTTCTTTATTCGATTAAAGTCTGATACCGTGGACTTTTTCTTATTGAAAATTCTATTTAAAGGGCATTTGTTTCCCTCAAGAATATTAGTTTTTAATATTTTTTTCTCACAGAAATTCATAAAAATTAAAAAAAACAAAGTTTTACTTTTAAACAAATGATCTTGAACTTGAATAATCTTGCTCACATAAAATTTAAAAAAAAAACTTTCTAAATAAAAATTACTACAGGGATAGAATTATACTTTATGATATTAATGAAACAATTTCATAAAACTTTTTTCGTAGATTCAATGAAGAATTTTATTATATCCAACAAATTTTATTAATATTAGGAAATTTTTCATAAAATTTCATAGTTTCATAAAAAAAATATCATTCGATTTCAAAAATTATCTCTTCATAAATTTAACGAAATTTTCTTTAGATCTATGAAATTATTTCAAAGGCGTAATTTTTTATTTTTTTTATAATTTCATTAATTTTCATACATTTCAAGCTTTTTTAAGCTTTATTTCTCAATTGTTCAATATATTTTAATAAAGAGCTTTATTATTTCAATGTAGCCTTTTATTCATTTTGGACTTCTATGAATTTGTTAAAAAAAAATCCAATGCATTTTTCAAGACATTCATGAAGAGTTTTATTAATTTAAAGAAGTGTTTTAATAATAAAAAAATATATATGACACTGTTTCATAAATTCTATAAACGCTTCATTCTAGGAATTATTCATTAGTTTTATGAAAATTTTTATTAATTCTACAAACATTTCACAAACATTGACTTTAATGAAACCTGTTTCATATATTCTATGAAAAGTTTCAATGAACAAGTTCCAGTGACAATTTTCATTAAAGCTATGAAGAAATTTATTGCTGAAGTGAAGATAATTCTGTCAGTGTAGTTTTAGCTTCGATAAATCTTTAAAAAAAAAAATTATTGAATTTTTTCTTTAAATATTCCAACACCCAGAAAACAATTTCAGTTGTGGCCACCGAATTTGTTGTCAATCGAATACTGGCGGTGACGACAACTATCGTAATGTTTAATTATATTTTTAGTCGTCAAAGCAAATATTCAGTTATCTCATTCAATATTGTATTCCAAATAGATATTATTACGTTCCACAAAATGTTATTAAAATTAAAAAAAAAAAAAACAAATGCGGTAAAAATAACTGACAAAGGTTTACTACACAAATACAGAAAGTCTAAAATACTCGTACACTAAAAGTTCTATGATTGGCACCTGCTGTAAATGTCAGTATACTTTAATTGTCACACCCTTTAAAGCTCTGAAAATTTAATTAATTTTCACCTTGCCTTAAAAGTTGAAAAAAATTTATTTTAAAATTTTAAAATTTTTTTTAAAAAAGTAAAACAAATAAAAATATATGAAAAAATTTGATTTCTAGTGTGCTTTAAGTGAGATTCCTGTTTTTTTAAAAATTCAATCAGATAGGCGACACTTATAGAACTTTTAGTGTATTCCAATATTTACTACGCTTTCATTCAAAACATAAATAATGACTGCTTTTTATTAAATACAACCACAATTATACGAATTTTAATGCCGCCAAATTTTTTTCACAAAATTTAAAAATGGGTTGTCTAAAACAAATATATTTTTTATATATTTTGGAATAAAAAATTTATTCACATTAAAATTGTTAAAATATCTTCAACCGTCTAGAAATTATATCCTGACAAACTTTCAACGTTGGTTGCTTATATTTTCACTAGAGGGCGCTTTATGGCAATAAAAAGCTATAACAACTTCTTCATGATGCTTGGTTTTATATATCTGCAAAGTTTGGGTGAAAAATGTCCAGCAGATCTATAACGTGCAATTAACGAGTTAACAGAAAAAATACTACTTTGGTAGTTGTTTTTTATAAACAACTGTTGTGCAGTACATTTCTGTAGTTATTTTTTTAAACAGGTATTATTTCTTAAAAAAAACTGAAATTACAGTTAAAAACAACAATTACTGATTACGACACAAACAATTGCCGTGTAATTAATGTCAAATATAATTGATCACAATTTTTGAATTTAACCATGTACTTTCTTACAATATACCTTGTTTTTTCATTAAAAATGTGCATTTTAAATAAAAAAAACTAATTAATTTACAAAACTTAATGTTTTTTTTTTTTTAATTTAATTTAATGAATTACAAGTTTGATATAATTTTTAATAAAAATAAAAATTATGTGTTTTCGACCTTTAATTGTTCAATGAAAATGAAAATTTTTCAAGTTCGAGGCCATACTCTATATATATATAAACATAAACATAACAAAAAAAGTGTGAAAATAAATAAAACAAAGCAAAATAAGTGTGAAAATAAAAAGGAGATAAAAACAAAAAGCGTGTGTTATATATCTACCAAAGGTAGAAACAAGTTTTCAACTTATTTTTGATCAATGGCGATAATCTTTAACTTCGAGCTCATATATGTATTTGTTCTCATTTAGTGAGAAAACTAGTTTATATGAATGTTTGATAATTTGCATGGGATTGTCACTTCTTTCAAAACGTGTGCTGATGATGGGAACCAAGAAAATTCCCAAAATAGATCTATCAACACATTCCTGCAAGTGGTCAATTTAAATTACAATTAAATTTGAAAACAAAAACGCTATAGATTATTTGTTAGCACAATATCCTAATAAAGAAATTTAGAGTATGGCCTCGAACTTGAATAATTTTCATTTTCAATTTAATGAATTTTTAAAGTGTTAATTTTATTTGTAAATAAAATTCTTTTTTAAATAAATTATTTGCGACATACTCTTAAACTATTAAACAACTTAAAAAAAAAAAACGCCACGTTTAAGTTTTTTAATCTTATGTTTTTATGTAAATTATTTAATTTTTTTTTTTTTAAATATTTGATTGTATTTTTTAACAAAGTTCATTCATTAATTTTAATCTTTTTTTTAAGTTTAATTAATTGTTTTCACACTTTTTTTTGTAAAATAAAATTTCATATACTAACCACTATAAATACACTAAACAAAATACACTTCATATTTGTTGTTTTTTTTTCTTTCCACAAAACAAAAGATTTAAGACACAAACTTGTTTGTAAAAGTTCTAAATATTTTTTTGTATAATTTCGATATAACTCTTTTAATTAATAATTTGTTAATAACTTAATATCTCTAAAAATCTTTCTTTTTATATAGATTTTGATTTAAAAAAATAATATAAAATACGAAATAATACATTAATAAAAGAAAAAAAAAAAACAACAAAATAACAATGATAATAAATAAAGTGTGCGGTTTTATAATATTTGGCCAGAAGATGCTCTTAAACTGGTTGTTTTAGAAATATATTATTGAAAATAGCATCATTCAAATGAATGATAGGTCCTATTTAATGCTCTGTTTGTATTTAGCCGGTTTATTACTCATTTTTTTTACGAAATAAGCAAAATAAATTAAAAAAATAAATGTTTTTGATAAAACTTTGGCTTAGAACATTAAAAAAAGCCTCCTCTTTCTCTTGAGACTATGTTGTCAAGTTAATATTTTAGATATTAACGTATTCCAATAAAGTTAAGGAATATTTTTCGTTTTTTTACTTCATTTAAAACAACGCACTATGGGTTTGAGAGTTATCAAAGTGGCGATTAATTGAAATTTAGAAATTAAATTTGTTATCGGGTGAAAATAGATAAAATTCTGCATCACTAGTTGTGAAAGTCAATCAACTAAATTGTTTACTTTCTTTTGCAGTGAGCTGTCAAAGTTAGAAAACTTTCGTTGGTTTTCCTAAAAAAGTGACAAAAACTAAGATACTTTACGATTCAAGTGCTTTTTTATTTTCTTTTAAATCTTTCAGAATTAAAACTTTTATGATGGCACCTTCAACTTCAGGTATTTTAGTATATAGTAGTTGTTGCCGACACTGGCAAAATCGCTAGAAAATAGTTCTGTTTGCTAATTTTCTAATGAGATGTGTTTATTATTTTATGTCTAAATGTCAAATTATATTTTTCGGAGTAGACGCTACTTGCGTTAGTTAAACTGCGCCATTTTATTATAAAATTGTATTATAGCTTGGCATGGCGTGGTGACTTGTTACTAATCTTGAAGATCATATTAATTTTAATTTGTATAGAAATTTACTCTAGTGGTTTCCATACCAAAAAGTAAGTTGAATTTCTATAAATAGCTTGAATTTATCTAATTAAATTGTATTTATAGGAATTTTAATATAAGAAACTTGAATTTTAAATAAATTATATTTTTGTTTGGAATTGAGTGTTTCTTTATTCAAAATCCCCGTGGAAGTCACTAGCGAGGCGGTTTCCTCTCCCAACATTTTAAAATTCTTTTTGTGGTTAAACGTTTCCTACAACGTCAACGATTTTACCCGATTCTAACAACTGAAGTACCTAATAACGTCCTATCTTGCCAATCTCACAGTAAGTACAAATGGATTTACAGGATCAACAAAATTATCCAAATTGTCCACTATGTCCGAATCCCCCTGACCAAAATATGATAACTTGCACTAAATGCCAAAAAAGTTACCATATATCGTGTACAAATGCCACATCAGGTGAGATATCAGACCTAACCTATAAATGCCAAATTTGCATTTCAACGCACTCGGAAAAGTCTAAGTCCGTCAAAAGTACGTCAACGCGCTCCTCCCATAAATCCGGTGGATCTCAGTCACGTCGAATGGAATTGGAGCTTAAAAAACTGGAAGAAGAACGAGCTATGTCCATGGCCCTAAACCGAGAATATTTAAATAAAAAATATAGCCTCTTAGAAGGGCAGGAAGACGAAGAAGATCGTCAAAGTGATACTTCCTCCAGCCGGTCGCTTTCCCTTCATGAGTGGTTAGAACAGCTTCCAACTCCATCGGCCCCCTTAAAATCTGCCGCAAATCTGGGATTGTTGCCTGAAAATAATAATATGAATAAAACAACAAAACAACAGGTACCGAACCTGTCTCACGAAACTGTTAATTATAATTTACCATCAAATATTAATAATGGTTTAAATACAACAAGTATAATTAACAAATTTTCAAAAAATTCAACTAATTTGCAAAATCCACCGATTATAACTACTGCTGCGATGCCGTTTTCTGCACCTGTAGCGTCAGCCACCAATCTTGGCTGCCAGCAGCGACAACAGCCTTCGTTCCCATGGCGACTACCGCCCCCACATGTGGCTACCACTGCCACTTCAGCATCGAAAGTTTCACCGGTCGGCAATCCAAGTTTTCACCAAACCGCTGGAGCTCATAGCAGCCATTCCACGCAACAAACGTTTGGCTTAAATCCACTAAATAATGCAAATTTAACGTCCACTCAAAATTTTTTATTAAATTCACAACCGAATTTATTTAATAATGTTAATTTGTATGCCCCATTAAACGCAAATCAGCTTCAAGCCCGAAAGTCTCTTCCGAAAGAGTTGCCAAATTTTTCTGGCCAACCAGAAGATTGGCCCTTATTTTACTCCACTTACGAATGGTCTAACAAAATGTGCGGATTCACTGATGCCGAAAATCTCATAAGGCTGCAAAATTCTCTAAGTGGAGATGCCCTCAAAAGTGTTCAGCACATGCTGGTACATCCATTAAATGTTGGCTGGGTTGTGTCAATACTGCAACTGATGTATGGCCAACCTGAAAAAATAGTAAATTCTATTAAAGATCGAATTAAAAATATACCTTCTATTAACGAAAACAACTTACCTTCATTTACTACGTTTGCAATTAGTGTTAAAAGTTTAATTGCAACAATTGAATCATCTAATTTAATTGATGAATTGAATAATTCTTCACTTCTACAAGAATTAATAAAAAAATTGCCACCATCATACCAGTTGCAATGGGGTACGAAAAAATTACAGCTGATAAACCAAAACAAAAATCCCAATATGTATGAATTCTCCAATTGGATTTTTGACATTGGTATCTCTTCCAGTTGTATAACAGTTGAAAACTCTTTTAATAACAAAAGACACAACTTAACAAATATCAACAACAAAAAATTTTATACACACTCCAATAGTGAAGACAAATCGAAGAGCATAAACGATAAAAAAGCTTTTGTAAATGTACATAAGGCAGATGTCAAAAAATTATCCCAAATAAAAGAGACACACAAAACAGATCGTAAATGTTTTGTTTGTAGCAACAACAACTGTAAAGTAATTGCAAATTGCCAAAAATATTTGTCTCTTAATCGTGGAGATAAATGGGACATTGTTAGAAAGAACAAATTGTGTAAAATTTGTTTGTTCAAACATAGTGCCGACTGTAAGAAAAAAGTACAATGCGGTGTGGAGGGGTGTCAATATTATCACCATTCCTCTTTGCATCGTTATTCCCATGCAGAAAATAACAACAACACCACTGATGGCAAAAAATTAAATACAGATGTTTCTAATAATAATAATGAAGTGGTAAATGCACACAGTGGTGATGCAAAACAAGTGTTATTTAAAATAATTCCTGTAACAGTACATGGAAAAAATAGAAAAATAAAAACATTTGCATTTATTGACGAGGGGTCATCTATAAGTTTAATGGACGAGCAACTGATGGAAGAATTAAATATTTCTGGAACGGCAAGCCCCTTGTGCCTGAAATGGACGGGATGTATGAAAAGATGGGAAAATAATTCACAAAAATTAACCATTAATATTTCAGGTGGAAATAAAAAACAAATTGCTGTTAATGTGAGTACAGTGACTGCATTAAATTTACCCACACAGACATTGGACTATACAGAACTGTCTCAACGTTTCCCGTATTTGCGAAATCTGCCAATAGAAAATTATTTTAATGCTGTGCCAAAGATATTAATTGGCCTTAACCATTTCCACTTGGGAATTTCAACAAAAACTAAACAAGGGGGGCCTCACGGGCCAGTTGCTGTTTGTACCCGAATTGGTTGGATGATTTATGGGGCTGTTGATGAAAATACAAATCCAAGTAAGCATTTTAATTTTCACATTTGCGACTGTAGTGAATCAAACCAGGGGTTAGAGGAGTTAGTAAAAAGTTTCTATTCCCTTGATAGTGTAGGGATTTGTTGTAAAGACCCACTAATAGGTAAAGATGATGAGCGTGCCATTAGTCTTTTAGAAAAATATACACAACAAAGAGTAGACGGACACTTTGAGGCTCCTTTGCTGTGGAAATTTGACATTTTAAATTTGCCGGATAGTTACGGTATGGCAATGAAACGCCTGATCTGTCTTGAGCGTAAATTGAAGCACAATTCTCAGCTCTTAGAAGTTTTTAAACACACAATTGAAAAATATTCCTCCAAGGGATACATTCGTAAATTAAATCAAGAGGAAATAAATAGTGCTGGTAAAGTGTGGTGTCTGCCAATTTTTGCTGTTTTTAACAAAAACAAACCCGGTAAATCGCGTGTCGTTTGGGATGCTGCAGCAACAACAAATGGAGTCTCCTTGAACTCGTTTTTATTAAAAGGGCCTGATCTACTGGCATCGTTGCCAGCTATTTTATTTTCATTTCGTCAAAAATCTGTTGCCATTTGTGGGGATATTGAAGAAATGTTTCACCAAATCTTTATAAGACAGGACGATCGAGATGTCCAGCGATTTTTGTGGCGCGATTGTAACCAAAGCAAAGAGCCTGGGGTCTACGTAATGGATGTAATGATTTTCGGAGCTACTTGTGCTCCTAGCATTTCACAATATATAAAAAATTTAAATGCTGCCAGATTTGAAAATAATTTTCCTGCAGCAGTTAAAGCAATAAAAGAAAATCATTATGTGGATGACCTTTTGGAATCGGTTGATACTCCTCAAGAGGCCATAAATTTGATTAAAGATGTTAAATATATTCATCGAAGAGGTGGTTTTAATATACGAAACTGGATATCAAACAGTAAAGAGGTTGTCAATTCACTTTCAGACAACTGTGGTACTCAAACAAAATGTTTAAATCTCAATGAGGAAAAACAAATTGAAAAGGTTCTTGGGGTATTTTGGGAACATCACGAGGATGTCGTTACTTTCAAGATTTCTGAGTGGCTTTTAAAAAGTGATATATTTTCTTGTGAAAAAGTGCCGACTAAACGCGAAATGCTTCGGCTGGTAATGTCAATTTATGACCCTCTTGGACTTATAGGTAATATTATTATGTATGTCAAAATTTTATTACAAGAAGTGTGGCGATCCAAGGTGGACTGGGATGAGGAAATATCCCCAGACCTTATGATAAAATGGACCCAGTGGGTAAAAATTTTACCGAACATTCAACAAATAAAAATTCCAAGATGCTATCTACAAACTTTTGATAATTATGATGATGCTGAGGTTCAACTACACACTTTTGTTGATGCTAGCAAGAATGGCTATGCTGCAGTGTGTTATTTTCGTTTGATGAAAAATAAGTCAATAATTTGCTCTCTAATTGGTTCCAAAACCAGAGTCGCTCCTATAAAAATTACATCTGTCCCTCGCCTTGAACTTATGGCTGCGGTAATTGGAGCTCGTTTTGCCAAATATATTTTTGAAAACCATAAAATAATAATTTGCAAAAAATATTTCTGGTCGGACTCTAAAACAGTTTTAAGTTGGATCAATTCTGACCATCGCAAATATAATCAATTTGTAGCATTTCGTATAACTGAAATTTTAGATTTAAGTTCAATGAATGATTGGCGATGGACTCCAACTAAACAAAACGTAGCGGATGAAGCTACTAAATGGGCACGAACTCCCAAAATATCTACTTCAAGTAGATGGTTTTCAGGACCCGAATTTCTTTATCAAGCGGAAGAAGATTGGCCTGGTGAAATTTTTTGTAATAACGACGCTACCTCTGAAGAGATGATTCATCATAATTACACTATTACTTGCTCTGAGCCCTTAATATTGGAAACACGTTTTTCAAAATGGAATCGCATGCTACGAGCCACCGCTTACTTTTTACGCTTTATAAAAAATTGCAAAACGAAAGTAATAAAACAAGGCGAATTTACTCAAGAAGAGTTGTTAACAGCAGAAAGTTTTTTATGCCAACAGGCACAAACTGAAACCTATTCCTCAGAAATTTCTTGTCTAAAGTCAAAAATATCGATTGCAAAGTCCAGCGAAATTTATAAAAAATCACCCTTCTTGGACGAACGAGGAGTTCTTAGAGTAGATGGCAGATTAGGTAATGCAAATATTCCCCAAGATCAAAAGCAGCCTATAATACTGCCTAAATCAGGTTACATAACAAATCTTATTTTACATCATTATCATGCAAAATATTATCATATCAACCACGAAACCGTAATCAACGAAATTCGTCAAAAATATTCTATTTCGAAACTCAGAGTTGCATTCAAGACTGCAATTCGGAGGTGTCAATGGTGTAAAGTCTACAAGGCAGTTCCTCGTGTCCCGCAAATGGCAAAATTGCCTCGCGCTCGTCTCGCGTCATATGAATTCCCATTTACATATACGGGTGTAGATTTTTTTGGACCAATTATGGTCACAGTAAACCGCCATAGAGAAAAACGATATGGTGTCCTGTTTACATGCTTAACAGTAAGAGCTGTCCATATAGAGGTGGCGCATTCACTAACTTCAAGTTCATGCATATTGGCCATTCGTAATTTCATGGCCCGAAGAGGTATTCCACGTGAATTTTTTAGTGACAACGGCACTAATTTTATTGGGGCAGAGAAGGAACTTCGAGAGGCGCTTTCAGATATTGATAACGACGAGTTTGTTAAAACTTTTACCAGCACCACAACTAAATGGAATTTTAATCCACCAGCTTCCCCTCATATGGGGGGTGCTTGGGAGCGACTAGTCCGCTCAGTTAAAACCGTTCTATATAAAATAATGCCGTCACGAGCTCCAGGCGATGAACTACTTTTGAGCATGTTGGTCGAGGTCGAAAATATTATTAATTCTCGACCACTGGCGTATGTTCCTGTTGAAGATGAAACGGATGAGGCGGTGACCCCTAATCACTTTTTAGTCGGTAGTTCCAGTGGGCTTAAACCAATGTCATTCTGCAACGACAGTGGCATTGTTTTAAAACAAAATTGGCTTATTTCGCAACAATATGCGAACATTTTTTGGCAGAAGTGGCTGGCAGAATATCTGCCCTCGTTAACGTGCAGATCTAAATGGTTTGAAAGACAAAAAAATTTATGTCAGGGGGACTTAGTGATAATTGTTGATCCTTCTCTTTCTCGCAATGTTTGGCCGCGAGGAAAAATACTTGAAACGAGATTGGCAAAAGATGGACAGGTAAGAAGTGCTAAGGTGCTTACAACGCACGGAATTTTAGAAAGGCCTGTAGCAAAGCTTGCGATTTTGGACGTGGCTTCCCAAGAAGAGTATGCCGGCGAAGACCCTTCTTGTCATACTGCGGGGGGGAATGTTGCCGACACTGGCAAAATCGCTAGAAAATAGTTCTGTTTGCTAATTTTCTAATGAGATGTGTTTATTATTTTATGTCTAAATGTCAAATTATATTTTTCGGAGTAGACGCTACTTGCGTTAGTTAAACTGCGCCATTTTATTATAAAATTGTATTATAGCTTGGCATGGCGTGGTGACTTGTTACTAATCTTGAAGATCATATTAATTTTAATTTGTATAGAAATTTACTCTAGTGGTTTCCATACCAAAAAGTAAGTTGAATTTCTATAAATAGCTTGAATTTATCTAATTAAATTGTATTTATAGGAATTTTAATATAAGAAACTTGAATTTTAAATAAATTATATTTTTGTTTGGAATTGAGTGTTTCTTTATTCAAAATCCCCGTGGAAGTCACTAGCGAGGCGGTTTCCTCTCCCAACAGTAGTAAATACCTTTTTTGTTTAAAAGAAATATGTGTATTTATTCAAGTTTTTAATGATTTTTTTAAAAAAGGTCCTAAATTGTGACATTTTCCACATTTAATGGGCAGAACTTATTAAGTTACCCAGTCAGAAACTGCCAAGTGGTACAAAAAATAAAATTACAATTCCGGCTAACCGAGGAATTGTAATTTAAATACTGGCAGGACACTTGTTTGAGACGCTTTACCAGCGTTTCCAAAAAGAACTGCGCCAGTATTTGTTTTACATTCGGGAGATTCCGAGGTCAATCCCGGCCATAAAGTTTTTTGTACTTTTTAATATTTTTTTGATAAAAACTTTATTTTTTGTTTCTGGAACAAACTGTTTTTTTTTTGTTTTCTTAACGTTGGCAAATTTTTTCCACCAAACCTTATGCCAGTGCTGATATATTTGATCTGCCTACTGTTACACAGCAGTTATCACTCACTTAAGCTTTAACCTTTAGAGCTGTCAGCTGGCAACCTGGCGCCTAGGGTTCGAAACCCGGCGGAACCAAACAATTTATAAATTAACTTTTTTTTATTTTATTTTAAAAAATCTAGTTTTAGACCACCTATTTCATGGTTTTAGGAACATTTTGCCAACGTTAGAAATTTTCTTTACCCAGTGCTTGTCCAAAACTTTTTGAGCAGAGGGACTTTTTGTCTAATAATGAGAGCATTTTGCGATTGGGAAAGCACTTGTACCTCTTGCTACAGTGCCGTGCCAGCGGTGGTCCGTTTATCTTTTTCTGACTGGGTAGTTGTAGTTGTGTTTAGGTTTATACACACAGAGAAAAATTTTGCTATTTGCCAACTGAAATTCTGTTACTACCGCTCAAATTCGGTTATTACGAATTTCAGTCGGATGTTACAACTCAACATTAGTTTTCACAACAAAGTTCGGTTAATTCAACTAAATTTTAGTTGCAACACCCAAAATATTCAGAAATCCAATGTAAATATCCTTGTACTAACTGAATTTATAAGTTGATACCATTAAAATAACCTTTTCAATTCGGTTGGCTCTTTATTTTTCTGTGTGTAGATTTTAAAAAGTATATGTCAGTTTCTATTTAAAAAAAAAAAGCCGAGACAATGCGTAACAATTTTTTCTTATTTTCGTTTTTGTGTAAAAAGTCTGGTTGTCATTTAGTGATGAAACCCTGTAACTGCATTTGTTGTGTTTAAATATTAAGTCGGTTCGACGTTATTGTCTAAACCTGAGAGCTTTGATGAGAGTGGTATTGTGTTTCTTTTTTTACCAGAAGTTAACCGTATTTTTTCTTCGGGTAAAATGGTAAACCTATCAAAGCATCAGCTGTTAATAAAACACATGTTCTGAATTTGTGAAAATAAACTAAAAACTACCAAAAAATCTGAAAAATTTATTTGCTTTATAAAATATCAGTTTATATTATTAATTTATAATTTATTTTTTAACATTTCATTTTTAATAACATTTTTTTATATGAAACATTTTGACGTTTATTTGGGCTTGAAATGTAGTTTTGTGCGTTCCAGGTATTTTGAGGGTTTTTACCTCTTTTTTTAACGAGTTTTTTGATTAATCTCATTTACGATTTTTTTATTAGTCTCAAACTACCTCAAACGAACCTATTGTCTTTTTATATATTTTTGGTATTTTTGTTATTGTTTTTATTGATGCATTGTGTTTTTTTTAGAGATGGGTGCGTGACTAATTTTGATCACTTAAGCTCACGTACCCAAAATTTTGTCACGCACAATTTGCAGTAGGTTAAAAATGTTTTTGAAGCATTTAGCAAAATTCAAGTGATTAAATTGCATTTTAATCATGACCACAAATTATTTACACACGCTTCCGAATGAATACTGAAAGCTATGTTACCAGATGCGTGCGTAGCAAACCAAATTAAAGAAATTGCACTGCAAGTAAAGTATCAACTTTTGAAATGACACACTACGTCACACGTAAACTTAACTTTGCGTCGTAGTGGTACCTCCGTAGTGGTTTCTCTGTTTTAAAAGATTATGCCAAAATACACAGAAAAAAATAATGTCAAAAAAATTCCAATCAAACTTTTGTTCGATTTCAAACTCACTTTCAATTAAATGTGTAATAATATGTATTAACTGTTTAATTTAAAATGAATTTGGTATAAACAAAGTTTCCAGTTTTTATAACGTTTAATAACAACACAACGAAAATTTTAAAAAATCACCAAAATTAAAAAATCGATTAAAGTAAAATAAATCGAGTTTTTGTTATTTCAGCGATTTTTTTTTCAATTTTAGCAATTTTGTTTTAATTTTAAAGATTTTTCGAGTTTTGTAGATTTTTTAATTATTGGCAATTTTTTTAAATTTCTGAAAGTGTGAGGATTGTTTTTTAAATTTTGTCAATTTTTTTTTTTTTAATTTGGCTGTTTTTTCAAATGTTTTCGATCTTTTAAATTTTGGCAATTTTTTACAATTTTGGAGTTCTTTTTTTTTTAATTTTGTAGTTTTGGCGATTTGTTTAGTTAATTTAAGCAATTTTTTCAACAATTTTTGGCATTTTTTTCCTTTTAATTATGATTTTTTAATAGTATCTACTAAAAATTTGTTTGAAATAAAAAACAATATTCAAGTAAATTTTTAATAGATATGAATAAAACTATAATTGAAGATAATATCAACTAAACACCCAGAAAACAGTCCATGTGGCCACCGAATTTGTTGCCAATCGAATTCTGGCGGTTACGACAACTATCGGAATGTTAAATTATTTTTTTAGTCGTGAAAGCTAGTATTCAGTTGCTTAACCCAATATTACATTCCAAATAAATATTATTACGTTCCACAACATTTTAGTGTAATTAAAAAACGAAATAGATCTATCAACACATTCCTGAAAGGGTCAAAGAATAAATTTGAAAACAAAAACTATATAGATTATTTGTTAGGACAATATTCTTATAAAGAAATATAGAGTATGGCCTCGAACTTGAATAATTTTAATTTTTAATAAAAATTATATCAAACTTGTAATTACAAAACTTGTTTTGATTTTTCTGGTAATGAACCGTGGCGTTCAGATTAATAATCTTCTGCCCTACCGACTGCACCGCAATCACTTTTATTTTTCATTGCCTTATTTGCTATTTGGATATTTTATTTTTATTAAAAAAAACTTTTTGTGTTTGTCTTTTCCGAGATTTAAACTCGGAAGTTCGGAGTACAAAGCAAACTCTCTAGCCACTACACCACAAACAATTATTAATGTTGAGTGTTAAATTTGAATTTAAATAACTTGCTAGGAAAACAAACATTCTCTCAAATATGCCACGTTAATTTAGTGGCATATTTGATTGCCACTTTTAATTATCAACAATTTTTTAAAAAATTTGATGGATGGAACCAAATCTCTAGTATTATCACAAAATAAATTGTTGCTTCTACCGTACACAATTACTAGCCGAATATTATTTGAAAAGTTGATTGGAAATACCAATAATTGGATAAATGGATTGTTTTTTAGTTCCTTTTCCCTCTTTTTAATTTCCAGTACAGTATTTTTGCTTCATTAATGGATTATAATCCATTAATAATAATTATATTATATAATAATTATTAGTAGTTCCAAATAAAATGACGTCCTATCAAATCAATTTCAATGGTTTCGACCGAATTTCAACCAATCCTTTTTCTGGTTGAATAGTTACAAATCATTTTAATTGTTACTACAATATCCTCAATAGGACCGAATTCAATTAAACTTTAACCTGAATCAACAAATATTTTATTTGAAACACAATTTTAGCTTTTTCTGTGAAAACATATTTAATTTTTAGTTTGCATTATCTCAAGCAATTTTTTGATTATATTTTAAGACAAATACTTGTGCTTATCAGCACATTTTTTTTTACCAAAATAAATTAGTAAAACATTAGTATAATATTAGTAAGACATTAGTTCAAAACATTTAAGTGCTGAATAAGTAAACAATTTTAGATCAATACATAATTTTAGCAAAAAATGTACTATACACCTGATTTAGAAGACGTTTTGCTAACTTTTCTACTAACTTATTTTTTTGAGTGCATTCAAATAAAAAATATTTTACTTTTAAATTTTAAATAACTAAAACCAAAAGTTTATTTTTCGATCTTTTATCATAAATTATGCTGTGAGCAAGATTATTCAGTATGGTGTTATATATAATAATACATAATTATGTCTTATATACGTACATAAAACATATTGATAATGTTGGACCATATATAATAGGGCGGGTCGATTTAAAAATCGCTCAACGTTCAAGGAAAATCGTATTCCAGGGATCAAAATAAGAAACTTTGCCGAAGGAACCATACCTCTAAAACGAATTCTGATGTCCCGACTTTTGACCCGTAGGTCAAATTTTGAAAAAGCCCACTTTGATATTTCAGAAAGTAGGAGGAATCTCTCCAAGATTATGGGAGCTACTTCTTCTCCGGGAGACGCGCTAGCAGATTAATGCATAAATCATCATTCTAGGTAACCGTTAAGGGGTTAAAATTTAAGTTGAAAGAGAGCCTTTTTAACCGTGTTTTTATAGCAAAATGTACAAATCTCGGGATAGAGATATTTCAGAAAGTAGGAGGAGTCTTTCCAAGATTAGGGTCTCTATTTCTTCTCCGGAAGACGCTCTAGCAGATGCATTTATAAATTATATTCGATTGGTTTTGGATTCGATTGGGGCACTCTAAATGGGCCAAAGTGGAATTCTTTAAAAATTTGACCCTACGGGTCAAAAGTCGGGACATCAGAATTCGATTTAGAGGTATGGTTCCTTCGGCAAAGTTTCTTATTTTGATCCTAGAATACGATATTCCTTGAACGTTGAGCGATTTTTTTGCCTCCATACAAATCGACCCGGCCTAATATATAATCATATCTCAAACTAAATATTTAATCTTGTGTCATATATGAAATCTTACATATTTATATCTTTCATCATTTAATGTCATATACAATTGTATCTGGAATAGCATTCTACTTACACCACCATATATAAGCATATCTTATATCGAACACAAAAATATTTTTTATAAGACAGTATATATATTATTATATCTTAAATTATATAGCTTATGTCTCACCAAATATGATTACATATATGAGCATGTATCATTATATATTATAATAGATTTACCATATCTTATTTTGTATATCATATATGCTTAATATCTGATTTTATAAAGGCCAATATATAATAATATATCGTTATATCTATTTCCACATAAGAAACATATAATAAGATGTGGCCGTGAGTGACCCCATATATAATATATTTTAAAATGAAAAAACTTAAATAGGTATGAACCAATAAGTTCGCCAACTCTCCATCAGGTAGCGAGCAACAACTGTTCTATGACTTATTATCTCACGAAATAAAAGTGTTGCCATGTTTGAAGCCCTTCATCTCTATACTATCCCCTTTCCAAAGAAATCAACGCATAAATGGATATTAAGAACGCAATGCCATGCCTGTGTGATATACAAAATAGGGCCATTAAAATTCACATTTTCGCATAAATATTTTTCCCATAATAACCAGACTTTATATCATAACTTTTTGAAAAATTCGAAAAAAAACCAATAAAATACGCTATGGTGGCCAACTTCAAAGGCGGACAGCGAAGTTATTACATTTAAAATAATGTACCAACATTTTCTACATTTTTGTAAGTGTTTTGTTTTTATATACATCGAGATTATTTTTATGTTATTTTTAATTTATAACGAGCATCCAACCTCCGTATATTTACAAAAATAAAGCAAATCAAACATATTAGCTAGGCTGATACTAGTATTTGAATCTGGCTAAAGATCTCATCAGAACCCAAAGTTTTAGAAAAGCTAAAGGCTACATAGTGGGCAGAGCTTTAACTAAATACCTATTAATCACAATTTTGCTCCATTCATTTTCGTTTTTAATGTTGTTTTATATTTTTTCGATAAAGTGCTATCAATAATTTTTATTTACATAACTATGAGGTACATACATTTGCATAAGCATAAATATATTATTAATGTGTAGTTTATAGAGAAACAAATAATTTAACTTATGATTTGACTAATGAGTAGTAAGTTTAACAATTCAAATATTAATCTTTATTATTAACAGAACGTAATTGTTCCAATTCAGCGCGTTCTTGTTTATTGCGCAACAATGGAACATTGTAATCGAAGGCATAGAAGAAACCTTTAGGATCACCCTTTTCTTCTGGTCCGGGAACATATTCGGGTTCTTGATGGACATATTCTTGTTGTTCATTGGCAGCTGGTTCATAACGACCTTCTTGAGTTTGATAAACAGCAGCATATGGATCAGGATTAAGACCAGCAGCAGCGGCTTGTTCACCCCAAAGTCTGAAATGTTCCTCTTCAGCTTTAAGTACAGCAGGGGTCTTAGTGGGTGGATTTTTCAGATGAGCAGGACGATTATCTTCTACGTGGAAACCGGTCTTATCGGCATAATAATTGGCAATAAAATCACGACCATGAGGTTGCACATATTTGTAAGTTCCACTAACGGTACCATCAGCATCTTTCTTTTCATTTTTACCTTGATTCCAATCTTTGTAACCGTACACGTACTGACCCAAACCATCTTGACCATGATATTGATGAGCATCATAATGTTCTTCTACAAAATCTTCTGGATGATCAATAACACGTCCCATATATACAAATTCACCCTTTTCATTGCGTGCCTCAGGTAGAGCATTTTCACCGGTTTTCGGAGCATATTCAATATTATTTATACCACGTAAATCAGCTTGTTTTAAAAATGCTTGAGCTTCTTCGGGTGAAATATTTATTTTAAAAATATTTTCAGCTAATAAAGCGGAGGGGAGAACCTAAAATAAAGAGGAAACGCAAAACAATTAATAAGAATGCTAAATAATAACAATGGCAAAAAAAAAAACAAAAATAAAATTTAATCAAAATCTAAACAAAAATCGAATAAAAAAAAAACACGTTAACCATCTCTGACCATATATACCGCTTTAAAATACCGCTTTGGGGTATAAAACGCCATTTTAAAATGAAAACTGATAAATATTTTACAATTCGTATTAGCAATACTAGGTAATAGTACACTCAAAAAAAAAACAAAACCATTCATAAAAATATGAAATTAATGTCAAACGCACAGAGAAAAATTTGTTTATGTGCCAACTGATATTTGGTTACTGCGACTCAAATACGGTTATTACGAATTTTAGTTAGTTGGTAACACTGAACATTAGTTTTCACAACAAAGTTCGGCCAATTCAACTGAATTTTAGTTGAATCACCCAAAATATTCAGTAAATATTGCTGTGCTACCTGAATTTTTAAGTTGTTACAATTAAAATATACTTTTAAATTCGGTTGGCACTTTATTTCTCTGTGTGAAACAACGAAACATTTCGTAAAATGAACAAAATTTTATTTTAAATATTTTGTTTAATTGATTCATAATTTAACCACTGACGAGTCTTTCGAGGGAACGAAACTGCAGCAGTCTGGCATATCCATTGTGTCCGTTAAATTTTTCAATAAAAATGTTTTCTTCTTCCTGTAAAAATTTAACTAAAAAAAACTTCAGTAATTAATTGCAATAAAATTATTTACGATTGTCATTATATGACGGTTACAAACAATTTACCGCAAATTTCGTTTAATTTATAAAAGTTTTAGTTATTTTGAAACTTTTTTGTATTTTTATGTATGCATTATTATCAGTGCAGATATGGGCAGTCAATTAGTGAATTGTCTTTGCATATTTTTAAAAATCGTAATCGTAATCGAAATAAAGATCAAAATTATAAAAAAGTAACCGACATCTTTATATGGATGCCGTAACCGATACAAATAAAGATCTCTAAAATATCGATTCAAATTTGAAATATAACCGTTACAATATGGTAAACCATAATTTTGAAAAACCTTTACCGTAACTGAAATAAATAACAAAACTATATACATAGGTATGAAACCGGTAACCGACATTAGTTTCGAATTGCTTGCTTAGATGGATGCGGTAACCGCTAAAATAAATCCGAAGCGTTATTTTTCAGAAAACTTTGCCGGTATCGGAATAAAAAACAAAACTATATCGGTACGAAAACCATAGTTGCCCGTCGCTCCGGTTGCCATCCTTATATAGTAACCACTAAAAACCGTGAATGCGAAAATTAAGATTCAAATTATACACCGTAACCGATTAAAATTACGGTTTCTATCCTTAGGTGGGTGCGAAACAACCATGATCGCAAAAATACCGATTATAATTGAAAATAACATCCGATTAAAAACATAAAACCGTAAACGTGTTTTCGCAAAACATTTACCGTAACCGAAAGAAAGAACAAACCCGTAACATATATTCGCTTCGGATGTCATAGTTGGATGGTTACAATTGTGACAATATTTTGTTGTTGTTTTTGTTTTTTCTTTGATATTTTAAATTTTGAATCTCGCTTCTAGACGAGGACAAGAAATTCTCATTGAGTTTGTGATTTAACATAACAAATATCTCTAGAAATTCTAATAACAAAGTCCCCTGAAGATTTCCTTAGGCAGGAATGAAATCCGGATAGGGACACGCCTACATCAGATTGATTCACAATTTGTTAAATAAGTTTTGGGACTTTAGCACATTTAATTACTATAAATGAAATTAATGTTTATCCCGATGAAAATAAATTTAAATAACAAATATGCAGGTGCTTGTGCAAATTTAAATGTAACTGACACTAATAGAAACCATATGATTTTCTATTGTTGATTTACTTGAATAAACGTCACTACATTGCTAGGTCTGTCAAAAAAACAGAGTAGTATTTGGAAGATGACAAAGCCAATTGTGACAATATTTTGTTGTTGTTTTTGTTTTTTCTTTGATATTTTAAATTTTGAATCTCGCTCCTAGACGAGGACAAGAAATTCTCATTGAGTTTGTGATTTAACATAACAAATATCTCTAGAAATTCTAATAACAAAGTCCCCTGAAGATTTCCTTAGGCAGGAATGAAATCCGGATAGGGACACGCCTACATCAGATTGATTCACAATTTGTTAAATAAGTTTTGGGACTTTAGCACATTTAATTACTACAACGATTTAAATTTGAAACCATAACCGATTCAAATCCTTTAACCGAAATAAACAACTAAATTATACAGGTACACCAATCGTAACCGACATTGGTTCCGGTTGCTATAAAAGCTAAAAATCCGTGACCGCAAATATAACGATTAATAAGGAAAACCGCAAACGATTTAAATACCGTTATCGTTTTTTTTTTGTCATAAAATATACGAAAACAGAAACCTTTACCGATATTCATTTCTATGACCATCTTTGTTTCCAATTTTTCAAATGTGAATACAAATTCTTTAGAATCTATTGATGTCAAAAATTTAGACTTGGCCAAATATTTAAAACCTGCACAAAGTTGTCGAAAAATATTTCGCAAAAATTCAATACCTAAGGAATTTTTTCTATAAAAATTTAATTAAGCCTATTATTTTATACATTTCAAAATGTTATAGAGAAATTAAATGAAATTTCGTAAACAAAATCTACAAAAAAAAAACCTTCAGATTATAAAAAAAAGAGTTTTAATATCTGTAAGAATTTCAAATATATACAGAAGATTTCGTATATCTAAAAGCTTTCTATAACAATTTAATTCAATCTGTTATGTATTTTCTAACATTTTATCAAAAAAAAAAAAAAAAAAATTGCAAAAAAATTTCGCACTAAATGAATTTTGAATTTTGTGAGAAACATATATTTTTAAATTATTTCTGTTAAAAAACTTTTCTACAGAAGCTTTATTAAGACAAATATGTTACAACCATCAAAATATTATTATAAAAAATTAAAAAAAAAAAATTCCGCGGAATATTATTTCGGTAAAGAAAAAAATTCGAAAAAATGTTTGCCTAATGTTCACTTAAAAAATTTACACAACTTTTCCATTGAAAAAAGTTTTAATGCCTGAGAAAAAAGCCTTCAAATTAATTATGAGTTAAAAAAATACTGCACAAAAATATTTCGTGGATTAAATGAGTCCACCTCAGTCTCTCTCAATCTGTCCTCTTTTTATGTGCTCGTAAACCCGAAAACATGTCTCAGAAATTTTAAAGTTTAAATTAATTTGGTCATGTTTTTGAATAATAATTTAATAAAATTTGTTTTTATTTCAAATTTTAACGATAAAATAAGCAAGACAAACTTAATATATATTAAATTTTAATAGAAAATAACAAAATATAAGCGAAATAAAAGTAAAGCAAACTTTTTTATTTATCAACCTGTTGCAAGTATTTTTTAGTGTAAAAAAATGTTTTCCTTATCTCGACCGAGCTCAGTTGGTAAGCATAAAAAACGCTGTGCACTGTAGCTCTCTATATGTATATACTCTTTGATTAAACTTGGTAGAGCCCTTGCAATGTTTGCTATTAAACTTAACTTAATAAAACAAAAAAGATCCACATATAAATAACTTCGCCTAAAAAACTTACAGGAATTATTATTTTTTAAGGAAAAAAAATGAGAATTTGTATACAGAAAAATGTCTAAGAAAATTAATTTGCAAAGCTAACAAAGAATTAGTGGAAAACATTTTCCGCTACAATAATTTTGTAAACAATTACATTTTCATCTATACGCTTTACAAGGATACATTTTCCATATTAGTTTTTTTATGACTAATGTGCCAAAAGCATCACAATGTTATTGCAAATTATTTAAAAATTTGAAAAAAAAAATTTATTTCGCGCCATAAAAGAATTTTTAAAAAAAATGTTCATTAAAAAAAATAATTCGCTGCAATAAATTTTGAGTAAAACAAATTTATGGCTATTTTTTGGCTAAAAACATTTCGTGAATAAAATTTTGCATATACCTTGGAATATTTCCGATAAATTAAAATGAAAGAGATCTTTTAACAATTTCACTAAAATAAAATAAGATCCGAGGATAAAATAAAAAACTTCCAGGAATTATTA
Source organism: Delia radicum (assembly GCA_021234595.1). Taxonomy (NCBI): domain Eukaryota; kingdom Metazoa; phylum Arthropoda; class Insecta; order Diptera; family Anthomyiidae; genus Delia; species Delia radicum. Next base: position 84,236,554 of record CM037853.1, read on the forward strand.
TTTTTGAAGGAAAATATTTTAAGAATTGGTGTGCAGAAAAATAGTCTTAATGTCAAAAAAAAAATCATTTAAAAAGTTATCAGAATAATTGAAGGCAAAAACATTTTCCGCAAATATAATTTTGTCTAAAAAATATTTCTGTTATTTCCGCGAAAAAAAAATACTTAATGAATAACAATTTTGTAAAAAAAAGTAATTATAGCCTTTAAATGTTCCTGTACAGGAGACATTTTTTTTTATAGAAATTTTATTATGACTAGTATCTTAAAACCATCACAATGTTATTGAAAATGTTCAAGAAAATAGTTCCGCGGGAAATTGTGTTAAAAAAAACTTTAAACACAATGCTCAGGTAAATAATTTACAGAATCTTTCTATCGAAAGTAGTTTTAATGTTCGTGAAAACCCTTCACAAACCTAAAAATCCGAGCAAATAAATTTTGAGCAAAAAAAAAAAAAATTACTGTTGTATTAACACTAAACTCATTTATTGACAAAAATTCTGCAGAGTTGTTTGAAAATTAAATTTAAATTGAGATCTCTTAACATTTTCACCACTAGCTTTTGAACCGCTAAGCATTTTTTTCGATATTTTTAGTAAAATAAAAAAAGCGATCCGATATTTACATTCGATTTCTGAAGATTTTCTTTGTTCCAACTAAAATTCAGTTGAATTAACCGAACTTTGTTGCGAAAGCTAATTTCCAGTTGTACCACCCAACTGAACTTCGTTATAACCGAATTTGAGTCGTAGTAACCGAATTTCAGTTGGCAAGTAGCTAAATTTTTCTCTGTGTGCACATAAAATGTTTCGACTAAAAAGCTTAAAAGAAAATATTATGTGGTATAAGAAGCATTTTTTTTGAAAAAAACATTACCCGCTAAAATAATTTTACATTAAATCTATTTTTTGTAATTTCAGCGGAAAAACATTTTATGAATAAAATTTTTTTCAATAATATAGTTTAAGATGGTAAAATATTAAGGACCTTAAAATGTTTCCGTATTTAAAAGTTATCTTAACATTTTCATTTATAAATTTAAAGCCACCCGTACGATTTTAACTATTTTTGGCTCAAAAATCCCCAATGCCTTCCAAATAGTAGAGAGGTGGCTACTACTTCAACAGACCTAGGAACTTTAGGGGCTGCCAGACTCTAATTTCAAAAAATTTCACTTTATATGTCTATTTTCCAACTTCATTAGCAACAATAAATTATTTAATAATTGCACTTAAAATTAATTAATTTTTTTAATTTTTCATTAAAAACTTTAAAAATTTTTTCTACGCTTTGTTAAATTTATTTATCTTAATCAGTTAAAAATTTATGTATTTGTTTATTTCTATCCGTAGTTTATTAATTAATTTTAATTGTTTTATTTTTGTTCACAAAAAAATTTTGTATAGTATTAATCAGTTTCACACGTTTTTTTTTTGTTATTCGAATTAAAATGTTGAAAATAAATTATATACTAACCACTAAAAACACACTAAATAAAATACACTTCATATTGTTGATATTTGTTTGTACAAAACAAAAGATTTAAGACAAAAACTTGTTTTTATATAAATTTTAGATTCTAGATATTTCTTTTAATCGTCTTGATTAAATTTATTTATCGTATTTAAGTTTTATTCGATTTAACTTTTGCAACTATTAAATTGTTAATAACTTAAAAACTTTAAAAAACTTACTATTTATATAGAGATTTGCTAAAATATCAAATACAATCAAATGCTGAATAATACGTAAATGCAAAATAACAACAAAGGTAATAAATTAAGCGAGCTGCTAAATAATATTAGAAACTGAAGATGCTCTCAAAGTTTGTTTTTTGAACAAAAAATTAAAACAAAAAGTGTTTAAAAACAGCATCATTTACAAATTAATGATAGGTGCTATATTGATGCTCAGTTAGAATTTAGCCGGTATATTACTCATTTCTATTTCAAAACAAATTTTGATTAAAAAAAAAAAAAAATAAAAATATATTATGATAACCATATTGTTTAGAACTTCAAAACATCATCTTCATACTCATAGACTTATGCTGTCAAGTTGTTATTTGATATATATGCAAATTTTCTACACCATTTTAAAATCGCTTTAAATATATCAAAAATGGCAACCAAAATAATTTTATTTGAAACGCTATAATTTGTTTATGTATTTAGGCATCAGTTAAAAAAAAAAAAAGGCTACAGCATTTGAAAAAGTTTCGGTTTTAAAAAGTAAAAATTATTAACCGTATTGTGTTGCTAGTGTTTTTTTTAAAGAGAAGCAACACTCAGGAAATTCTTCCTATTAATTAATGTGTTGCTTTCTTAGGAACGATGATATTGGAGAGATGAAAGGTGGTGAAAGATGAAGGGCTTCAAACATGGCAACACTGTAATTGCGCGAGTAGATAAGTCTTAGAACAGTTGTTGCTCGCCACCTGATGTAGAGTTGGCGAATTTATTGAAGCTTTTTGTTTCATAGCCCTGATTCATTATTTTACTTCGGTGGGGTTAAGTGCTATGGGAACACCGAAGGTGGGCGCAGCGATACATATAAGTGATAGAAAACTCATACATATTATTTTTCTAAAAAATTGTCGTCACCGGGAATCGAACCCGGGACCATCTGTGTAATAGTCCAACGCGCTAACCATTACACCACAGCGCCCACTAGGTTTGATTCTAAAAACGTTTATTCTTCTTCTTAACCTCAACGTTTCTAAGTTAAAATTTTTAAACAATTTTTGCTCGGTTACGATTTTATATCACTTACGTTTGCTATACTTGGTTAAATAAAACTCTAAAATTAGATATTTTCCACAGTTTGGAAGTTTTTCATACACTTTTTTTTTTATTTGTATTTTTTTTTAATTTAATTTTTTTTTTAAATTTAGCAATTTTACAAAATTTTGCATTATTTTCATTTAAATTTTAGTGAGATTTTTCGATTTTAAGAGATTTTTCAACCATTTTTATGTGATTTCTATTTTTAACTTTTAAGACCTTTTTATTTTTTACCGATTTTGTTTTTAATTTATAATTTTTGCAAATATTGTTCATTTAGTTTTAAAGTTTTTTTGATTTAAAATTTGCCCAGTGTTAAGTATATTTTACCCTGAAATTTTTGATTTTATTTTGGTGGTTTTTCTTAAAGGACGAGACCGATGAAAACACGTGACCGATATACATTGAAATTAACGATTCAAATTGACAAGCGTAACCGACTAACATACTGTAACCGATATTCTTGCGAATAGCCACGACCCCACTCAGAGATTGTAATTAGGTCTTCACTGAGTGAGTAATTTGCCTTTTGCCCCGTCTGCAAAAGAGTAGATAGGATTGGAGGTTAAGTAAAGAAAGTCGACTAGAAAGATAAGAAATAGAGAAGGAGAAAGAACGGGACCTTACGGTACTCCTGCATTTAACAGAAATTCATCGGATGGGATCCCTTCTATAACAAACTCTTATAGTGCGATCTCTGAGGAAACTCGATATAAATTGAGAGAATTTATCACCGACACCAAAAACAATAAGCTTTGAAAAGAGTGCTTTATGCCATACACTATCGAACTCGTGATAAGGTACCCACATACCAAGTTTCAAGTTCCTCCCCAGCAAAACCACACATTACCAAATAATGGGCAAAGTAATGTATCACGCATTACAATACACCTTACTTCACTGATGAACTTTACAGGCGATGAGACTAAAAGTAATTTGTGGACCCATTACCTTGAAGGAGTAAAGTAACTGGTTATTTATATGGTTATTTATATGGTGGGAAAAAGAAATGTGACTATAAATAGATTTTCATAAAAAAAAATAATAAAAAAAAATTACTAGAAATACATTTTTTAATTAAATAAATAACGTTGTCGCGCCATGATTCGAACCTGGAGTCTTTTACGTGTTAGGCGGGAACTCTACCCACTGAGCTATCGTCACATATAATAATAAGCTGTTTAAAGTGTAAATCAATTGTTGTACTTCGAGTTTTAGTTTGTATTGTTAAAAATATATGTGTGCCTTACCCTCATGCAAAAAATCACAAAGTAATGTGTCTAAATATAGATTTTCAAAAAATATTTTAAATATTACTTTACGTTTATATTTCATGCATTATGTAATTCTTGATGAGTAAGTCATTATTTTATGTTTCGAAATAATGTAAGAGGTAATGATGTATCATTACAATGTAATCCATGAGTACACAATTATTGGTAACTCATTACTTAATATTTCGAAATAATGCTGAAGGTAAGAAGTGTCCATTACAAAGCAATGCATTATGTAACCCATTATCGGTAGGTCATTACTTTCTGTTGGAAAATAATGATACAGGTAAGGAGTATACATAACAATGTAATGCATTACTTTATCGCAACCATTACCAAAGTTTTGCTGGGGTGGTTAGGCCAGACCGCCAAGGTTGAGACTCCATCTATCTTTTAGGCCCTGTTATTACCATACCATAGAGAAACAATAGAGATGTGGAAATATCCAAAAGAACACATTTTGAAAACTAGCTTTCTATCCCAAGCGGTTTCGCCAGGCCGCCAAGAGGGAGACTATACCCCTTATTGCCCCTCGTCGTAGTAATTTCCCAAAATCCCGACTAAGCGTCAGTCTACGCTGGAGGAATGGCCTCCATGCCAAATTTAAGTGATTAACGCTATTCTTTTATATATATTGATGGTGGGAAGATATAAAAATATCCGAATATGAATATTTTGTTCATAAATTCTAAATGGTGTTTAGTTTGAAATTATTGTTTAGCATAACTATTATTAAATTAATGTAAACAATTCAAATAATTATTAATTTTTATACGTTTTTGTTGTAGTTGTATGTAAATATTTTCATTAGCACCCTCATCAATATTATGTGTCGTCTTCTGTAGTAAAGTAGTAGTCAATCACGTCAGTTTATAATATTTTTTTTTTTTCTGTTTCATTTGTTCATTAAAACATCATTTATTAAAATTTTACTGCTATTATTATAATTGTTTGTATTTGTTGTTTTATTTCCTCTTTAAGGCGGAATCATTTTTTGAAATTTTTTATCAATTATTTTTGTTTAAAACAAATTTTTTGATTTCTTGATAGCTTCTATAGGCGCTTACAACTGACAAACCAAAATATTCCAGGAAACTTCAGCTAAAACATAATTAATTAGTTTTGCAAGTAAATGTTGTGTGTTGTGGTATAGAACTTTTTAAATTCTAGGAAGATTTTTTGAGTAATTTTGGTAACAAATAAATTTTTTCTAATAAATGCCTGAAATGCAAAACAAACAAGTTTAAGATTTGTTGCTTTCGGTAAGTTTTAGTCGTTACAGACTATCAAAGTTTTTTGAGTGTAAAGTAGATCATTGATCTGGGCATACTTAGAGACTGATTGGGTTTTATACCCCCTATATATATGGTACGATAAATTTACCTCCGACACGTTTAGATTAACGTTTGTCCCAAACAGTTGAACCACAAAACGATGTTCCACTGTACACTTAAAAAAATTTTAGACAGAATCTACCAAAAATTACAGTTTTAAAATCTGCCTTCTATACTCCAAATCAAAACATATTTAAACATACATCATTCTATTCAGGCGTGGATTCAGCTTTTTCATTTGTTCTTTTTTGATAAAATTTTTTTTTTAATATGTCAAGAATTAATGGTCTCTATTCGGTATTGTAAATAATAGGCAAGCTTCTTCTATTTGTCAAGCCTTATTTGTCCAAATTTATTGGTTAATGGATAATTGGGGAAAAATCTATATTTTTGCCAAAAAAAAAAAAAAAGTCGAGAAAATCTATTTTACCTTGAAATGTTTTGCAGAATAATTTCGGCGGTTTATGATAACTAGACAAGCAATTCCATACAAATATGCTCCTAAAACCTGCAGTAAATAATCCAAAATATGCGCTTAAAATATGCATTTAAATCGAAATATGCAAAAAAAAATAATCATATAATTACAAATTATATACTACTACCCTAACCGAGCACTATGTAACAAAAAATAACAAAAGTTACAAAATATTCACAATATATTAAAAAAAAAATTACTAAATATATCATAAAATATACATTTAATGCAAAATATGCAAAAATATAAATTTATTACAAAAGATGCAACAACAAATCGATGTCATTTTGTTGCAAATTCTTTGATTCGTAAAAGTATTTGGTCAGAATCGATTTTGGGCTACTGGTTAAAAAATGCATTTGCATAAAATTCCTTGCCCTAGTGATAACACATAAACCTAAAGAAGTATGATGATAAAGTTAATTTCTACGCAAAGAAAAATTAAATGGACGAAAAATAATGAAAACGGTGTGTAAACTAATGTAACTTTTCTTCATAAAGTGAACTAAAAATTTCCTAAAACTAATGAAAAGCATCCCTATGGGGAATGATTAGTCAATTGACCTAAAAGTGACTGGTTAAAGAAGGACTTATCACAGGACTGGTATAATTTAATACTGAAGTGGGTTAAGCAGTATCAATTGTCCTAAAATTACATATCCTGTGACTGGTAAAGGAAGGTCATACCACTTAACCAGATTGCTTATTAACAAGAAAAGGCCAGTTGGCCAGAATTTCACCCATTGGATGCTGTTTAGTTTTCGTTTATTTTTATGCCCATCTTTGGTTAGTCCTGTGGCATGCCACAATGTGGTTTAAAGCAGCACAAATGATCCCCTCCTATGACAAGCCCATATTAAAGTTGTCAGTTGTTTACATAGGGTAGGGCTTAGCAGAGGACCGGTCTCTGGCACGAAGGGACCGATCCTGTGGCACACGCACGAGAGATTGAAACTATTAATATTTTTCATGAAATTTTATGAAACTTCTATTATTACAATTTCTAGGTGCTTCTATGAAAAAATTCATTATTATCACGCAGAAAAATCTCTCAATGTATTATCCGACAGTTTGGCCAAAGAAATATATATTTTATCGTTTTTTTGCATTTTAATGCGCTGTAGAAAACTTTCGATATTGGACTAAGAAAATTATCTGCTTGATATTAAATTTTTTTTTGCATTAAATTAATGAAATTTCACTGGAATTTGTTTATTAAATTTTTTTATTAAATTAAGGCTAGTTTTGAAAAAATTGTACGAAGGAATATAATTATTATTATAAAAATTTGCATTCACTCAATGAAAAAAAACTGGTTTCATAAAAAATATGTAGCTTTTCATAAATTTTGTTTTTTTTTTTTTTGTAAAAATTTTCATTATTTTTCGTCCAACAAAATTTTCTCAGTGAGATTTTGAATATCAAATTTAAGGAAAAACAAAAAGCTATAAAACAAATTGAATTCCAAACTTGCCGAAGGTTTGACTACCAAATGCTGAATTCGTTGCTTAACTTTGAACTTTTACTTAAATTCGAAAATCTAATCCCATAGATTACATAGATATCACACTCTTATTTTCTTTTAACAACAAACATATTTTTTCATACATATTCAAATATTTTTTGTATAGGTTCACGACGTATGTCCAACACATTCTTAGGAGTTACGTGCACTGACAGTTAATGTCAAAGAGTTTGAGATCTATGTATTCTATGCCTAATCCGATCGGCCCAACAAACATTTTTCCATTAGCAAAATTTATATTTTTATACATTTTCTTACCTAAGGTTGTGTCCATCATTTCTATATATTTCGGGCATGCTGATTTCAATGGCGGCCTTTTTTATCTATGTTTTTCAGTTTTTCCGCAAAATAACTTTAAAGTTTGGCACATCTTCTTGCTGTTTGTTATATACAAAAATTTGCAAATGCAATAAATTTGATTTCTTTCTGTTAAAATCTAAGGACAAGACCAGTATTAACATTTATGGTACATATTTGATTCCCAAAATTTTAAATCAAACTCGCTGTTAAACGGTTTTTTCTAATTTTTTTCGGTTTTCTCGAATTCAATGTTCACGCAGTCGAAAGAGTCATTTAAAAGGAGTCATGTAAAAGGAGCTTTTTTTATGCAAAATTTCAGATTTGTCTAAAATTTTACATGGCACGATTACTGCTGTACATTGGCAGATTTTAGTATGATATGTAAATAGACTTCAAAAGTATGTTTCCAAATTTTCAGCTAAAAATGTTTATATTTGCAAAAGTTTTCCTAACAAAAACATACGTTTTGGTACATACATTGAGAGAATTATCTGCACTTTAGTAATGAATTTCATCATAGTTTTAATAAAAATTCTGACTGAAACTTATCGTCCATTGAAACTTTTCTTAGAATCTATGAAACAGATTTCATTAAAGTCAATGTTTATGAAATGTTTGTAAAATTAATGAAAATCTTCATAAAACTAATGAATCATTCCGACAATAGAACGTTAATAGATTTTATGAAACAGTTTCAAAAAATTTTTTAATATTAATAGTTCTTTAAATTATCAAAACTCTTAATGAATGTTTTGAAAAATGCATTGGAACTAATCCAATAAAACGCTTCATATGATTTGTTAACTACTTAACTGCGTAGTTAATGTAACGTATATATACGTCTTATGCAACAGGATACAGTTTTGATAAAACGTACGTGATAAACTTTAAAAATTCTCGACGCTTTGAGGTATAATATTTTAAAATTCTTTTTTTTTTGGATGACATAAATAACCTTTTCTGTATATGTTAGTTAGCCGATGTTAAAGTATGCTAAATCCCTTCGTGGGAATCATTTATCTTTAGCGGCGCAAAAATTATGGCAGTCTAAAGTTTCAAGCCAATTAAAAATATTAAAAATTACTGTTTTTGCTTGCATTTAATAAATATACATCAATTTATAGAGCTCATTGTTTTCATCAGATTTCAAAATATAAAACACACTCAAAATATAAAATACACTCAAAAAAATGTTTTGTCATATACTAGAACTTAAAAAGTAAACAGCGATTATTTTGAAAAACACGCATTTTCTTTGCCGGTTTAATGATATTAAGCTGGGTTTGCTGGGAATCATATCAAATACTTTTACATTCGAAAAACTAAAATTTTTATAAAATGATACTTTTAAAAATTTTGTTTGCTTCAAAAAATTTAAAGTCCTTAAAATTGTTTGATGCCTTAACGATTCAATAAAATCTTGTATTTTATGTACGATTTGGCGGAATTTATACAGCGCTTTAGTTGTCACAAAGCGAAATGTGTTTGGTAAAAACTATCGCTGTACTCGCTAGGAACGAAAAAAACACAAGCTTTTTGCACTTTATCAGTTATATCTGTCGTGGAGAATGACTCTAGATACCTATATATGTTCTCAAGAAATATTTTTTATAAAAAAAAAATGCAAAAAAAAAAAAATTAAGTTTCGCAAAATTTTTAAAAAGTTCATAAAATTTTTGCATTTAGAAATTTTTAAGTGCCTTTTTGACTCGGCGGTGAAGTATATTAAGATACTCAGTTCACACAATACGCTAGCCCATTTTAAATATAGTTGTGAATGTCAGACAAAAAAAACATACATTTAAAAAAAAATTTACGCGAATTCCTTTTAAGTTTGTGATGTCCGTATACCGTTATTGGTGCGCTGACATCATTGAAGCTTTATCTTTAATAATAAGTCCTTACTTTAGTCCAAGGACTCACAGGATTTTATCAGGATTTCTCTAAAGGACATCGTCTTAACTTATAAACTAAGAGACGGATTTTTATGAAATTTTGCAGAAAGAAGACATTAAGTATTAATAGCAAGGCGTTGAAGTTTCAGAAATATAAATTAAAGTTTATATATTTTTTGCCTAATTTCGCTTTTTCCAAAAAGCGAAAATCGCGATATCTTCTTAAATAGGAGCAGAAAAAAAAATAGTTTTTCGAGAGTGGTTATATCTTGGTAGGAGAAATATTTTTTGTCCAAAACTTTTCTTTTATATGCTTTAGTTACCAAAATGCACCCTAAAATATTTTGGTTCATATCGCCTAAATTAGGCAACGATAAACAATTTTGTTGAAGAACTTATTATTTGTTTTTTGAGTGGAGCACATGGTATGAATTTCGTTGCAAATATTTATATTTTTTTCTTAGATATTATATTAACTCATGTCGCCAATGCGGGAGTATGAACGTTTTTATATTTTCTAACGAATTGTAAATTATTTTTAAAATAATCAGAAAAATATGTTAATGATTTTCAGCAAATAAATTAACTAAAGTATTTTGCTATTAATTTTTTGAGTTTATTTCAGTCTACTAATATTCAGCAAACATTTTGTTAACTTTTAGCAAGGGTTTATTTTATTTATTAATCCTTTAAGTGTCTGCAAAACTTTTGCTGAATCTACTAATTTTGTTGCTAAAAATCAGCTCTGTGATGGAATCCAAATTTATGAATGAATTTTTAGATAATAATAGAAATTAGGTCTTTTCTAAATTCAATATAGAATTTACATCATCGTTTAAATACGATAAACTGGATTTTTTTCAAAGATATTAATATGCAAATTAATATTAAGATATTGCTTTTCAATGAACAGTATTTTATATAAAATACAATAAAAATGTGACATATAAAATGTTTAAAATAATAAAAATTATTTTTTTTTTTAAAAAAAGTGGGAATTTTGTTTGTCATTTTAAGAATATTTAGAAAATGATGTGATTTTTATTTAAAAAATACACCACTAAATCAAATACTGGAACAAAAAAAAAATATATTTAAACGCAATAACATTTTTAAGCATTTGTTTTTAAGAATTAAAAAAAAAAAAAAAACAAATTTAAAATTCATTCATTCAAAAGAAAAAGAAGTTTAAAGATGAGTTTTTGGAATTATTATAATTATCAATGAATCACGGTTTAAAAACGATTATATACTTTTTTTAATTGAAAAACTATTTTTTAAAATTCATGTTTTTTTTTAATACCAACACATAAATTTCAAACATGCACTCATAAAAAAACCCCGTACAAATATTTAAAATTTCAGCTGCGACAACAGAAAATAGTAACTGAATTTGTGCCAGCAGAATTTTCTATGAAGTTGAGATTCAAATTCTGCTATAGTATTTATTTGGAATTTTCTTTGATTTTTTTTTAAAAACGTTATAAAAATATCTTAAAGAATATACGGCTGTGACTATGTAGTTAATCGGAAAAAAAGAGTTTCACATAAAAAATATAATTTAATTTTACAATGTATTATTTTTTTTTTAATGATTATATTTAAATATTAGTGTGTTACGATAAGCTAAAGCACTGATAATGTGTTGTACTAAATTCTGCCAATTGTTTTCCCCATTTAAAATTCTAATTATTTCATCATCAGATAGAGTTATCTTATAAAACCATTTTAGTCTAAAGTAATTAAAAATTGGGCATCTTCCAATGAAATGTTGGATGTTTTCAACTTCTTTTGAATTGCAAATTTTGTTAGTTCTTCTCGAGTGCCGAGACCCATTCAGTTGTATCAAATCGCAGCGAGCTTTGAAGATCCACATTATGTTAGTTTGGGTATGATTACTAGTGTCCGACCGAACAGTTCGGCCAAAAAACTATATTTTGTCGGTTTTTTGATATCTGAAGGCAATGATGACAAATTTTGGTATTGGAAACATGTTTGTTGAGCCGATTTAATTCGATTTTGTGTATACAATTTAAGAGAAAAGCCGAAGTTTAGCTATAAAGTTAATAGTTCGGCCGCCGAACTATTTTCGATTTTGGCCGAACTTTCTGAGGCCGAACAGTGAATTTATTGCTTAACTACAGACTTTTCTTCAGATTTGACACTCAAAATAGCATCTAATCAGTCCAATAAACATTTTTCCAGCCGCCAAATTTGTCCATAATGCTTTAAAATACCGAATACAGACCAAATGCATTTTCTGGCCGAACTGTTCGGTCGGACACTAATGATAACCATTAAAATATAAGTGTCCTACTGTTGGGTTTGTTTTATTATAAAAAGATTCCGTTAGCTCCCACCCACGTAGATGGTTTTGATTCCACTCCTGTTGTGTCATATTTGGTGATAATTGGACATTGTACTCTTGACCCAATGTATTTAAACTGTTCGCCCACGATATGTTATGTGTTAGAGCTACTAAACTTAAAAAATTTGGTAGCCGTTAGTTAGTATACTGAAAGAGGGTTCGAGCTATGTAACGCATATGCAATTCAAGGGTAAATAAGTGGCTATCTTCCATACCTGATTCTAACAGAAGTGTATAATTCAGTGTGAATGAATTTTGGTAAATTAATAACACGTTTTACAAAGTATCTTTGTAGGCAATCAACCTCGTCAAAATGTGATTGACCCCATATTTGGGCGCCATACGATTGTATGAAACGGCAAACCGCATTATACAGGTGGGTTTTAGTATGAAACGATATATCTTTTTTACCCAAAAAATTACTCCATGTTGAGTTTAAGCAGTTTTTTTGCAGAACTAAATCTCTTTGCTACATGTTTCGTAAATACACACTTTGGAGTTAGGATCATACCAAGATAACAGTATTCGTTGACTATTTCAATTTCCTCCCCATTGAATACCCATTTTTCATGATGTGCCAACCGTCCGCTATTTCGCAATACTATTATTTTAGACTTTGTCAAATTTACTTCCAAGTTCCAGTAGTTGCAATAAGTTTCAAGTTTTTTTATCATTTTTTTTTTTTTTTGAGTTGACATTCTGCTATATTTAGTTGACTTAATTTGAGTTGCCAGTGATAGTTAAATTAACTAAAAATTTAGCTGAATCAACAGATTTTACAGAAATTAGTTTCCAAGATATAGCCTATTTATTGATAATGAAATAAAAAATATGTGGAAAAAGCACCACCTACAAGTGAAACTGATAGCGGAGACACAAAAAAAAAATAATGATTTAAAAACTGGCAAAATTTGTAAATTTGAGAGTCAGGATTTACTAAATTTTAGGTCGAAAAATTTGTTCAAATACGGATGAAATTTGTTCTTGAAGTGAAATGAGATAACTAATAAGTTTTGCTAAATAACTGATAGCAAAAAAGATTATCTCAACTGAATTGGAACACGTTTAATAGACTTTCAACTAACTTATTTTTATTAGTGTGTTTATTTGTTTTTTATTTTCTTATTTGTTTTTTAAATCGTTTTAAAATGACGCTTTAAGTCGTCTTAAAACGTAATAAAATTGCATGGATGGTAACTGATTCGATGCGGTTTTCGGTAGAGGTTACGTTATTTTTTCTTTATTTTGTTAACGGTATTTTAGCGGTAACGATATTTCAGTTATTTCGGTAAAGACTTTTAGCGATAACTGTAGTTTAGTTATTTCGGTAACGGTATTTTAGTTATTTCGATAACGACATTTTAAGCATAACCGGTTTTCAGTTATTTCGGTAACGGTATTAAAAGATACGACTTAAATTAATAAAAGTTAAAGCCAATTCTATTTTAGATTATTTCGGTAACGGTATGTAAAGGGTGACGCTATTTCATTTATTGCGGTAACGTTATTTAAGCGATGGCGGCGTTTTAGTTATTTCGGTAACGCCTTTTTAATGATATCGTTATCTCAGTTATATCGGTAACGGTTTTTTACGGCTAACGGTTTTTAAATTATTTCGATAACGGTATTTTAGCGGTATTGCCAGCCAAGCATGTAAAATTGCGAATTTTATAGCTTTTTCTTCATTTTTTTTTTGAATTATGATTTCTAACTAAATAATCTAATATAGCTTAGTTTTGAAGCATTCACAAAGATTTTATATAATTAGCATGTTTTAATTTTAACTTTTTATTTAGAATTTTTTTCTTTTTAATTAATGATTTTAATCTGATCATTAGTTACGTCAATAGTTTTAAGATGCTTTGTTATGTCAGTCAGTTTGGGGGAAAAAAATCATCAACGATTTTCTTATTTTGTTTTTCGATCATTTATCAAAAAAAAAAAATCGAATGTTAATTATTTTGAAATTTAAAACTCTGTTTTAATTCACGATAAATCGTGTCACTGTACGAATAATTTTAATTATAATCTAAACATAAAAAAAAAAATTGCCTAATGATTATAATCTTTATTAACATTCACTGATAAATTATTGTAATTGAAACTTTTGTTTAAACAAAAATTGTGCAACTTAAAAACTAATATGCCGGAAAATCCGCTATTTAAATTAATTACACAAGCCGACAAGGTTTTCTAACAAAAAATCAGACTATACTTTCCCGAAGGTTCTAGGCGTGCTAAATCCGAATCTGATTTAGAATAGCCCTCAGAATAGCCCTATTACGTCAGGTGTAAGAGATATTCTAACATTAAAGTGCAAAAAACATGCTTTTTGGGTACATTTGTGGTGTTGTAATTTCCAGAAAATTTTATTTTCAAAAAGATCGTTACGGTATCTAAAAGTGCTACTGATCCCCTGCAAAATAAATTTAGAATTTTTAAAAATCTTCATTTGTCACAAACAATATAATATTTGAACGATTTATATAATTCCATGTTTAAAGATGATTTCATGTAAATGTTGACCGTTGCTACGCCTCAAATGGTACATAGGCTGGGTCCAATTTTGGCATACTCTCTCCAACATATTGGCCGGTATCTCACGAATAAATTCTTCAATATTGGCTTCCAGTGCGTCAACAGTTGCGGGCTTGTCCCTATAGACATGAGCCTTAACATAGGCCCACAAAAAATAGTCGAAAGACGTTAAATCGCACGATCTAGACCCCAAACGTGAAGTAAACTGTTCACCGAACTCGCCTCTCAATTGGGCCATTGTTTCGCGTTCTGTATGGCACCGTCTTGTTGAAACCACATGTCACCCAAGTTCAGCTCTTCCATTTTGGGCCAATGATACCACCGGCCCCTAATCCACTAAAAGCAGTGCATTTTTCGGGATGCATTGGTAGCTCTTGCAATGCTTCTGGGTGCTCTTCACACCAAATACGGCAATTTTGCTTGTTCACGTATCCATTCAACCAGAAATGAACTTCGTGGCTGAACACAATTTTCCGATAAAAAAGTGGATCTTCATCCAACTTTTCCAGCGCCCATTCACCAAAAGTTAGCTATTGTGGTCGTGTGGCTTCAATTCTTGCAACAGCTGCATTTTAAAAGATTTTGCACCTTTTAAAAGGGTTTACAGAGGCATAATTGCTGCGAACGGGGCCTAATCGATAATTCACGGCCATATTACATTTTGCTCTGTCCGCACTCTACGTATGCGTGTTAGTGTTTTAATGTCCAATAACGTAAATTTGGTGCGAAATTTTGTCACAATATTCCGAATAGCCGCCTCAGAAGGTCGCCCAAACTGACATTATTTTTATAACACTTGACTTTAAAAAGTGCTGGGAGAGGTAGGAGTTAACATGTAGTTTATTTTAACACTATGTTGAAAAGGTAAAAATTAGCAGTTAATTATTATTAATAACATTTGGTTAAAATGATCTTAAAAAAACTATTTATTGTCATTCTAAAGACATTCGGAAATCAGTTTTTTAGAAACAGCGTTAACGTTTAGACGTGTGTTCTTTACATAATTTCTAACATAATTAATCTTCACAATGTCTACGGCTCCTAAAAGGGCTAAGTTTAAAACTAAAATTCATGGTTCTTTTTGTTTTAATCCATTTAAAAAAAAGAAACACACATCATCAGATATGCGAAATATTTCCGACGGCTTATTAAAAAAATTCCCTACGCTGTCAAAACGGTTGCTAATTTGTAGATCATGCAGGAAAGAGCTCGGAAAGTTGAAAGAATTACCGGATTTGAATAGTAATGAGCCTTCTAACTTTTCAGTAGTAGGTATAAGTTCAAGAAGAATTGCTAAAAATTTGGTTGCTGAGCATGGGATTCTCACACCCCCAAACAAGAAGAAGGGAAAAACTTTAGAGTGCGAAACTGAAGCTCTAGTAACTCAGTTTTATCAGCGAGATGATATGAGTCGCCTGATGCCAGAGCTGAAAGACTGGGTGTCTGTACGAATCGATGGCAAGAAAGTTCAAAAGCAGAAGAGAAGGGTTCTCTGCAACCTGAAAGAGTTATTTGCAACATTTCAATCTGAACACGAGGATGTCAAAATTGGCTGCACAAAATTTACCCAACTGAGGCCAAAGCATTGCGTTTTGGCAGGAAGCAGCGGAACTCATACAGTATGCGTTTGCATTTACCACGAAAATGTTAAACTGAGGTTGAAGGAAATCAACTTAAAATACTTTACAGATGATTTGCCAGAAGATTTGCATGATTACCGCGATTGCCTTAAATTGACTATTTGTCCTAATGCAACAACTTCTTGCCACTTAAGTGAATGTTCAAATTGCCCGGAAACCACATTCATCAAAGAGAATTTAATCAACTCTTTTGATCGAGAATGTATAGAGGAGGTCAAATTTGAATCTTGACTTCAGACTGAAAGATGCACCTCTCAATACCATGCTTTTATACCGCTTTTCGATAGAAGACTGAAAAAGTTTTCTGCCTCTGCTCAATGCGATTTCTTTCCAAAGCCAAAAAAGAAACCAGCAGCGAAATCTACAGCACAACACTTACACACAAATAGGAAATAATTCAAAATAGTGCATATGCTAAAAATTGAAAAACCTTTGTCTTGAGTTACAAAATATTTAGTTTGATAAATATCCCACTCGCATCCCACTAAGCGACCTAAGCTTTCTTTTCAGCAAAAAAAAAAAAAAAAATGGGCATATTTAGAAAAAAAATGTCAAAAAAGTTTCTGATTTTGAAAAAATAGTCAAAAATTTTTATTTTTTTTTTTAATATTGTTTTTCGAAAGATTGAAGAAATAGCTATCTAAACTATTTAGGACAAATTTTACTAAGAACAATAGGTAATAAGTTACATGGATGAGAAAAAACACATGATTGGCCAAAATGTCAAATTTTGACCCCCTTTAACTCAGAGAGTTCTTGACCGATCTTGTTGAAAAATTGTGTCTAAACTACTATCCAATAGCACTAACCTTGGTGCAAATTTCATCACTTGAGATAAAATATCACACACAAAAATATTTTTTTTAAGACAGTATATGTTAATACATTTTAAATAATATATCATATATATCACCATATATAATAGATATTGTGCTATATATGAGAATGTATTATTATATATGATAGATAATATCTTATTATGTATAGCATATATGCTTAATATCTGATTTTATAAAGGTCAATGTATAATTATATATCGTTACATATGTTACCACATTAGAAACATATAATAAGATATATCCATGCATGACACCATATGTAATCACATATTATAATATAGTAAAAGATGAAAAAACATAAGACCATATATACGAGTAAAATTTCTACTCGGGTTTTGAAAACTTAATTACTGCTTACTGGGTTACCATAATGCAGAAATGTTTGCACCATTTTTCTCGGCTGAAAATGCTTTTTGATTGTGTGTCATAAAAAAATAAGTTTTTTGAAAAAATTTGATTTTTTCCGACCACTCTATTTCCTAAATGGTGCACTTTAAAAACGGGAAAAAAAAGTTTTTATTAAAAATTATTTGGTGTAATCTCGAAAGGCGAATTAAAATCTCATATAAATACAGGTCTTTTTCCTCTATAGAAAAAGGGACCCTAAATCAGTGTTTTAGCCTGTGTTTTGGCCGAGCGCATGTGGAAGGTGCTGTTTATTACTAATGCAAAAACATTTTAAAAGGTGACGATATCCCAAAAACAAAGAAATTTTTTGCTTTTCTGACGAACTCTAATATATCATGACAGTTTTATTAAAAATTTTAAAAATTCCAAATTTTTCTTTGCGAACAATTTTGGTTATATTTTTTTATATTTTCTGTCAAATGATGTAAATTTAAACTATAATAAAATTATGAGAATAAAAAGACGTTTGCTTTTAAATTTCTAAATTTTGCTGTATTCCAGAAAATTACTTTACTTAAATTAAAAGGCAAATATTGTAAGAGAAAACCAAGGTGCTGAAGGAGGTGAACTCATATAGGCAAAGTGGTTGTTAATGGGTTAAGCTAACGTCCCTGGTTATAAGTAAAAGTAATACATTAACAAGGTTTTACTGTGACTATTCCCTGACGAAATAAGACATAACTATGCAAATAATTTAAATAAATACAAAATTGATTAATGCCCAAGTTGAAGTACACCCAAATTGGTTATTGTTGAAACTGGTGTAAATAAATTGTTTATTAACCGTACGATGCATACCCAACTTTTTCTACGAGAACACACACCCGGGATACGTTTGTACCTACTAGTTTATTTTGGCTTTTTCTTATGTTTAAATGGTCCAATTTCATTATTATTTTTTTTTAAAGAGTAAATTATATTTTAAAAATGTTTAAGTTGTGTTTCATGCAAATTTTCTACATGGTTCAACATATATAAGCAAAACAATGCATGCAGTCAACTATTACACATTATACAGTCTTTATTTGATGATATCTGTGATGATGCTACCAATGTATCTGAGTCGGAAGATGAACAAGACATACAGTTGAATGAAGTTCAAGAATCTGATGTTGAAGATGATGCTGAAATTTGGCAATGTGAAGAAGCAGATTTAGCTGACGATGTCGCTTCTGAGGATGAACTGGATGAAGTAGATGAAGAAGAGGTACCAGTTTCTGTAAGTATTGACAAATTTGTGGCACGTGATGGTACTGAGTGGAAGAAACAACCAAACATCAATCGCCAAGTTCTTCGCCATAGTATTTTACGAGAAGTGTGCGGACCATCTAGGAGCACCGAAATGTTCTCAATAGAGAAAACATTCAAATGCTTTATGAGCTTAGAAATGGCGGATATAATTATGCGCCACACAAACAAAAAAGCAATAGCAACGTATAATGCTTACAACATAAGGCACCCAGATGCAACTCCCAAGTCATGGAAGTCACTGACGGTAGCAGAGTTGTATGCATTTTTTGGCATACTTCTTATGACTGGCGCAAACCATAGCAATTCAGAAAGTGTTAGAGATTTGTGGAATGTAAAAAGCTATCCTCTGTATCGCGCAACGATGGGAGTCAACCGTTTTTGCTCAATATTGCGATTTATTAGGTTTGACGACGCAAACACTCGGACTGCACGCGCACAAGCTGATAAAGCTGCACCGATCAGTGAGTTGTGGCTCATTATGAATGCCAATCTTCAAGCTTACTACAAACCAAGTGAAAATTTAACCATTGACGAACAATTATTTCCTTTCCGTGGACGCACACGGTTTACACAGTATATACCATCAAAACCTGCAAAATATGGTATAAAAGTTTGGTGGATTTGCGATGCCAAAAATGCATATCCACTGCACGGTCAAATTTATACTGGCCAAGCAGCGACCGGAAGGGAAACTAATCAAGGGGAACGAGTTGTAAAAGATTTGGCTATCAGATACAAAGGAAGTGGAAGAAATATTACAATGGACAATTTTTTCACGACGTTGCCAGTTGCAGAACTTCTCCTTACCTGGAATTTAACAATCGTTGGGACTTTGCGCAAAAACAAAACTTATATTCCTGCGGAAATGAAGGCGCACAAGGACAGGCCAATTTATTCATCATTATTCGGCTTTAGAAAAAATGTGACGATGTGCTCTTATGTGCCACGAAAAAATAAATCAGTGACGCTGCTTTCATCAATGCACTATGATGGCGAGATAGCTGAGGGTGGAAAGCCTGAAATCATAGAATTTTATAATATGACCAAGGGTGGCGTTGATAAAATGGACCAATTGTTCAGTGAATATCCTACACAACGACAGACGAAGCGTTGGCCATTGTCATTATTTTTTAACATGTTGGACATAACGGCTCTTGCAGCGTATATTGTATATGACATGAACAACCCCATGCTGCCTGCTAAATCAAACAAGCGTAAGCAGTTCCTTCGTAGCTTGGCGGAAGCATTGTGTATGCCAATTATTGAAGAACGTGCTCTAAAACGGCAAGTCACGCGAAACTTCTCCACTAAAATAGCGATTGAGTCATATTTCAACCGTCCGCTGGAATCAATGTTGAACACGACACCATCGACATCTGCAGCAGCCCGGGCGCCAAAACCTATCATCGGTTCCTGCTACTTATGTTATGCTCAAGAAACAAGACGCCGTAGAAAAACCAGAAAGGTGTGTGGCAAATGTAAGAAGCCAATGTGTCTTGATCATTCGATCACCAATACCGAATGCACAATATGTAACAATAATTTATAATTTCCATTTTTCAAATAAAATAATATTATTTAAACACACTTTAAAATGGTTTGTTGCCTTTTATTTTGATATAAACTGGTGTGGTACAAACGTATCCCGGGTGTGTGTTTACGTAGGTGTCGACTTTGTAAGCTCGTAGCTCCTGAGCCACTGATCCGAATTGCATCAAATAACCTTTAAACAGTTAGAAATTATTTATTTTTCCTAGATCCGAAATCTCTATTCCTTAAGTTAAGCCGTTTCTGAGTTACAGCACTGCAAAGTTGCAAGTGGATACATTTGTACCCGGATGTGTGTTCTAGGGTTAAAATCATTAAGTGAACAAAAAAAAAGAGAGTAGTATTGACAAAAAGAGAGTAGTATTGCAATTCAAGAGCAAATTTGGTTCAAAAGCAATCAAAAAAATACTACACAGAGAGAATTTTCTTTTTCTTGATTTTTGTTTTAACTTAACTAATGAAGTTTTCTTCACAAAGTGAATTTAACATTTCTTAAACTTTAGGAAAAAGATTCATAATTTTTATGAAACTTTCCAGTCAGAAAAAGACAAATTGACAAACGCCGGCAAGTCACTTTAACAGGTGGTACAAGTGATTTCCCAATTCCAAAATGATAATACCATTAGACAAAAGTCTGTTCAGAAAGTGTAGGACAAGCACTGGGGAATCGAAATTCTCAACGTTGGCAAAACGTTGGTAAAACCATAAAAATAGATTTTACAAAATAAATTTTAAAAAAGTTCATTTATATTTTTTTTTTTTGGTTCCGCCGGTATTATACTAACTGAGCGAACTAGATATATATAGTACTTGATAGCTGAAAACGTACCCAGTCAGAAAATCACAAACGAACCACCGCTGGCAAGACACTGTAGCCAGTCCCAAAATGATAACATCATTAGACAAAAGGTCCGTCTGTTCAAAAAGCACTGGGGATACAACATTTTGAAAAAATGTTGGTAATACTATGAAATAGGTGGTAAAAAAATAGATTTTCCAGAACAACATTTAAAAAAGTTCATTTATATTTTTTAAGTCTCGCCGGGATACGAACCCTGGCTGCCATATTGGCAATCCGACAGCTCTAACCACTGAGCTAACAAGACATATAGTACTTTATACCTTATAAAGTCAGAGTCAGAAACAGCCAGTGGTACAAAAAATCAAGCACTGGCATACCACTAACTAACCGAGGAGTTGTAAATAAATTACTGGCAGAACACTTGCTTAAGACGCTTTACCAGTGTTTCCGAAAAGCGTTTTGCATGTATTTATTTTACAATAATTTTAGTTTTCCACAAAAAAAACATTAGCAAAAAATAGGCTGAGCCCACTATGCCAAGGTTTGCAAAAAGTGTTTTCCCCTTGCTATCCATTTAGAAACAACTCAAAATACTAACCACTAGTAGAGCATTTATTTTATAAAAATTATGATGCTTTGTTAAAAAAAGCTTGTAGTCAGAAGGTTCCAAGTTCAATCCCTGTTTCAAACATATTTTTTTTTTTTTTGATTTTTTATACTTTTTAATATTTTCCCAACGTTGGTTGGTAAGTTATTTTTAACAAACCATTTGATAGTGCTAGCATATTTGATCAACCACCCGTTACAGTAGTTATCATTCACTTACGTTTTAAGCTATCAATTGTTATATCTATTGTTAGCTGAGGAGTACAGCTGTCGGCCGCCAATCTGAAGGCCATGGTTCGATTCTCGGCAGGACCAAAAAAAAATTATAAATAAACTTTTTAATTATTTTATTTTGCCAACGTTGGAAATTTAGTTTCTCCAGTGCTTGTCCGACACTTTTGTACAGACGGACCTTTTGTCTTGTAATGTTAACATTTGGGAAATTTGGGATTGGGAAAGCACTTGCTGTCTTAAAGTGCCTTGCCAGTGGTGGTCCGTTGGTAATTTTCTGACTGGGGTAGGTAAATGATAACTGCTGGGTAACAGTTGGCTGCGCAAAGATGTCAGCACTGGCATATGGTTTGCTGGAAACATCTTGCCAACGTTGTGAAGAAAAAAAGTTGGTCTTAAAAAAAGCGTTTCTAGATACAAAAAAATGGATTTTATTAAAAAAAAAAAAAACTAACAAAAAATATATGCCTGAAACCAGGATAGAACTCGGAACATTCCCACTAAAAACTTTTTTAAATAAAGCATAGTCATTTCTATAAAATAAAAAAAAGGTGGTCTTAAAATAGCTTTTCCAGAAACAAAAAATCGATTTCATATAAAAAAAAATATTAAAAAGTAGAAAAAAATGACAGAAAAAATGTATTACTGAAACAGGGATCGAACTCGGAACCTTCTGACTACAAACTTTTTTAAACAAAGCATCATCATTTTTATAAAATAAATGCTCTAGCAATGGTTAGACTTTAGAGACGTTGGAATTTTCTGACTGGATAGCACTGGAAAAACACCTTTTTGCATACGCTGACATAGTAGTCTCAGCCAATTCTCTGCCAATGTTTTATTTTTTTGTAAACCACTAAATTTATTGTAAAACAAATGCTGTTCTGCCAGTAATTTATTTACAATTCCTAGGTTATCCTAGTCATATGCCAGTGCTTGATTTTTGTTAAACTTTTTTATAAGGCCCATATAATTTTTAATAAATATAATAAAATTTTTGATAAAATTTTATGTAATGCTGCATTAATTAAATGAAATGTTTCATTGAACGAATTCCAGATCTAATTAAAAAATTCATTATTATCATGCAGATAATTCTCTCAGTGTATACAAAAAACGCACTATACACAAAAATAAATAAAAAATGTGCGTGACCAACAGCGCTGCCAACTTTGACGATTTGTCGCCAGTTAGACGGTTTTCGAAGTGAAATATAATAAAATTTTTGTAATAATTTAAATCACTTAGCTTCACAATCACTGATAAAGAAGTGACTTTCTAAATTTTTGATTCTGGCTAAATAAATATTTTTATTTTTTAGAAAAGTTAAGGTTAAGAAGAAGAATAGACGTTTGTAATGTAAGATGAGCGCAGGTTTGATTCTTACAGCAGCAGGTTGTTGAAAACTTTATCATATAGAGACAATCTGACAATTATAAGACACAAATAATAATACAATTTAAATGGAAAATCACTGATGAGCCTGTCCATAAAAAGGCAGAAACTAGTCTAGTATGATTTAAAAATTAATAGTGTTTATAATTTTTTAGAGAAAAACGTTTATTCTTCTTCTTAACCTCAATATTTCTAAAATAAACATTTTTGTCTAAAAATTATAAACTCTATTAATTTTTAAAACAGACTAGACTAGTTTCTGCCTTTTTATGGACAGGCGTCATTAGTGATTTTCTATTTTTTAAATTGTATTATTATTTGTCTTATAATTGTCAGATTGTCTCTATATGATAAGTTTTTTCAACAAGCTGCGTCTGTAAGAATCAAACCTGCGCTTTTTCTTACATTACAAACGTAACAATACCAAGTCATGACCGTTTAGCGTTCACACCCAAGTATGGTCTCCAATGTAATGCAGCTTAATTGCAGTTTTCTTTCCTATTAGCTTTTCCTGATATTAGATATTATACTCAGAAGTGATCAACACTAACAAACACAAATATTCTATTTATAGATTTATAGATTTATTGTTTATTTTTTTAATCTCCTCCGTCTCTATTTCACAACGTTACCAGATTGACGTATGGTTTTTATCTTAAATTTCCTTTTTAGTGTATGCTCAAATTTTGTAAAACCAAATATCGGAAAAAAAATTAAAAAATTAACATTTCGTCAAGGAATTTTGCCTATTTTAAAATAGGTCAGTGATTTTAAATGAGTATTGGGTGTTGTGTTTTTAGGACTAGCAGTCGTTTGTAAAGCCACTAAAAAAAAACATTACAATTATGAAATAATTACAAAAAAAGTGATTAAAACGAAGTTGTTAGTAAAATTTATTCTTTTTTTTTTAAATATAAGGAGTTTTCGGATGACGATTTATAACGATTTGCAAGATTTTTTCCACAAAATTTGACGATTTTTGAACAAATTAGGTTGGCAGCACTCATGGCTTATGATAATAATGAGCAATGCAAGTCACAGCAAAATCGATTTGAATTTATTAACAAATTAACCGTTGAAGTAAAAAGGTGTTGAAAACTAAAGACATTACGATAAATTTCGAAAGAAAAAAAAAAAAAAATTAAATTGCTATTGAACTTAACAATGATTAGACTACAATATATTGGAATCATTTCAATATTAAGTCTTGTAATATCTAGCAGAGCAGCTGTAATACAAAATCCAAAACTAAGTAATACTGAAGATGGATTTTTAGAACTAAAACCCAACGGCTCACTGATCTTGCGTAGTACAATGGAAAATTCTTCAAATAACTTACAACAGGCCATCATTTTTAAGACGATTTTGAATGCAATACGTTTACAATTTCTATTACAATCATCGCCATCATCGACGTCGTTGCGGTCGCCGTCGTCGCCATCGTTAAACACGTTGAATGTTAAAATTTATGGAGATGGTGTTGAACATAAATTTCCACCGTTTTTGGAACGTGTTATACAACGTATACAAACATATTTTTCCATTTATAAACATACCGATACTAGTCAACCATTACGGGAGGAATATAAACCGACCACACCAACAAGTGCATTAATTAATGAAACATTGACATTAAATAATGAAATTGATATTAATTTAACAAGTGACAATAATTTAAATGCAAATTCAAATAAAATCACTACCAGTGTCATTTATCGAAATAGTACAACAACAACAACAACATTGTCGTCGCCGGTAGTAGTGGATGATGCAAATGAAGAAAATGAATTTATTGAAATAAAAAAAAAAAACTAATATAAAAAATGAAAAAATCTTTTAAAAAAATATTTAAGTAGTTCTAATTGTAATATTTCTTATTTATATTAAATAAAATATTCGGTAAAATAAATTGTTTTTTTTAAACTTTTCATCAGAAATCTCTCGTTAAACTTTAACCTGTTTCTCATGTACATTAGACACAATTCGATTAATGGCAGCTTGCCTAAAGAAGAAGTAGAAGTTTTGAAAAATGCAATTGATTTATATTTTATTTTGAAAACTGTGGCAACCCTTAAGTTTTAAAATATCGAAAAATGAGGGATTGGGACATGATTCAAAAGGCCATAACTTTTATTGTGTGAAAAATATTGAAAAAATGCGTTCCGCATAGCAGTAGTGAACATTTTAGCGTTCAGAACTTTTATGAAAAGAAAATTACAATAATTTTTAAAATATTTTTTTTTTGTATGTATGTGTTGATCTTTTAAAATTGCACTTCATTTTGAATTGTCAGGTTTTAGATCATAATTTGAATGTTACTATTATAAATATAAAACATTAATTGTTAATAAATGTAAGAGAAAGTTGAAAAAAATCTTGTGAGGATCAGCGCTAGAGGGATTAAAATGAGGCTGATAATGATCTAGTCGCTTAGGTTGAAAGTGTGGCAATCCCTCTAGAGCTGATCCGCACAAGATTTTTCATCTTTCTCTTACATTTATTAACAATTAGCGTTTTCTATTTATCATAGTAACTTTTTAATAATGATCTCAAACTGGACAATTTAAAATGAATTGGAAGTTTAGAAGATCAACAATACATACAAAATTCTCATAGCAAACATACAGGTACCACGCAATGTAGTAATACAGTATCTTTATTTTTAAGTGAAAAACCATTCGTTTGTAGAAGAAAATTCAGTTTGTAGTTCATTTGAAAAAACTAACCACATCAAATGATTGTGCTACGAATTTACATTCAATTTATCAGATTTTTTTTTGTTTTATTTAAAACAATAATAAACGATTTTGAATTTTTTTTACTATATTTTTGGTTAATTTTATCAACAGTAAAAACCAAATGACAATGTTAATTGAATTTAATGAAATGTAAATTCTCCATTTAATCAAGTTAAATTTCGTTTGTTTTTAACTACATTTGCAGTGGTCTTTACCTACACTCAAAAAAAAAGTTTGTAAAGTCAGCAAAAAATTTTGCTGAGTCAGCAAAATTTTAGTCAGGAGGGTGCTAGCAAAAAAATTGCTAATGTCAGCAAAATTAGTAGATTCAGCAAAAGTTTTGCTAACACTTAGTAGATTAGAAATA
This sequence comes from Delia radicum, assembly GCA_021234595.1. Lineage (NCBI taxonomy): Eukaryota > Metazoa > Arthropoda > Insecta > Diptera > Anthomyiidae > Delia > Delia radicum. Next base: position 84,262,876 of record CM037853.1, read on the forward strand.
AAAAAGCCTTGGTAAAAATTAATAAATTTTTTGCTGAATTTTAGTAGACTGAAAAAACCGCAAAAAATTTGTAAAAAAATTGTAATTTAGTTAATATATTTGCTGAAAATCATAAAACATATTTTTGTGATTCTTTTAAAAATAATTTACAATAATTACGAAATATAAAAATTTTCATTTTCCCACATTGACGACATGAATTAATTTAATATCTGAAAATATATAGAAATAAATATATATAACATAACAAAAATTTTCTTTCAACTACTTACATCAATCGTTGTATAAATGATGCTTTCTTTTAAAGAACGCAACTGCCGAAGATAATTATAGAAACGAAACGAAAAAATAAACAAAAACAAACGAAACGAAAAAACAACCCTTTTTTTTGCAATAAGAAAAAGGAACCATACAAATCTACCTAAGATGTGTGTCTTTGTCTTTCGCTTTACTCTGTCTACATGTCTGTATATGTTTGTTTGCAATTTGACCACACTAGATTATTAATCTATTAACATTTTTTATAGAAATACATATTAAATTTAAATATTGTCTTTTGTCTTTTATTTTATTAATAGATATTAATTTCACAAGCCGGTGACAACGCAAAATTTAAGTTGTTTTAATCCTCAATTTTGTTTTATGTATGAAAAACAGATACAAAAGTCTTCCATGGTTGATTTTTTTATATGTCTTATTAGAGTTGTACTTTTTAGTATCATTTTCCTCTTCTCTACTACATCTTGACATGCCGCGACATCTGCTTCATTGTGCGTATATCTTTCAATCTGGTTGTCGTCCACACTATTAATGTGCTTATCAGCACAATTTTTTTTTAGCAAAATTAATTAGTAAAACATTAGTATATTAGTAAAACATTAGTATAAAACAGTTAAGTGCTGAATAAGTATAACAAAAATTTTAGCTGAAAACACGATTTTAGCAAAAAAAAAATTTGCTAAAAAATAGTATACCTGATTTACAAGACGTTTTACTAACTTTTGTACTAACTTATTTTTTTGAGTGTACTTACGCAAGCGTAAATAGCAAGTGTTATGCCCTAACGCCCTAACACTGCTTTAGAAGCATTTTATTTTAAGCGTAAACAAGATATTATTGCATTGAAGTTATTTTTTATGATTTAATTAAATAACTTGTTGTTAAAACCGGACCATATTATTGCAAAAATGCTACACTTTAAGAGATAAGCCTCATAAGTAAGTGTATTGAACAATTCCATTTAATATCACCGTGAAATTAATCGATGTTTTCCGATTTTGATAAAATTTTGTGAGCGTATGCGGTAGTGAACGCAAGTATTAAAAAATATTTTTTTTTTTTTTTTGGAAAACTCTGGCAGCCCTATAGCTTCAAATTGCGGGGTAGGGACTACACTTAAAAGGTCATAACTTTTGATGTGTAAAAAATATCGACAAATTTTTTTTTTTTAATTGTTCCTATTGAAAAACTATTATTACTATTGAAAAAAAAAAACACATTTTCTAGTGTACATACTTTTACATTTTTTCTGATATCTCACTATGTAAGGAGCTTTCCACTCTAAAATTTTCAGGGTGTTTAGAACACATGCGTAGCTATTTGTATAAAAATTTTAAAAATGGATTTTTTCCAAAACTTGTTTTTAAAGTTTTATTTTTAAAAAATTTTAATTTTTAAAAAATGTGTAAAAAATTTTTTTATACCCCAAAACCTAGCCGTTCTTTTGCAAAAATAAATTTGTCGGTATTTTTTACACATCAAAAGTTATGACCTTTTAAGTGAAGTCCCTACCACACAATTTGAAAAAAAAAAAAAAAATTGTTTTTATTACTTGCGTTTACTACCGTATACACTCACAAAATTTTATCAAAATCGGAAAACATCGATTAATTTCACGGTAATATTAAATGGAATTGCTCTATTACAGAAATGCACACACAGAGAAAAATTTAGCTATTTGCCAACTGAAATTCTATTATTATGACTTAAATTCGGTTATTACTAATATCAGACTGTTGGCACAAATTAACATTAGTTTTCACAACAAAGTTCGGTTAATTCAACTGAATTCTCTTTGCAACACCCAAAATATTCAAAACGCAAATGTAAATGTCTTTGTACTAACTAAATTTGTAAGTTGTTACCATTAATATAAGCTTTTAATTCGGTTGGCAATATATTTTTCTGTGTGCAGAAATACAGAAATGTCTTACTTTTGAAAATCGGTTAATAAATAAAAAATTGGCAAACTCTCAAAAATTTTGTATACCCGAGGTGTCCTACTTTGGAGTCTAATTGATCAGCGCTTGATGGATATAGTGGGTCCTGCTTTGAAACTTAAGCTTGGAATTACATTGATTATAGCTGTATTATTTCCAAAATATTTGTTACACACCCCATTTTGCAATGTAGCGAATAGTGCTCTTTTTCGGTTTCGAAAGTATGTACTTTAAAACGACATTAAAAAATGTAGATCTACTGTTAGTTTTTCCATTGTAAATGTAATGATTTGTAACTACATTATCACTTGCAATTGCGAATTGATTAGAAATTTAGTATCAAAAAAAAAAAAAAATTGAAGGGTAAAGTCTTGAAGTTTGCCATCCCTGCTGTATTTCGCCATTCTAGCGGAACCGACGTAACAAAAGTAGGCAACACTTTTAATCTACTTCTGGAGCGGATAGACGCAATAACGCTGTATTTTCTGAACAAATTTTAAATTAGTATTGATTAAAATTTTTTAAATCAAAATAGTGTTTTTTTGTCCTATACTGAGAAACTTAAGTTGTTAACGAAAATTCAAGATGAATATTGTTATTTTTCATTCAATTTACATAATCCAATCTCCAATCCAATTACAAAAATATCATTAATTTGCATTTTTTTTTTTTTTATATTAATTCCAAATCTCCATCAGAATGCAGGTTGATACCGTGGAAGGCTTGCAGGTTGTCACCTCCCTCTTTTTCGCTTGTTTATTCAGATATCAACTATTTTCCAGCAAAAATTTCTAGATTAGACCCAAAAGCCGGAGAAAAACCACTACATTTATAAACAGTGGAAAAGTTTACCGATATTTTCGCTAAATTAACAAAAAAAAAAAGTTATAGAGCTATTTTTACAAGGTTTCTCAAAAACATATTTAAGATGTTATAAAAAGAATACTTAACCTTTATATAAATAAAAACTTGGATTACACTAATCGACAAGGTTTTTACACAAACTTTCACAAAAAAAAAAAAAAAATGGATTTTTATGGAATTAAATTCTGATTGTGTGATATTTACTTTGTCATTTTATTTGCCTTTGAGTCAAAAAAATATATTTTCAGTGAGTTTTAGCATTTTCTATACATTTTTATTATGGCAGCCCACCCCAGGAACAACCGATCGCGGTATTAGAGATTACATTGCTCGATGCAATTACAGCAATCAAAGTCGATAATAAATAGAAAAGGAACCCGAACTTTTCCTAATTATGTTTCTTGCTATTTCTGCAGGTTTTTAATGTAGAACAAGAGAAGGAGCTTGTCGAATACGTGGTATAGTGCGCCAAACACTATTAAGGCTTAAGCATCATGGAATTATAACAATTGGCATATTCGTTTGCTCTTAAACTTGTTGTTAAATATCCAAGAAGCCGCGAATCCAAAATCCAAAACAGCGGTTCTCGCGAAATGTGCCAATATGAGCTTCAGTGTTAATATATACCAGAACTGTGATTCCGATGGTGACTTGGAATGTATCTATAGCGTTTTACAAATTATTTATTAATTAAAAATTAATTAAAAGCTTTATGCTGATTTTCACAATTTTTTTTATGTTAGCAGCCAACAACTGCAAATAAAATTTAATAATTTTTCTTAAATTTTTCTAATCAGGTGTTTCACTTCATACTTGGGATTTTTTCATTAGCATTGGAATTTCATTAGCAGTAGTTGTAATGAAATTGTTTAGCATTAGCATTTGTCCTACTAATGCTAATGAAATCACACTAATGCCTGAAAAACTAATTACAATTGAGCAAAAAAAGCATTTGTTTACAAAAAAATGGTGTGTAAATTGTAACACTGAATAAGGGAAACGAAATGGAATGAGGAATTAACCTTCTTTTATCCGATAACATATGTTTATGTTTGTATTATCACGTAAATAAGTAAAATAATGAAATCATCCTGTGGCTGTTTTTTAAAAAAATTATCACTCGGGATCTCTCTCGAACCTAGACTATTTATATTATAAGGGTATATTAATACTCCTGCGAAAAAATTTTTGTCCGTTTTGCTCTATCTCGCTTACAGTGTTCCGTACAGTGTTCCGATTCTAATCGTTCACCGTTTCATACCATATCGTTCCATTTTGGAATAATGTTCCATTCTATTATAGGAGTGATTAAATTTTTATTTTCACGTACGGTAACACAAATGTGTACAGTGTTCCGATTCCAATCATTCCCCGTTTCATTCCATATCGTTCCATTTTGGACCAATGTTCCATTCTATTATCGGAGTGATTACATTTTTATTTTCACGTACGTTTTTGGGTAAACAAATAATTGTTTTTTCATAAAAAATTAATCTATCGGAATCTTTCCCAGACCTAGCATTAATTCATTCAACATTCAGTCAATTGTAATTTTCATCCTTAAATTAATTCATTACTAATTGTAATGAAATTTGAAATCATTACCAGTAGTAAATGAAATCAAATCAATGAAATTCATTATCATTAATTAAACAAATGCTAATGAAAATAATTTCATTACAATTGATATCAATGAAATTGTAATGAAATCATCAATTAATTAGTCCATACAATTAATTAGTCTCATGTATGTTTCATTTACATTCTTCTACATTTTCAGCTACTTTTCAGAGGGTGGTAACCCGCAAGCCTTTTTTTTGCAAATTGTTTTTAATGTAAGTACTTTTGAAAATTTGAAATAAAATTTTTATTTTTGCAAATTGAAATTATTTATAGCTCAGGATTGTGTATTGATATTTTCTCTTGACATATGATATATGCCAATATGACAATTCCTGGTTCACACACTGCAATTATAATTGCCCAATTCTTCTTCAATTCTCCTTTGAACTTGCTCTTGTGTTCACACAGGAAAAGTTTGTTTCAGCAATTTTCGTATATCAACCTGCAGTATTGAAAATTGCGAATGACAAAACAAAACGGAATTGGAGTACGGGCAATTCTGTACCCCCTATCATTCTTTTTCCCTCCCTCTTCTATAAACTCAAGAATTGCGCAATTATAATTGCCGTGTGTGAACCTAGTCCAACAATATGTCGCACTGTGGGTTCAAATGTTGTCAAAGTGCCGCTTAATTGAAATTTAGATATCAAGTTTTTATAATTAAATTTGATATCGGGTAAAAAAAATATAAAATTCTGCATCACTAGTTGTCAAAATCAATCAACTAAGCTGTTTACTTTTTTTTTACAGTTGTCAACTGTCAAATTTAAATTTTTTTTGCTGTTTTTCTATAAAGTGAAAAAAATTCAAATTCTATGCTTTCAAGTGCTTGTTTTTTCTATTAAATATTTCAAAAGTAAAACTTTTATAATGGAACCTACAATTTCAGGTATTTTGGTGTATAGTAAATACTCTTTTGTTTAAAAAAAATATGTGTAAATATTTTTAATAATTTCTTTTAAAAAGGTCCAACATTGTCACATTTTCCACATTTAACGGGCTGTACTCATTAAGTTATTTATAGGTTTAGGTTTGTAGATTTTAAAAAAGTGTATGACGTCAGTTTGTATTTAAAAAAAAAAGCCGAGACAATGCGTATTTTTTTTTTTTTCTTATTTTCGTTTTTGTTTAAAAAGTCTGGTTGTCATTTAGTGATCAAAACCTGTAATTGCATTTGTTGTGTTTAAATATTAAGTCTGTTCGACGTACGTTACCGCGGGAACCCAATCTTGACAAAAAGCGTTTTTATTTTCTAAAGCTGGGCAAATGAGAGCTTTGATGAGAGTGGTATTTTGTTTCTTTTCTTACCAGAAGTTAACCGTATTTTTTCTTCGGGTAAAATGGTAAAACTGTCAAAGCATCAGCTGTTAATAAAACACATGTTCTGAATATGTGAAAATAAACTAAAAACTAAGAAAAATTCTGAAAAAATGAATTGCTTTATATAATATCAGTTTATATTATTTAATTATAATTTATTTTTTAATATTTCATTCTTAATAACATTTTTTTTATATGAAGAATTTTGACGTTTATTTTTGAGCCCTTAACCCTCAAATGAAATTTATACCACATGTTCGGCACAAAAAATAAACAATACCGAAATTTGTTACGTTGCCTATTCTATGTGATATGGGCCGAAATAGGTGTAAATCGAATCTCAAAAACTAATTCATAAAAATGAATGAGTTTAGGCATAAATTATTCCTCTTGCCAATATACAAGGTGGCGCAAAAATAACCTTCCGATGTTTTTTGGCTGTAATTTAAAAAAAAAATGAAAAACTTTGATTCTTCTTGTGGATTATTTTTATTTGGTATTTTAATTCTTTTTACATCAAGTCGAGAATATGATGTCATATAAATGGCCGCCGCCACAGTTGATTGTCATTTGAGCCCTTTTTATGGCATTTTCCATCACTTTGGCCAAAACTTCCGGCGATAGGTCCTCACATTCTTGACGGATATTGTCTTTAAGAGCTGCAAGAGTCTGAGGCTTGTTGACATAAACCCGCGTCTTCAAAAAGCCCCACAAAAAGAAGTCTGGAGCGGTCAAATCAGGCGATCTTGCTGGCCAGTGCAAATCGCCAAAACGGGAGATTAGGCGCCCGGAAAATGCATCCTTCAGCATATCGGTTGTGGCACGTGCAGTGTGTGCCGTTGCACCGTCCTGTTGGAACCACATGTTTTCCCAATTCATCAAGTTGCGGCAAAAAGAACTCGTTCATCATTGCTCTGTAGCGCTCACCATTCACAGTAACCGTTTGGCCCGCGACGTCTTCGAAGAAAAAAGGTCCGATGACTCCTCCAGCGAAAACAGCACACCATACAGTGACTTTGAGCGGGTGTAATGGCTCTTCGTGGGTTACACGCGGATTTTCAGTGCCCCAGAAGCGTAAATTTTGCTTATTTACGTACCCGCTAAGATGGAAATGGGCCTCATCACTCATGATTATTTTTGATGAAAAATCATCTTCCTCTTGGTGGTGATTAAGGATGGCTTGAGCGTATGTTACACGCGATTGGCGGTCAGCAGCTAACAGCTGATGCACCGTCTGGACTTTGTACGGAAACATCTTCAAATCTTGTACCAAAATTCGCTGTAAAGACCGTCGACTGATACCCATTTGCGTGGGACGTCGTCTGGTCGATGTCGACGGCGCTTCCATGACATCCTCGGCTACAGCAGCAATATTCTCTGCGGAACGGCTACTCCGGGGTCTGCCACGCCTGGCTGCATCTCGTGTTGTGCCAGTCTCTTCGAGGCGAGCGGCTAAACGTCGCAGTGTTTCACCAGTAGGCGTTGGACGGCCAGGAAATCTGCGACGAAATTCACGTTGTGCCAAAGTCACCGACCGATTATTGGTCAAATAAATAGTCACCAATATTCCGCGTTCTGGAGCAGTGTAGCGTAACATTGTTTATTAACGTGTATTTCGCATGTGTTTACTACACAAATGTCAAAACAGAACTGACATTAGGGGCCAATCGCAAAATTTATTGAATTTTCTGATAGGAGGATTACTTTTGCGCCACCTTGTATAATTACAGTCCAAAAATTACCGGTTTTGTGATTTTACTTAAGAAGATATTACGATTTTGGTTTTTCGAACAAAGCAAAATTGAGCGAAAACGCACTAACATTTTAACATATATTGATTAAACTCAATACTGTTTAATAAAGTCTTTCTTCTAAATTTCATATAAATTCGTCCATACGTTTTCAGGTTTCCTTTTGGAATTCCGTATGTCCTTGGACCAAAATTTAAACTTTTTTTTATAAAAGCTTTAGCTTCAATCTTACTTTTTGTTTAACGGTTTACAGTCAACATAAATATGTTTTCAAGATTTTTGAAAATTGTGTTCAATTCAATACATTTATTTTTTGAAATTTTACGAAATTCTAAATGTGACGCTTTCTCGCTTCTGAATCGTGCCATGCACATACGAAATTACTTCACAAAATATTTTGTAATTTTGGTTTTCTATCGAAAAAGCTTAAATTCTTGTTATAAAATTCCCATTTGGCACACTTATGGCCAATATAAAATACTCTGCCTGAAGTCGGTAATGTCGCGAAAAGCTCGGCGAAAGCTCCCACTTCTACCGTACTTATTTTAATTTATTACTTATTCCTTTTTACGAACTTCTTTTTTAACTTTATAAACAGTCGCGTAAAAATTTAATTTTTTTTTATAAAAAAATTAATTTGTTTAATGTTCGTATTTTTATGGAATATATTTTTTGGATTAGTTTATTTCATAAAAACACAAGTTCGCAATTTTTATTGTTATTAATATTAAATTTAAGTTTTTGTATGTATTATAAAAAAAATTAAAACTTATTGAATTAAAATCAATACATATCTATCTATATAAAGCATATAATTATATATGAAATATTCAATTGAAAACTATAAAATTATGTCTTTCTATATCAAATTAGTAATGATTATATATCGGGTCAAAATCCGGATAAATTTGTATATAATTTAATATATATATATATATAGATATATATATATATATATATATGTATGCGTAGCGCATACTTTAGGGACATGGCCAAAATTGTCGCCGGAATATGCGGTGTATAGAAAAAATTGTCCTCATCTTAAACCCTAGATGTATGAAAAGGCGCGAAAATTTTGGGGACAGTCCCCAAAGTAAGGAAATGTCCCTAAACTATGCGGGGGAACGAATAAATGTCTCTGGACTATGCGCTGTGCATACATATATATATATATATATATATATATATATATATATATATATATATATATATATATATAGTAGGATGTCCATTAAAATTACGATTTTTCGATTTTCGTTCATTACACCCTCCCAGTTTTACTGCAAATGATTCCAAATGAAAAAAATCGAATTTTTTTTTGAAAATGTTAACCCGTGCCGAAATTCCAAAAAAAATTTACTTTTTATTTTAATTGTCTATTTAATATACTCAAAATCATTCAGATATGGAATTCTGACTACATCGCAAATCATTAACCCACTTTAGCCAGGAATTAAAATGACCCACGAATTTGATAAAAAAGCAAAAAGGTCTTTTATTCAAAATTTATTTTAAAGATTTTTTAAAATGCCTAATTTCGATTGCTATTTTTATAATAAAATAGCTGTTATTAAACAGAAAAAAATAAATTAAAAAAATGATAAATCGAGTTTGTATTTGGAGCGACTTCTTTCTAGGACATTTTATGGAAATAGCTTATTTGGTCAAAAATTGAGCAAATTTTGTATATTTCCATCAAAGTTTGCATAATTTTGGTAAAAATGTCGCTAAATTTATTAAGACTATAATTATCTTTATTGTTATTTTAATTTTTTTTTTATCCATTAGACCCATGGAACTTAACTTTAATTATGATTAAAAATTTGTAAAGCTTTTAAACTGATAAAAAAAAATCTCAACTTGCTAAATATAATTATTTTGTGTAACTTGATCCGTATAGGGTTAATTTTTACACTTTTTACAAAAAAAAAGATATACTAGGATATTTTACAGACACTATGGGGAATGGGACCGGTTCTACGTGTGCCCCAGGATCGGTCCCTTCGTGCCATACATAGACCGGTCCTCTGCTATGTAAACAACTGGCAACTTTAACATTGGCTTGTCATAGGAGGGGTCATTTGTCCTGCTTTAAACCACATAGTGGCATGCCACAGGACTAACAAAAGATGGGCACACCACAAGACTCTCGTGTCGTATAAAATAAACGAAAACTAAACAGCTTCCAATGGGTAAAATTCTGGCCAACTGGCTTTTTCTTGTTAAGAAGCATTCTGGTTAAGTGGTATATCCTCCTTTACCAGTCACAGGATTTGTAATTTTAGGACAATTGAAACTGTTTAAATTATACCAGTCCTGTGATAAGTCCTTCTTTAACCAGTCACTTTTAGGTTCCCCATAGGGGAATAACACATTTAATAATTTTCGGAAAAATATCACTTACATTTAATAAGACTATAAATATATTTACTTTTATTCAAAAAAAATCGTTAACCCTCTTTGGCAGTGGGACAAAAAAGACCCATGCAACTTAATTTAAATTATGAATTCAAGATTATAAAGCCTTTAAATTTATCACCAAACATTTTTTTTTCACTTGATAAAAATTATTATGTTGTGTAATTTGATCCATATAGGGTTAATGTTTTGTCTCTTCAATAAAAAAAAAATACCCACTAGGAAAAGTAAAGAATAACATCTTTCAGATTTTTATTAAATTCGGATATGCGTACGTTAAGTACTATTTTTGACCAAACCTTTTTAACATTTAAAAAACATGTTATTCTGTAAATTTCCCAGTGGTTCTTTTTTGGTGAAAAGTGAAAGTAGTAACCCTATATGGATCAAGTTACACAAAATAATAATTTTTATTAGGTGGAAAAAAAAATATTAAAGGCTTTATAATCTTGAAGTAATAATTTAAATTAAATTAAATGTGTCCTTTTTGTCCCCCGGCCAATAAGGTTTAATTAAAAGTATATATAATTATAGTCTTATTAAATGTAAGTGACATTTTTCCGAAAATTTTGAAAGCTGTTATTCTGTAAATTTTCTAGAAGATAAGGGTTAGGGTTAATTTCTACACTTTTGCCCAAAAACAAAAGTGTACAAATTAACCCTATTTGGATCAAGTTACATAAAATAATTATTTCTATCAAGTAGAGATTTTTTTTTATCAATTTAAAATCTTACAGTCATAATTAAAATTGAGTTCCATGGGTATTTCTTGTCCCCAGGCCACTAAGCGTTAAAGATAATTATAGTCTTAATAAATTGAAGTGATATTTTTCCGAAAACTATCCAAACTTTGATGAAAACATTAAAATTTTGTTAAATTTTTGACAAAATAAGCTATTTTCAGAAAATGTTCTGGAAAGATGTCGCTCCAAATACAAACTCGAATTATAATTTTTTAAATTTATGGAAAAATGTCGCTCCAAATGCAAACTCGAATTATAATTTTTTAAATTTACTTTTTACTGTAATAACAATTATTATGTTATATATGTAGCAATGGAGATTTGCAAATTAGACATTTTAAAAAAACTTGAAAATGAATTTTAAAACAAGACGTTTCTGCATTTTTATGAAATTCATGGGTATGCCTTGCTAAATTATTAAATAGATAAAATGATATCTGATGTAGTTGGTATTTCATATCTGATTAATTTTGAGTATAGTAAATAAATAAAAAGTAAATTTTTTCGAAATTTTGAAATATTTTAATAATAATACACTTTTTTTTCTAAAGTGGGGAATTTTCGGTCTTCTCGTGGTTGACGTTTTTCAAAAAAATAATCATTTCTTCCATTTGGGACCATTTGTAATAAAATGGGTGGGGGTGGGCGGTGTAATGATAAATCTATTTTTAAGGGAAACCCTAATTATAAATATATATAATAGCCGATATAATTTGATCAGCCATTTTTCGGATCATAATATATCTCCTATTATATGAAATGAGATATAATTATACATAACATCTTATTTTTTTTTTACTCCGAACTTTAGGTATCCCTTAATCCAGTTGGTATATAAACCGATTTAATTTTGGCGTATTTGTAATAATTCTATCTATATTGTATATAAAATACAATGTTTGTATGTTTGTCCTATATAGACTCTAAAACTATCCAACCGATTTGGCCCAAACCGGTTTCATTTGAAAGGTTATAGTCCAAATTAGGGTTTCGGCTGTATATATTTCAAGTGGGCGTGGCCCCTCCCACATAAATTGAATAACATCATATATCTTGACTATTGTGATAGCAAGAGTTTTGAAACATTGCAGTATCCCATATGTTACTGACCTGAATAATCAGGAAAAAAATGGGCGGGATCGGACCAGTGGGAGTGGTGCTGCCATACAAAGTAAATATTTAATATCATATATCTACAGTACTATGTATAATAGCCATAGTCTTAGAAATTTGTGCACGTTGATTATTTGCTAATGTGAATAGTCATGGGAAAAATGGGCATGATCGGACCAGTGGGCGTGTCAGCTCCCATACAAAGTAAATATTTAATATCATATATCTACAGTTCTATAATAGCCAGAGTCTTAGAAATTTGTGCACGTTGATTATATTATGAATAGTCATGGGAAAGTTGGGCGGGATCATACCAGTAGGCGTGGCAGCTCCCATACAAAGTGATTATTCAGCTCATATACAAAATTAATATTAATATTAAATATCTAGGGTTCTATATTAGCTATATAGCCTTCAAATTTTGTACGAGTCCATCCATTACAAATATTAGTAGTCGAACTGAAAATGGGCGGAATGGGATAAATGGGCGTGGTACCAAAAGCAAAAAACAAACAAGCATTAGAATAAATTATCACATTCAAGACTTTTTGCAAGGTTATTTAATAATGTTGTTCAGAAATTGTTTTAGCGTTCCTCATATACACATATTTTTTTAATTATTTATTTGCGTAAAAGAAATTTCTTGATTTAAATAATTAATAAAAATTAAAATTTGAAGGCAAAACAACGTTTGCCTGGTCAGCTAGTGTTTTATATATTTGCTAATTAGGGTGTCAAAAATGTCGAGCGGATCAATGACGTGTTCCTAATAAGTTAATGCTTCCACTTTTTGTTATTAAAAAATTTATTGCTACATTATTTTGCTGGGTGTAGTATATTAAAAAGTATAATAGTAAATTTAAGTTGTAATTAATATGCAATTCATGTTGCTTAATATTGGTAACTTGTAAAAATGTACTTAATGAATATCTAAACTGAATCTAATTTTGTTTGGGATTTATGTAATTTTTTTCTTTAAAAACTTTTTTTTTTTTTGATGCAAAAGTGTTGTCAATGAAACTAAAATTTGCACTATTTTTTTTTTTTTACATTTTACTTTGTTTTTTTATTTTTTATTTAAAAATTTTATAATTTTTTTTAAATGTTTTATGTATATTTTAGCTTGTTATGATGTATGAATGTTTCATTTTTGTAATGCTGATGAATATGAGTATGAAATTGTATGATTAAATGAATATTTGAATATTTGTTGATTTTATAGACAAAATAAAATAATTATGATTAAAATCTTATATATATTTAAATAATAAATCGGTGATGATGAGTTGAAATGGTTTATTTAAATACTACACGCCCATTGAGTGTATTTAAAATGATGTATTTCTGTATTTTTAATGTCATTGATATTGGCTTGACTTAAGCCACCTTCGACTGAGGTTTATCATCTACTTCATCGTCTACGAGTGGTACTGATTTCAGTTCGAGTTCAATTTTTTCCAAATTGATTTTTTCAACTGTTGAAAAGAAAAATTTTATTATTAATAGTAGGAATTAAAAATGATTCAACGGTTGTATAGGTTAGAAAAACTAAATATTAAAAAAAAAAAAAAAAAATCCGTAAAGTTAGCAAAAAGGTTAGCAATATTTTTGCTGGGAGGATCCTTGCAGAAAATTGCTAATATCTGCAAAAGTGTTTTGCTGAAAATCAGTGAGGTGATGTTTAGCAACAAATTTCGAAATTCTGCAAAATGTTTTGCTGGCACTTAGTTCAATGCAAATTAAAATCGACTTGTGAGCCCCGGTAGGCTAGTTGGTGGCGGGCTGGCTTATCAGTGCCGGGGTCGTGCGTTCGATTCCCACCAGAGGCACTGGTCTGTTTTCGCAACATCGCGCCGAAGGCCATATTAGCTAGTGCTCGGTTAGGGTAATAGTATATAATTTGTAATTATATGATTATTAATTAATAAAATAAAAAAAAATAAAATAAAATCGACTTGTTTAAATCAACAAGAAAAACATTTGCTGGAGCTTAGTAGATTGGAAAAAACTAAAAAACTTACTATTACATTTTTACTTTAGTTAATTTATTTTGCTGAAATTTAAATCTATTTTTTCTTTGTGATTGTTTTTTGAATATGTATATATATATATAAATATCAGGATTTCCACATCGTTAACATAATGCAATTAAATAAAAAATCTGGAAATAAATAAAATATTTTGTTAATAACTTTAAGAACAAAACATAATAATTTCCAATTACTTGCATTAATGTTTATGTATATGTGTGTATAACTCTTTACCTTTTAAAACCAACTACCTGGGACTGGTATTTATAATTTTGTACAGTCGCACCAAAGAGTAGTTTATATTTTGTTTTTGCCTGCATCCTCAATTTATCAAAATATTGTTTTGTACAGTAGCATCAAAGCGTATTTCATATTTGCCCGCATCTTTACTTTTCAAATTTATCAAAATATCATTCATTAGTAAATTTTTTAAATTAGTTTATTTAATTAATTTATAGTTTAATTTACCTTTTTTTAATATTCACAATTTTTATATGCTCATGAGTGCATTTGTTTGATGTGTAGTATACAAAAGAAAAAATTGAATGAAACGCGGTTGCATTTTGTGTATGTCTTATAATGGTTATGTTTTTTTTTTGTATCGTTTTTTTTTCTAAACTTCGTCCATACAAAGCTGCGACATTTACATCTAGCCTCTAGCACAATATTGGTAGCAACATAAATTGGTAAAAGCGTTTAACTAAAATTTTAGCTGAACACGCGATGTCAGCAACAAAATTGCTGAACATTTGTTAAATATTTTAAATAGACGTTTAATAAACTTTTCAACTAAAATCATACGGGGAGTTTAAAATTTACCCTCTTGGCGGCCTAGCCAAAACATTAAAACCATGAATTTGAAATTCCGATCAGACATCATATGGCAAACTGCTTAAGCGATAAACTGGAAATTTGGTAAGTCGTTTCCTTATAACGCTTAGTCAGGATTTTTAGAAACTTAGGCGGGGAGGGGTACTAAGGGGAAATACATTCCCTTGGTGGTCTGGCCAAACCACTAAAGCATTTGGAACAACGCTACCAAATTGTGCAAATTTATTTCGAAAATCATGGTTCTGTTCGAAATACGTATCGCGCACTACATCAATTTTACGGTCAACATAATCGTCCATCAGAGCAATTAATTCGATTAACTATGAAACATTTTCGCACCACGTTTACTCTAAATGATAATATGCATTAACAGAGACGTCGTGCAGTGCGTACAGAAGAAGTGATTGCTCCTGTAGAGCGTAGCGTAGAGGAAGACACCAATCAGTCTATCCGACATTGTGCACAGGAATTGGATATGCGTCTATCCACTTTATGGAAGATTTTGGTTTGCGTGCTTACAAAATCCAACTCGTGCAACAATTGAAGCGCAACATGTCACACAGCTCGTGTCACAATTAATTTATTGAAAGAAACGTTTGGTAACCGCATAGTTTCATGTTTCGTACCCTTGAATTGACCTCCAAGATCGTGCGATTTAACGCCTCTGGACTATTTTCTCTGCGGATATGTGAAGGAGCTAGTATACGCCGATAAGCCCGAAACGTTTGACCACTTGCCAATATACGGCCACAAATATTGGAAAAAGTCATCGAAAATTGGACCTCCAGATTAGACTACGTCCGAGCCATCCGTGGCGGTCATATGCCAGAAGTCATATTTGAATTATAATGCCAGAAGATTATCTTTCGAATAAAGTAAATTTCATATCAATTTCAAAAAATCATCTTTGTTTTATTCTATTTTAAAGTTCTATACCTCTATAAAAAACACCCTTAATTAAGTACCTACTTATATTCCCGGTAATAAATATGGACCTACCTCTGGTCCGATTTGTAAAGACCTTTTTAGCAGAAATTTTCTGTTGATTTGGCTTAAAAACTTTCTTGATTTAGTTAAATTCGTAGTTAATTCTTATACTGTCAACTCAAATTTAATTTTTCTATAATTTTGGTCACATAAATTAAGCAGACTAGAGTTCATTGATAATTCTGCTATCTCAAATTTATGTACTTTTTTCAGTGGTCGTTGCTGAATTTTAAACTATTTGTTCGGTCTTTTTTATGAGTGCACTGTTACAGTCAATTCAGTAGTATCGCTTGTTAACAGATTTTGGTTAGTTATTTTTACTACATTTGTTATTGTTTTTACAATTTTGCTATTAATTGCAAGTTAGCTATTTTGGCCGTTTTTAATTGTTGTTTTTTCTACATTTGTAGTTGTTTTTACACCCTCCATCCCATAGTGCAGGAGGGTATATATTACTTTGTCAAATGTTTTTGTTAGTAGTTTTTATAAAAAATACAGTCATCGCCTTTTTAATTACATTTGCAGTTATTTAACTGTTATTTTTAGTAAGTTCTACCCACATAAATAGTTCGCTGTGTGTATCAAAGCCGTGTCACTCAATTCATTTGTCCCATGTATGTCCTGGTTTTAATTTATTAATTTATCTACTTCTTATTTTAAACGAGCTTAAATTGTAATAATTGTTCCTTGAGGAAGTCACCCAATGTGGAGACGAAATATTGGAAATAAATATATACAAATAATTAGAATTAATAAATAAATGATCTTAAACACGTTTAAAATAAGAAGAATTAAATAAAAGAAGATCAAAGAAAACTTAACTTTTTTAATTTTACTACTTACTTCTTTGCTCTTCTGCTGGTTTAATTTGATCTTTTAAATTCAATGCATCTGGCTTTAAATCTTCCTTTAAAGCATTTGCTTCCAAAAATCGTTTAAATTCCGATTTCTTTTCTTTTTCATCAATATCCTTGAGCAATTCACCTTTGTCTAGATCATTTGCTAAAGACAATGCTTGGGGTTTCGGTATTTCGGGTATGGGTATGGTTATAATGGGCTTTTCTTTTTCACCAACATCCTGTAAACTGCGAGCCTTAGGGCTGGATATAGATGGTGCCAATAAAATTGGACCTTGTACGAAATCGACAATATGGGGTACAGCGGGTGAAATGATATAATGATGACGTGGCTCATTTAATAAAATTGGTGTAATTGGAATTTCATATTCAATTTTTTCTATTTTCTGTACAGGTAACGGTAGTTTATTTGTTAATATGGGTGAATTATCTGAGGCTGCGGATACTGACGGTGCTGGCAATGGCGATGGCTTTAATGAGTCGGATGATGATGATGACAAGGATGATGGTTGCTGTTGTGATCCACTTGTTGGTGAAGATGATAAAGAACCAGCTTGAGTAAAACCGGATACAAAACTGCTGCCAGCCGATGCAGCAGCGGCCGTAGCAGCAGTAGCAGCTGATGATAGAGCATTTGGTCCCTGCTCTATAAAACCCTGTACAAGACCACTAGGATCACTAGGTGCAAATGATGCTGCACCAGCTAAACTACTACCAGCTGTTTGAGCAGCGGCCGAAGCAGCACTAGCCGCTGAGGCCAATCCTTGTACAACGGGACTATAATCAATACCACCTGGGGCAAATGAGGCAGCTCCAGCTAAACTGCTGCCGGCCGATTGAGCTGCAGCCGAAGCTGCACTAGCCGCTGAGGCTAATCCTTGCACAACGGGACTATAATCAATACCACCCGGAGCAAATGAGCCAGCTCCAGCTAAACTACTACCAGCTGTTTGAGCAGCGGCCGAAGCAGCACTAGCCGCTGAGGCTAATCCTTGTACAACGGGACTATAATCAATACCACCTGGGGCAAATGAGGCAGCTCCAGCTAAACTGCTGCCAGCTGATTGAGCTGCAGCCGAAGCAGCACTAGCCGCTGAGGCCAATCCTTGTACAACGGGACTATAATCAATACCACCCGGGGCAAATGAGGCAGCTCCAGCTAAACTACTACCAGCTGTTTGTGCAGCAGCCGAAGCAGCACTAGCCGCTGAGGCCAATCCTTCTACAACGGGACTATAATCAATACCACCCGGGGCAAATGAGGCAGCTCCAGCTAAACTACTACCAGCTGTTTGTGCAGCAGCCGAAGCAGCACTAGCCGCTGAGGCCAATCCTTCTACAACGGGACTATAATCAATACCACCCGGGGCAAATGATGATGTGGACCCAGCTATAAGTGTGCCAGCATTTTGAAAACCCGATTGAAGTGCTTCCTGAAGTTGGCTGGCACCTGCTGTAAGCGCTTCTTGAGCATTACCAGCTATTTGATTGTAATCTTGTCTAGCTCCACTACTTGGCAATGATCTTGCAACAACTTCGGCATATTGCAGTGGTTGTAGGGAAGCTGCAGCACTAGTCGGCACATAGACAATTGTATCTTCGTGCGGTGCTATGAAGCGAGTAAATGGTGATAAATGTTGTAAAATCGGTGTACCTGGTATTAAAGTTTGTAAACGTAGTTCGGCTTGTGGTGTTACAATTAAGAGATGTGGTGCCAATTCGGTGTGTTGATGCACCGGTTTAGCCCATATGATATGGGCTAATAAAGTGCACAATAATATATAGTTAAACATCTAAAGATAGAAAAAGAAAACGATTGGAAAAATAAAATTAAAAATATACATATAATGCTATAATGTCGATGGTCATAAGTTGATACATCTTAACTGAAATTATTCGAGAATTTAAAATAATACGGCTTAACAATTTCTGTGCCATGCAATGATCATTCGCCAACCTTATCTGAAGTTTAAAGATTTTTCGGTTAAGATGTGCCAACTTATGAACATCGGCGTGTAATAATTTGTTGTAGTTTGAAGTCTTTTTTTTTGCTTCTTGATCTTACAACATTTTGTTGCATGATTATTTTATACTATTATAAACCAGTTTGTGTTATTTTAGAAAAAAATATTTAAATGGTGCTGACCAGTATTGAGAATAAATATTTGTTCAGCTAGGAATCATTCTGCTGTGGATCATTGTCCTTTAAACATATTCATATAACATTTAGGTAAGTTTAAAAAAAGTTTAACAATTCTGAAAACTAAATATATGTACCTATACACAGAGAAAATTAAGCTATTTGCCAACTGAAATTCGATTACTACGACTCAAATTTGATTATTACGACTGAAATAGGTTGGTACAACTCAACGGAATTTTAGTTGGACCCTAATTTAAATATGGTTGTACTAACTGAATTTATTAGTTGTAACCATTAAAATATACTTTTGAATTCGGTTGGCACTTTTTTCTCTGTGTGTACATTGCAATGCCTTATTTAGAAAAAAAAAAATCAATTCCCCTGGGAATAAATATTAATAAGTTTTATGATGACTCCTAAAATATTTCTGTTCTAGAGATAACATCCCGTGAGCTAAACTTTCTTAAAAATTCTTCTAAACAACTCTTTTCAGTGAATTAAACATTAGTTACGACACCTTTTTTTGCATTAAAACATTATTAAAATCTGCTTCTCAACTCGAGGTAATAAGATTTTTACACAGAAATGACTTTAATTGCTAAAATTCCGCTAATAACGAAAATTGCTAATTCAATTAGAAATGATTAACTCGAAGGAATTGATTCCGCCGAAGGAATTTAAAATTTTCACGATTTTCGTAATCTCTGATCTAATATTTATGTAAAAAAAAAAAAAAAAAATGCCTCCCTAGATCCCCTCATTTCTTATGGCGAAAATAACTGCCATTTGACGTCCGGCTTAAACCGAATAACGGATATTTGGTCGGTTTAAACCGAATGCCGTATATTTCAGAATAGCTCTTTCATACATTTTCATACAAATTTCATATAAAAGTATACTGTACTTTAGATATAGAGAAAAAAGCATATAAAATAATAAAACTTTTTCAGGTTGATAAAATCAATATAAACAGCTGTGTTTTACGTTTTAAGAAAAATATGTGAATAATTCTGCTACTATTCGGTATTCGGACGAATAGTAAAATCATGCCGAATATACCAAATACCGAATATTTTCGACATCTCTAGTCCATATTCCTTTTAGAGCATCGAGATTTGCATGAAATTCCTTGCCCAAATTATTATTATTGTTATTTTCAATCGGAATCAAAGTTTTTGCAGATAAATACGTTCGTAGTTTTTTATATGAACTGCGCGTTTTCATAAATAACAATAAATTGAATTTGCATAGTTAAATTTTTTTAGCTACGACATAAAATATAAAAACCGTCATATTCTGTATCGAAAGATGGGAGTGTATTTGTTTCTGGAAACCAATACAAGAATTGACTAAATTAGACAAGAATAAGTTAACACACAGAAAACAGTTTGGTAGTTGCAACCGAATTTTTGCCAACCGAATTTTTGTGGCTCCACGAACTATCACTATTATTAAATTGTAATACTATTCTAACAACCGACATATATAAATTTCGTCAATTGAATATTTTACGTTTATTGACAATAATATTCTATAAATAGATTTACATGCATTCAACAAAATTTATTTTATTAATAAAAAAATTGTATGCTTCGAACTGGGCTCGAACCGCCGATATTCCGTTTGTCAGGCAAGTACTTTACCTCTAGCCTCAGCCCAATTTAAATATGTTTTTTTTTAAATTTCAATCTTGAATATTTTCTAGTTTCAAATTTAAATATTTGTCAAAAAATAGATTTGTATGTAAAACAGAAATTGGGTTGCTAATCTTATTCAAGGGATTAAATCTCCGAAACAAACAAAGTACCACTTTAGGGAACATTTTGAAAATTTAGTTTTATAAATTTTTTTTTCTTATTTATTATTTTTTATTAAATCCATTTATTTTATTCAAATTGTAAATAAAATTCTTACTGTTTAAAAAAGTCCAATTGGGAAAATTGTTTAAAACTATTTTGTTATTTAGATTTTATGTTTACGAAAAATTTCACTTTATTTGCGTTTTTTTGCAACAAAAATGTGTACATTCACGTCAAAACTTTTTTAAATAGTGATACCGCAATTAAACTCGATGACAGTTTTGACATATTCATGAAACAACCGACTCGAAAAAAAAAACGAAAAGGCCACTTTAGGGAATAGGCCACAATTGGAAACATTGCCTTAATTTATTTGATTCAAAAATTATCAATATTGTATAACTTTTAAGAGAGCACAAAAGAATTGGATAAAGTGTTTTGTCATACCAAATACTTTATATAGCTTGCATTTTACAACATTGCATTTAAACCTGCATGTAATTCTCGTTTAGTTAGCAGTTTTTTTACACTTTGACATTGTGCATGTTAATTGTTAACTCTTTTTCTTTTTTTCAAATATATAAAAAGTGCTGCCAATCTTTTTTTTGTTTCGACGTTAAGTGTGAGGAAAAAAACAGGCATATTAACAATCTTATGATTTTCTAGAATACTCGGTTAAAAAAGTTCATATATGGACAGATATGTACATATATGGATATATAGGGTTTCGTATATTTCAGACTTGGGCGACGTCAATTACATTTCAAAATCGTTCACTTGTGAAATTTTTCTATATCATTAACAATTTCAAACCTACGCTCACACTTGTGAGCTTAATCGCTTCCTTGGAAAATTTTAAATTTTGTCAATACCAGACATGGGACATAATTCCAATATCTGTGTATTTAATTACAGGTCAATTACTTTTTTATGTTCAATTACATGTAATTGAGTGGAATTGAGTATAATTGAGCCCTGCAATTAAATACCCAGATGTTGTTACTAATCCCCATGTTTGGTATTAAACATTTTACAAATTTTCCAAGGAAGCGATTAAGCTCACAAGTGTGAGTGTAGGTCTGATATTATTAATGATATAGAAAAATTTCACAAGTGAACGGTTTTGAAATGTAATTGACGTCGCCCAAGTCTGGTATATGGACAAATATTGAAATATTTTTATTCAAAAATAACTCATATATGGTCATACATCATGTGATTTCATATTTACAAAAGTTCCGCATGTATGGACATTCATATATGGAAGTACAGTGGAGTATCGTTATAACGAACTCTCGGGAAGTGCACGATTAAGTTCGCTATAAGCGAAATTCGCTATAATCGAGTTAAACATTTTCCAAAAAATTGTTAAAATTTCAGGATTTTTTCATAGATTCACCTAATTTTACAATTTTTGTTTGTAACTCTAAAACACTTTTTCCATTAATTTATGTTTCATATAGTTTTTAATTATTTTCAGTAAATTTGTTATTTAAAAACTAAAATTTTTAAGTTTCGCAGCAGAATTTAAATTTTAGAATATCGATTTTTTTTTATGTGTTCGTTATAAGTGTAAAAATTTATATGAAAACTCGTAAAAGGGTACAAAAAATTAGTGCGTTATATAAAAAGTTTGTTATAAACGCTGCTTTATTTTGCATGAAATATGTTAGTAAATGATTTGGAACCAGAAAAATCGTTCGTTACAAAAAAAGTTTGTTTAAACCGGTGTTCTTACAACCCAGTTCCACTGCATATGTTATTTCATATTCCCAAAAGAGGGCCATGAATGGGAAAATATGGAAGTGTATGGAATTCCATACGTGCAAAAACGACTCATATATGAACGTGAAAAAGGACTCATATATGAACATATAAGGAAGTATATATGACTCCATATACCCAGTTATGTAAAAAATACTAAGGACACTTCCATGTAAAAAATTTAAATTTAAAAAAAAAACACACAAATCTTTGGAAAAAATGTCCAACTTTATTTTTTTAATTAATGTACAACAACAACTCTTCATTTCGTGTAACAATTTAAATTTTGTTTTTGTAATTTAAAGCAACAACAACAAAAAGTTGTTTAAATGCCCATATTCGAATGTGAAAAATTATAAGGACAGTAATCCAATTATGCGAAAGTTTAAATAACCCTGTCATTTTTGCTGGAAATATGGTTATGGTCATTCTATTTAATAGATAGACTCATATTTCTATCATTGTTGCTGCAAGTTTAGAGCCAGGATTAAGAAAAGTCTGGGATATGAAAAATCGCAAAAAATTGCGTAATATATGGAATTTTCAGTAGTTTGATATTCCAAACAAATTTTTTTGGAGTTTTTTATATATGATATATTTGTTTAAGGTTGTACAAATGACAGGAACGATTTTGAAACATATGAAAATAGTGTATCCAATCAATTTTATAAACGCATTTTAAAGACCGATTGTAAATAACTTAAATTCTTAATCTAATTCATAAGGACTTTGATTCGTATTTTCATTTTGTAGCCCATACCTAAATTTCGTTTAAATTGAAGTGCATCAGCAGAGAATCCACACTATTTATTTAATAAATTTCTGTGTAATAGAAAGCCTTGTCAGTAAAAAAAGTATATTTTTGTATTACTATTCTCTTCATAACGACTAGGGTTTCATCGTTAAAAAACTTTTTTTTCAAGACTCCACGGACTAAACTATTTTTAATGTACACTCAAAAAAATAAGTTAGTACAAAAGTTAGTAAAACGTCTTGTAAATCAGGTATACTATTTTTTAGCAAATGTTTTTGCTAAAATCGTGTTTTCAGCTAAAATTTTTGTTATACTTATTCAGCACTTAACTGTTTTATACTAATGCTTTACTAATATACTAATGTTTTACTAATTAATTTTGCTAAAAAAAATTGTGCTGATAAGCACATTAATAGTGTGGACGACAACCAGATTGAAAGATATACGCACAATGAAGCAGATGTCGCGGCATGTCAAGATGTAGTAGGGAAGAGGAAAATGATACTAAAAAGTACAATTCTAATAAGACATATAAAAAAAACAACCATGGAAGACTTTTGTATCTCTTTTTCATACATAAAACAAAATTGAGGATTAAAACAACTTAAATTTTGCGTTGTCACCGGCTTGTGAAAATAATTGTCTATTAATAAAATAAAAGACAAAAGAAAATATTTAAATTTAATTTGTATTTCTATAATAAATGTTAATAGATTAATAATCTAGTGTGGTCAAATTGCAAACAAACATATACAGACATGTAGACAGAGTAAAGCGAAAGACAAAGACACACATCTTAGGTAGATTTGTATGGTTCCTTTTTCTTATTGCAAAAAAAGGGTTGTTTTTTTCGTTTCGTTTGTTTTTGTTTATTTTTTCGTTTCGTTTCTATAACTATCTTCGGCAGTTACGTTCTTTAAAAGAAAGCATCATTTGACAACGATTGATGTAAGTAGTTGAAAGAAAATTTTTGTTATGTTATATATATTTATTTCTATATATTTTCAGATATTAAATTAATTCATGTCGTCAATGTGGGAAAATGAAAATTTTTATATTTCGTAATTATTGTAAATTATTTTTAAAAGAATCACAAAAATATGTTTTATGATTTTCAGCAAATATATTAACTAAATTACAATTTTTTTTACAATTTTTTTGCGTTTTTTTCAGTCTACTAAAATTCAGCAAAAAATTTATTAATTTTTACCAAGGCTTTTTTATTTCTAATCTACTAAGTGTTAGCAAAACTTTTGCTGAATCTACTAAATTTGTTGCTAAAAATCAGCTCGCCTCCTGACTAAATTTTTGCTGACTTTACAAACTTTTTTTTGTGAGTGTAACTTTAACAATTATTAACACATAATAACAAAACATTACTCCTTTTATGCAGTATTTAACGTACTTTTAAGAAAAAAAATAAAGTATTAGAAAAAAAGCGCCAAGTTTAAAAAATGAAAAAAAAGTTGAAAATTTTAAATATTTTGGATAATATTTCCAAATGGGTTTTCTAAAAGTATAAACATATGTATATAATTATTTGTAAAGCTTAACTATTCATCTTTCCAAAACCTTTCAAAAGCTTAAAATCGGTTCAAAACTGACTTAGTTACAAATATTTTAGTCCGTAGAGTCTTGAAAAAAAAATTTTTATCGATAACTTTAGATTTTGAGGGTGTATTCAAAACTTTGAAAATTTAAAAGTGATTTACTCAACCAGGCTTACAACCTGAACTAGGTCATTTGATTTTCCAGGGATAAGAGAGTGTTATTTGATTTTAAAGTTAAAAATTAACGAAACAAAAACTGTATTTGGTCATTTGAAACAATTACTTTCACTTTTTATTTTGCATTTAATTTGATTTTTTTTTTGTCATACTAAAATTTACTTTTGTTTAAAGCAAGCTAAACTTCAGTTGTTCGTTAATGATAAAAACTACAATTCTAGTTAAAATACTTTTTTAATTTTTACATTTAAAGTGAAATAACACGCTCCCATCACTGGAAAATAAAAATATAATTATATCGTACAAAAGAAGATTTTATAAGCTTTCCAATGACATATGATTTGTCCCAAAAAGATAAGCAACGTTTGAGAAAATTTAAATTAAAATATTTAACTTTTTACCTTTGCCGCCTTCAAATAGGGCGTGTCTGATAAAAAAAAAAATCTCGACTCTATTATCTGAATCGTTCCTAAATTTTTGTTTAAGCTCGGTCAGGTGAATCTAAAATAAAGACAAGTCAAATTTTAAATATTTTGATTGGCCACGAAAAAAGTACCTCCTATATTTTTTCCGATATCGTTGGAAAATGGTTTTAAACCAACTAGAAACATAATCCGCTTTCTGATTGGAGTAACACCTACATTTTATTTAAATCGAGTCAGGCTCACCGTGATAAGGGGACATTCTAGAAAATTATATTCATGCTTAAAATAAATTTGCACAGCGGTATACACTTTTGTACAAAATATATTAGATTTGATGTGTCGCGATCACAATTATCATTTAAACATTTTTTTTTCGTTTAATGATTCAAATAAAAATGCAGAAGAAGTACAAGGTTTAAACTTCAAATTCGATATGCGACCTCTAAACAAAACTTTTTTAGAAATTTTTTATTAGAACATCTTTATTTTTATAATGTCATACTTCCAACCTCTAAACAAAACTTTTTTAGAGATTTTTTTCAGAACATATTTATTTTTATTATGGCATATTTTAAGCATTGTGGAGCTAGTGAACTTTTTATGACTTTTTTAGTTTTAATTTATAAGATTCACACAAAAAAAAAAAATCAATAGATTTATTTTAGATATTTTAGATTGTTTATAGATTTGAGTTCACGGCATTTTCTCTTTTTTTTAAAAAATTTTTAACCGAATTTGTTAAATATTGCATTAAGTAGTCAATATAAAACAAAAGATTTAAGACACAAACTTCTTTTATCCATACACATTGTGATTGAAAAAAATAACTTTTAAACAATTTGATTTTAAAACAAAAGACTTAAGACACATACTGCATTATGTTTGAAAACCATTCTCAAAACTTTAACTTACCTTTTTACACTTAGTATAAATTGTACTTTTCTATCAGTCTTTAAGTTGAAAAGTGTTTTAAAATCCAATTTTAATCCAAACAAAAATTTTACACTTTATCACAATTATAACAATTTTCTTTTACTTTTTGTATTTTCAATTAAAGAACTTTACTGGTTGGACAGTTAAAGGAAACTGCTGACCATAAAATAACATACCGACCCTTTTATAAGTTGCAGAATCTTCTTCTGCAACTAAAAGCTAGAAGATAAATAAATAATAGCAGACAAATAGAATAAAACCAAAACATAAAGCCAACAAACATGTAACTTGAGCTTACAACTAACTATACATACTAATAACACTAACCTGACTTAACAATGCTGCACTGCATCTTCTAGTATAGAATATAGAATTGTAAATAAAAGCAATAACCTCTAAGAAGAGAACAAAAAAAAAAAAGGAAAAATAAACCAGAATTCTTTAACAAAAACTAACCAATCATTCTACTACAGAGTAAACAACCCTTTTTTTTGTACGAGTATTTCTTCTTTGGTTTTAGTTTTTCCACACAAGCTATAACAAGAACAGGAATAGCTTGTAGTATTTTAATGCAATACTTTTTTTTCTAAACTTTCAAATCTTAAATTGAATTGAAGTTATTATGTAGTGAAAGAGTATTTAACACTTAGGATGACCGTTAATTTCCTTGCAAAAAAAAACCTTTAAAAAATTAACTTAAGCATTTTTAGATAAATGTTAGTTTAAAGCCATTAAACATTCAAAGACTTTTTGATGAACTAGTGAAAAAGGAGATTTTATTAGCGACTCATATTAATCCATCACCGCAAAACCACTCATTACCGAATAATAGGTAAAGTAATGTATCGTCATAGGGGAACTCGCATTACAATACACCTTACTTCACTGATGAATTTACCAGGCAATGAGAGTAATGAGTGGGCTCATTACCTAGTAGGGGGTAAATAACTGGTTACTTATATGGTTACTGGGTTGCGAACAATAATGTGTCTGTAAAGAGATTTTATTACAATTGTTTTACTCTTAAATTTAAAAAAATTAAAACCAAAAGTTTATTTTTCGATCTTTTATCATAAATTATGATGTGAGCAAGATTATTCAAGTTCAAGATCATTTATTTTTTGTTAAACAAAAAAACCGTGCAATGTTTATTTATTAATTAAAAATGTTTTTCATCATCCGCTAATTTAAAGCAGACTTGAAAAAAAAGAATTGAAAAAATTAAAAAAAAATTGAAAAGTTTTTATCCAAAATATTTAAATTTCTTGACAATAGAATAGAACAGTTATATTATTTGAATTGTAAAATGAGAAAAATTTAATTAAATTTAATTATAAAAATAAAAATAGTAATTATGATCGCTACACCTCAAATCTAATATATTTTTGGGCGTACACTCAAAAAAAAAAGTTTGTAAAGTCAGCAAAAAATTTTGCTGAGTCAGCAAAATTTTAGTCAGGAGGATGCTTGCAAAAAAGTTGCTAATGTCAGCAAAATCTTTTGCTGAAAATCAGCGAGCTGATTTTTAGCAACAAAATTTGTAGATTCAGCAAAAGTTTTGCTAACACTTAGTAGATTAGAAATACAAAAGCATTGCTAAAAATTAATAAATTTTTTGCTGAATTTTAGTAGACTGAAAAAAACTCAAAAAATTTGTAGAAAAATTGTAATTTAGTTAATTTATTTGCTGAAAATCATAAAACATATTTTTGTGAATCTTTTAAAAATAATTTACTATAATAACGAAATATAAAAATTTTCATTTTTCCACATTGACGACATGAACTTATTTAATATCTGAAAATATATAGAAATAAATATATATAACATAACAAAAATTGTCTTTCAATTACTTACATCAATGGTTGTCTAAATGATGCTATCGTTTTAATGACGCTTCTGCCGAAGATAATTATAGAAACGAAATGAAAAAATAAACAAAAACAAACGAAACTAAAAAACAACCCTTTTTGCAAGAAGAAAAAGGAACTATAAAAAAATCTACCTAAGATGTGTGTCTACATTTCTGTATATGTTTGTTTGCAATTTGACCACACATAAACACATTTAGTTTAAATAAATAAATATTTTATTTTGTCTTTTATTTAATTAATAGACAATTATTTTCACAAGCCGGTGACAACGCAAAATTTAAGTTATTTTAATCCTCAATTTTGTTTTATGTATGAAAAACAGATACAAAAGTCTTCCATGGTTGATTTTTTTATATGTCTAATTAGAGTTGTACTTTTTAGTATCATTTTCCTCTTCTCTACTACATCTTGACATGCCGCGACATCTACATCATTCTGCGTATATCTTTCAATCTGGTTGTCGTCCACACTATTAATGTGCTTATCAGCACAATTTTTTTTTAGCAAAATTAATTAGTAAAACATTAGTATATTAGTAAAGCATTAGTATAAAACAGATAAGTGCTGAATAAGTATAACAAAAAGTTTAGCTGAAAACACGATTTTAGCAAAAAATTTGCTAAAAAATAGTATACCTGATTTACAAGACGTTTTACTAACTTATTTTTTTGAGTGTACATTTCGAATAGTAAATCCAAATTAAAATAGGAGTCGCGGATTTTATTAAATTTGAAAATCTAAAAAAATATTTAACTTTGGCTGCGCAGTGGTATTATAAGTGCAGACATTATAGGGACTAACAAGTATTTTATTGAGAATATAAAAAAAAATCCAGGCTTTTGTTTTACAATTATCAAAAATTAAGATCACAAATATTTAAATTTCTTTCTCTATATTGTGAATAACTACAAAAAAAAAAACAAATTTTTAACATTGTACTCTCAAATCATACTTTCGATTTTTTCATTAGCATTATAATTTCATTAGCATTAGTTAACTAATGCTAATGCCAAAACAATTTTATTACCATTTAATTGTAATGAATTTTTTTAGCATTAGAATTTGTAATAGTAATGCTAATGAAATCACACTAATGCCTAAAAACTAATTACAATTGAGCAAACAAAGCATTTGTTTACAAATAAAAAAAATGGAGTGTAAATTGTAATACTGAATACGGAAAACGAAATGGAACGAGGAACTAACTTTATATTATCCGATAACATATGTTTATGTTTATATTATCACGTAAATAAGTAAAAAAAATTAAATCACCTGTTTTTTACAGTTATATTAGTTTTTTGTTTTTATATACATCGAGATTATTTTTATGTTGTTTTATAAAAAATGATCATTCGGTATCTCTCTCGGATCTAGCCTATTTATATTATAATGGTATAGCCTTATTATATTATAAGGGTACTATTCCTGTGGAGAAAAAATTTTGTCCGTTTTGCACTATCTCGCTTAGTTTCGGAGATACTGGCCATTTTAAAATATCGATATCGTTTCCACTCGTTCCCATTTCATTCCATATCGTTCCATTTTGGAACAATGTTCCATTCTATTATCGGAGTGATTAAATTGGCATTTTCACGTACGTATTTGGGTAAACATATAATTGAGACACCCTGTTGTTTTTTCATAAAAATTTAACCTATGGGAATCTTTCCCAGATTTAGCATATTTGTATTCTGTCAATTGTAATTTGCTTTCTTTAATTGATTCATTGCTTATGGTAATGAAATTTCAAATCATTATCATTAATCAATGAAATCAAATCAATGAAATTCATTACCATTCATTAAAAAAATGCAAATGAAAATAATTTCATTACAATTGATATTAATGAAATTGTAATGAAATCATCAATTAATTTCATTAATTAGTCTCATGTATGACGAAGTTATTCGGTTTCTGCAACCTCATAAATTCGGTTGTTGTAACCGACTTGGGGGTTGCGAATTTACAAGGTTCCAGCAACCGAATCAATTCGGTTGGATAAAATTTTAGAATTTTTATGAGAGTGTATTTAGTGTTTCCTAACCATGGACGATTTGAGACTGCCTTCCACATTAGAGGGTTAATCTTATTTGGCTGCGGTTTAATATCAAATGACATTTGTAATGATACTAAGCCACAAATCTAAACTTAAAAAACCATTAAAAAGTACTTGTTAAGTTTTGTTTGAAAACTAGTTTCAGAATTTCTTTTAGAATTTATTTGAAAAGATAGAAATAAAAATTGTATAATTGTTAAAAGAGATTCTTTGTGGTTAAATGATGATACAATATGTTTAAAATGATATTACAAGAATTTCTATTTATTGTTTCTTTTTGTCAGTAACTAGTTTCTTAAGTAATCATTTGTTTAAATGACTTTCTACTTTGTGAAGTCTTTAGATTGCAAAAATTAAGAGAACAAACATTTTAAATATTAATTTTTATTTACATTGATGGTAAACCATTGAAAACAATGTTTGATAATAAAAAATATATCAATTTTAAATGAGTGTTTTTTAAAGGCCTAAAACTTGTCTATAAAAATAAAACGTTTTAAATTTGTGTCACCCTGTTGTGAGTTACAGCTTCGATTTGTTCAAGAGCATTATTGAATACAATAAAAAACAATCCTTAATATATGCTATTGATTGTAATATTTCCAAAGATGAATTATTGGGAATTGTTATTTTAACCCATTTTAAACCACTCATTAGATATTAGCGATTTATTCATACCGGTGATTTAATCATCCTGAACAAATAACAGTTACTCAAAATATCGTTCTTTTAAGATTTTTGCAACATTCATTCAGATTTTTAAGCGGTGCCAACTTAGCTCTTTTACATTAAGTCTTTGTTAAAACTTGCCTTTTAATAAAAAAAAGTACTTTTCGCATTTTTATTTAGCCCTTTTTTCTATAAAATTAGTTTTTCCTTCAATAAAGTTGGCAACACTTTTATTTTTTTGTTAAAAGTGACTTGTTTTCACACTCTCCACAAAAAAGTCTCTTTCTATCATATTTATATTACCGATCGCAAATGTTGTTTCATATTTTAGAAAATCACCACCTGAATCATTCCATATAAAACCATCAAAAAATATCAAATTTTCGACATCTGCCCCCTTCAAGTTTAAACAAATTTGGTATGGAAGGTAGATGTCATATAAATATGTCATCGTACATGTTTTACGTGAAATGCATTTTTTTTTTTTTTAAATTCGCTGTTTAAAGCGCCATATTTTAAAAACCTGTTTTTTTTCGAGTTTAAAAATATATTTTTTAATTACAATTTACTACACTATGCCGTTGCCAAATTAATTTGTGGAGCTCTTACAGGATTCAAAGTTATGGATAGAAATCTATAAAATGGTACTAAATATAATAAAAAAAAAAGATTTACATGCAAAAATAAACACACACAGTTCAACAGAATCGGCAAAAAGTTGATGCATCGGGGCTGTGACTTATCATTTCTAAAATACTTTTAGGTTTTAAATGCAATACTCAAATAGTATTAACTATTCTCTTTTATTTAATATTGTAGACGATTTGAAAGGTGCGATAATATTCTATAAGCATCTATTTAAAGTTGAAATTTCTCATTTTTTACGATTTCGTTAATAAAATATCTAAAACGAAAAGAATACATACCTTTAGTGAATCACAGGTTACTTAATTTTAAAATTAACAATATAATTTTTGAGTTTAAATTTTGTTTAATAAAAATTTAACCATTTTTTTTAAACAATGCTAAAAATAAATTAAAAATTATTTTAAAAAAAAAAATCGTATGGTTTAAACAAGAAGGTTTATTTTTGCAAACAAAAATCCAAAAAAATTTTTTTGCCATACTCCCTACTTTTCAATAGAAAGAAAAAAACTAATTTCTGTGTGAACTTGTTCACGCAAGCAGTGTTGTCAGGTATGTTGAGCATAAAATCGTCCAATTTTCCAATAAAAATCGTCAAAGTCTTCATTATATTTTCAAAAATCGTCAAAACAAAAAATATTTGTTACAAGTGGGATAAAGTTTAAATAAAAACAAAAGAATAATAATGCAATTCACATTTCAAGTGCTCATGTACTATCGGTGTAATATAATACGATTTTTTACACTTTTCTGTAATTTAAACTTCGAAAATCATGATCTTTTATAGCGATAGCACTTTACCACTTTAACCGTTAATTCCTACTACATAATTCTGTAAACACCACTTCAGTAGCACAATTTTTAGATCTTAAATTCTTTTACATAGTTTAGAAATTCTTTAACAATGTTATTTTCTTTAATTATTAAATTTTTACTTCCATCAACGAATTAAAGTTTCAAATTGCATTACATGTGATGACATAGTTCAATACAATAAATTGGGAAATTTTTGATTATTTCATATTTTTCATTTTGGGTTGATTTTTAATATTGCTAAAAATTATTTATTATTTATATTATTATTTATTTGTATTCAAATATTGTTTATTACCGCATGTTTTTCCATTTTCAAATATAAATTGTGAATATCTGAAGTTTCACTTTGGATCACTTTATTTATATTATTATTAGTCCTGTTTTTTAAGTACCGAATTTATTTTTGGATTTATAAATCAGAATATTCGAACTCGATGTTTGTTTTGCAAAAACTTGGATGTTTTTTTTTTAATATAAAAATATTTTATTTTTATCTCAATCTTACACTAATTAAACTTTATAAAAATATAAATATTAAAAAAAAGCAGGGTTGGCATTCAATAACTTTTCATAATAACGATTGGCTATCACAGTAACACTAATAGCGGAATGAAAATTATAAAAAAGCGATTCCATTAAACCAATGTTTCTTCTTATGTAAACGGTTTTAGTTTTCTATTTAACCTGTTTGATTTTGAAATATCTTGAACTAGTTAAAGTCAAAATAACGCTAAAATACCGAAACGACGATTTGTACAAAATTTTTTTTTGTTGATGTAACAAAATTTAATGGGTAGAATTTTGAAATAAACCCTGTAAAGACAAATGCCACTATTGGAATCGTAGCTTTAAAACGTTCATAACGGCATTGGTGTGGACGTGGCAGGCAACCACCAATGTAATGAAAAGGTAGTGTTTGCCAACCATGAAAAAAGTAAGCACATACTCAGGGAACTTCTGCTGTAAATATTTGTCGTTGTTTCATTTGTAATACAGTATCTTTATTTTTAAGTGAAAACAGTCATTTGTAGAAGAAATTTAATTTTTGACTACAATTCTAGTTTTTTTTTAAAAAACAAACCACATTAAATTACAGTATTATGATTTTACATTCATTTTATACAGTAGTTTTTTTTATTTAAAAAAATAAAACAAATAAATGTTTGTTTATTTTTTACTGCACTGACTGAACCACTCATTAATAATACAATTGTAGTTAATTTTTTGAACAGTAATAAAACAAATGACTATGTTAGTTGAATTTACTAAAATGTAAGTCTTTCTTTGTTCAAGTGAAATTTCATTTGTTTTTAGTTACAATTGCAGTGGTCTTTACCTTTATTAAGTGCAGAAAATAAATTAAAATAAACCTAACATGAATCCATAAAATAACTTTTTTGCTAAACTTTCAATAAAAAATAGTTTTTAATTTTAACGAAATAATATAAATCCAAAAATAGATCCGGTGATTTTTTAATAATAGCAAATAAACATGTTTTGCTGACGTATTAAACGTTTGTCAAAAAATCGTCATTTTGGAAGCAAAAATTGTCCAATCGTCATTTAGTAATTTAGGTACTAAAAATCGTCAAACCTGACAACAATGCACATAAGTATAATTAAATATGCTAACTAAATGAGAATTTCATGCCGGCTGAAATTCAATGTCATTAAATTCAAGCTATAACAACCATTTGGTATGTCATCAACACTTTTATGAAAAAAAAGTTGGTATGGCAACAACAATTTTTTTTTTTTTGTTTTTTGGGAAGATATACGATATTGATCACTTCTTAATCAAATAGGTTAGTATAAAATTGAAAAATAATTCAATTAAAGAGCTATCAATATCTAATTGAATTAGCAACTTTCATTGTTGGTGGTATTTCGGCAATTAAAGTTTTTGAATCGGTGGTTTTCGTGATTGAAAGAGGTTTTTTATTTTTTTGTGTGTAGCGATCGATATGATTTTTTATGTTCCCATGCTAAGTCTTGTTAAACTATATGTGACGCCATACAGAATACATTTTCCTTATAATTTTATATAGCATTATAAAGGGTCCGCCAAATAACTTTTTTTTTTTGAAAATGCTATAAAAAAAAACTACTGAATGTTTTCTCAAATTTCTTTTTTTATTTAAAAGTACAATCCTTCCGGTTAATAATGGAAAATAATTTCATTCAAATGTCTGCCTCGGCTGGCCATGCAGTAGCCTACGCGATCGGTCCAATTTTTAAGCACATTATCGATTGTGTGCAGCTGTATTTCACCAATGGCTTCACGAATATTGTCCTTTAAAGCGTCAATTGTCTCTGGCTTGTTGGCGTAACACTTATCTTTGACGGCACCCCACAATATCCTCCTCTTCAATTTTTGTGAACAAAAATTCGTTCAACATGGCCCGATAACGATCGCCATTGACTGTAACGGACACTCCTTGCTCACACATTCTGCAACATTACCATGATTTTCAAAGTAATGTCACAATATTTCCCAGCATTGTTCAAGCGTATACACAACCATATTCGTTCAGCGGAAGGATAAAACTAATTATCTGTCAAATCAGACATGAGCTAAGTGTTACCATTCACGAAATAAGCACTAGTTGAAAAAAAAAAACGTTATATGGCGGACCCTTTATATAATCCCATACATATTTTGGTAAAGGTAAATATCAAATTAAGTTATCTGCAAGTTATGACTTTATTACATATATCATTTGCAAATGTTAAATTTTATATAATTTCAAATAAAAAATGTGCACATTTTAAGAGACAATACCACTTAATTATATATTTTTGAAATACTAAATTTGTTTTTGATAATTTTTAGTCATTTCGTTGTTTCATTTAAAAAAAAAATTGGGTCTTTAAAATTGTTGATTTCTAGAAATTTTAATTTTATACTTAAATACTTTCTTAAGCATAACTTCAAGTTACAAAAAGCATACCTACAACCGGCTAAAATTTTATAAAATCAGATATATTTATATCTAATACTATCTAGTTTAATGTTCTGGATATGGACAAATCTTAGTCACAATGTACTAAAACAGGGTGAACCGATTACAATATTACAAAAGATTATAATTTCCAATTCGATTCGTACCGATCGCGAAAGCAGTTTAGAAGTTCTATATTTATTACTATTATTTTATTGAAATACCCCACTCTGCGTCGGTTTAACAAGCATTTTTATTTACAAAATAGATAACAAAGATTTGCTTTAAACATTTTTAATAATTAAAATTTAACTTTTTTATGGCGAGTAGTGGATCCGGTATTACTTCTTAAACTTTGAAAAAGTATATAAATTTATCAAGTTTATACCGATCAACTAATGGACCAGAAAAAAAATTCTGTTGAGACAACCAATAGAAACATGGAAGGCACTACAGATTAATAACGCTCAGGATTTGAAAACCCCTTCAACCAGGTCCGTAGCTAGGAAATGATTTTGGGGTGGCACAAAATTTTTTTTTTTTTCAGAATTGTACACCAAATTTTTTTTTTATTTTAGCCAAATTTGGCTTTGAATGAGAAGTCAAAAATGATAAGGCAAATTTGAAAAGTCTTAACAAGTTTTTAGCAGAGTAGCCCTCAACAACAACAAGACTATAGAGTTTTTCTTCAAGAACAAGCTACATTTTTCAACAAATTCTAGTTACACGGTGCTACAGTGAAAAAAAAACTTGGAAAACGACCTAGCGTGGGTTATTGTTGAGTACATTAAAAATTGTGTCAAAAAATTTCAGAAACACCCTCAAATTCAGAAGTTATTCTAAAAAACCCGTTTTCAGTGATGTTCGGCAACTTATCAACATGTACCTCAGTCAGTTTTTGTCCGATTTAAATTTTTTTTAACGTGTTTGGAAAGAAAACTGATTACGCTTTAAAATGACGTGCATTTTTAGATACATTTGTAAGTTATAAGTATTGTTTTTGTTAAGAATATCTACAAAAAACGAATATTATAAACTTTTTTGATTTTAGTAGCTTTTCATTGCTTATTTTAATATGAAAGCTTATAAAAGTTTATACCAACGTATAAAGAAAATTTAGTTCTTAACAAAACATGATTTTTATTTTTCAAATCGGATGGAAATTGTAAAAGTTATTCAACTTTTCATTAATACCTGTTTTTAACTATACATGTTAACTTAGGTTAAGTTATTTGTACAGTTTTTAATTTACGTGTGTAAGTCAAGTGGTTCACCAAAAGAAAAGTCTGCAATCCCAAAATTTTTACTTTAGAAAATGTTTAGTAACTTTTGCAAATAAAAACCGATTTTAACAAATGATATCTCATTGTTTTCTATATAAAATTGTCTTTAAAATACAGTGAAAAAAAGGTAGATTTTCATATAAAAAAAATGAAAATGACTCTTGTTAAATTTGAAAAGTTAGAAAAAAAAATGAGAAACTTTTGATAAACACTTACCTAATTTCTTGGAATATACATTTTATGAATACATTTCATGAAAGCTTCCCAAAACTGTTTATAATTTTGAAATCGGTCAAAAAATGTGTGAGTTAGAGGTACTAAAGTGCTACGACCTACCCTAAAACAGTTTTTTGAAAATAACTCAAAATTTTGAGGGTGTTGTAAAATTTTTGAAAACGGTTTTTATATGTCCTCACCTAGGCCTACAAGCCCCACTAGGTCGGGTTACAAGTTCTGACAAAAAGTGTTTTTTTTGTAGCAGCGTGTTATTAGTTAGCAGGTCAGCGACTTTCATGCACTAAAAACTAAAAAATATCAGCTTAAAATATGCTGTTACAAATGAAAAATATGCAATAAAAATATGCATTTAAGGAAATGAACATCAAAAAATATGCACTATAAGTCTAAAAATACGCGTTAACCCTCTAACGGTTAAGGCTGCCTCAGGGCAGTCTTCATAAAATTTACCACAAATGCGTCAAATGAGCGTTTTATACTTAGAAATTAATATCTTCCGATAGAAATATGCTAATTTCGCGAGAAAGCTTCAAAATCAAAATTTCGTTAATTTCAAAAATTAATTATATTTAAAAAAAAAATAGTTTTCAAAAATCTAAAAACCCAATTTAAGTTAACAAAAACTCTTTATAATAAAGTATAAGTAAGATTGAAGCTTTTCCTTTAATTATAAGTCCTTACTCACAGGAGTTTATCAGGACTCATCTAAAGGACATCGTCTTAACTTATGAACTAAAAGACTGATTTTTATGAAATTTTGCAGAAAGAAGACATTAAGTATAATAGCGAAGCGTTGAAGTTTGAACAATATAAATTGAAGTTTTGATACTTTTTCGCCTAATTTCGCTTTTCCCAAAAAGCGAAAATAGCGATATCTTCTTAAATAAGAGCAGAAAAAAAAATAGTTTCGAATGTTGTTATATCTTGGTAAGAGAAATAATTTTTGTTCAAAACTTCTCTTTTATATGCTTTAGTTACCAAAATGCACCCTAAAATATTTTGGCTCATATCGCCTAAATTAGGCAAAGACAAACAATTTTGTTGAAGAATTTATTATTTGTTTTTCGAGTGGAGCACATGGTATGCATTTCGTTGCAAAACATCGTTTGCCAGTTAGAGGGTTAAACGTTTAAAAAAATATGCAAACATTACGTAAAACGGAATGATTATGTTGAGAAATAAAGCAAATTTTTTTCAAATTTGTTGTGTTTTCTTTGTTAGGTCGGCTAATTTTAAGACCGCCTATTATATACATTAGGGTGTCCATCGTTGTATGGGCGAAAAATAAAAATAATATTTTGACTGTATCCCTCCTTAAAATATTTGTTAGGGTGTCAAAATACGCCACGCAAAAAATTAGAGTTCTAGCGTAACGGGAAGATGTCCCGCATCGCCCTTGAAAATCGGGCCCCTTGGAAAAATGGTCATAATTAAAAATAAAATTCAATTTTTTTTTTTCTTCAAAATTAAAAAAATTTAAAATAATTTTTGTGTTGGGTTTAATCATAACTACTCAGATAAAAAATATTACTTTCCCAGAAAATAGGTAACTTACCCTAACTTTGTGTCAAAGTAATTAATAAATATTTTGGGTATACCTCAAAGTGACTTTTTTGCATTTTTGAAAATTTTATTCAACAAAAAATCAAAAACCTAGTGTTTGCTGTCAAGTATTTTATTAAACACATCTCAAGTATTAAATAAGCCAAGTACTGTGGATATCCGTTGCCAAATTTTTTCTTAGAGCATTTTGATTCTCGGGGATTTCAAGTTTTTTTTTTTTTTTATATTTTTCAATTTTAATATGAATACAAATATCTGAATTTATACTAAATAATTATTTTTAATTAATTTTAAAATGTAAATAAATTACAATTAGAAACATAAACAAAAATTAATTTTAGTGATTTTTGACTCTTTAAAATACGAGGGTCAATTATGACCCCATGAAAACACAGGTTAACTATGAACACGAAAAATTATACTTTTTATTTTTTATTAATTATACGCTAGAATCAAAATGCTCTTACAAAAATTTTTGCCAACGGATATCCGTAATACTTGGTTTATTTAATGCTTGAGATGTGTTTAATAAAATACTTGACAGCAAACACTAGGTTTTTTTATTTTTGTTGAATAAAATTTTCAAAAATGCATAAAAGTCACTTTGAGGTGCACCCAAAATATTTATTAATTTTTTTTGGCACAAAGTTAGGGTAAGTTACCGATTTTCTGGGAAAGTAATATTTTTTATTTGAGTAGTTGTTTTTGAACCCAACACAAAAATTATATTACATTTTTAAATTTAGACAAAAAATTCTTGTTATTTTATTTTTATTTGGTAAATTTTTCCAAGGAGGCCTGATATTCAAGGGCGATGCGGGACACATTCCCGTTATACTAACACTCTAATTTTTTGCATGGTGAATTTTGGTATCCAAACAAATATTTTAAGAAGGAGGCAGCCCCAAAAATCGCAAGCTGAAAAATAAGGACGACCATAATATACATACACAACTTTAAAAATGACTAAAAAAGCTACTTTTCGCATTTTTAATCGCGGTTTTCTCAAAATTGTGACGTGATCGAAAACTTTGGAAATAAGGTTTGTAACCAGCGAGACAAAATCTTTTAAAAATATATATTGTGGTTCAAACTTAATCGACTTTTTCTAATTTTGTGACTGTATGTTATTAAAATCAATTAAATTAGTACATTCCATTTCTGTTTTTAATTATATATTTATATTTAAATACTGTCATATAAATATTCATTCAAAATCTTTTAGCATAAATAATTTATTTATCTCTTAAAAGATGCCCCATTAAAATTCTTTAGAATTGTCCGTTATAACTTAAACTCTACGTTGCTTATTTAACTGCTTGGAGAACTTATAGAATTGTTCAATATCAAAATCATTATTGCGTTCGAATGCAGCACTGGGAGCAGCATAATCCTCAGCAATAGCGGTACGCCACATTTGTACTATAGCATCGGCAGCATTCACAGTGGCCATCATGGGTTTTGGTTTGCTGTTACTCATTTTGCTTTTGTTCGCATCAGCAGATCTTAATAGAGGAACATTACGGGTATTAGCTTGTACGGGTAATGTATCAATATAATCATAATCATCGTAAGATGAAGCAGGTAAGCGTGTAGAAGCCGATTTGATAACCAATTGGCTACGACTAGGCAATGAGATACCAAAAGCGGCTGCTTCATCTGCATTGACGCCAGCTATGGCGGTAGCTTTTGGGGCAGAAACAGCTAAACCATTAATACCGGATAAAGCTATAGCATTAGGTTTCGAAGAAGCTACACCTCCTTTACCGGCAATAGAAACACCTAGGGAGTACAGAAAATTATACAAATTAATATATTTTATATTTTTTTATATGATGAGGATAATATGATCTTACCCACTGGTTTAGCTTCTGCTACAGAAGCATCTTTTTTCGGCGATGTCACGGCTACACTATCATGAACATCTTCATAGGGGTCCTCATTATTCGGTGGCAATAAATCATCTCCAGTTAATTGTTGTTCTGTTACTTCATTAACTTTTTGTTCATCAATTACGGCAGCTTCAATGGTAACGCCATCGTTTTTATCCGACGTACCGGGTGACTTTTGTGGGTTATCCGCGCTGGCAAAAGGTTGCAATAGAACACTGAAATCTTGAATTTGACCCGTTTGTTGTAACATGGCCAGATTTTGTGCCGCCTGTCCCAATTCCAATAGACTAGCAGCATAGACACGATTATCTTCCGAACTAAAAGTACCCTTACGCTTAGCCAATTCTTGTATGGCCACTAAGCGAGCAGCTGCTGTTTGAATTTTATTAAAATCTTCTTCAAATGTCGATAAATGTTCCCGATCATCGTGTGCAGTTAAGGCAATACTGCTGGATGCAGCTGCTATGGGTCCTTGGCGTACAGTTGCCGCCGAACTTTGAGTGTCCTTTCCTTTAACAGTTATCTTATGAACTTTGCTATCTTTAAACTGTACAACATGTCCCTTTAATCCACCATAATACGAAAGTGTATGATCATCATCCATAAGATTACTATCAGAAGATCTATGTCTAATTGTGCATAAGGGGAGGAATGTGGGAGGGTATAATACATGGATGTTATATTAGTGATGATAAAATAAAAAAAAAAAAAAAATAATGTACCAACAAAATTAGACTACTGCTACTAAAGGGTTAAGGAAATTTTTAAAAAGAGAGAAAGAGGCTTTAAAATGATAAAATCTTTTTTCGAATAAAGAGAAATATATACAAATTTACAAAAAAAAAAAAAAAAAATCTTAAAATCAATAGCTTAAAAGTGCGATTTTTATCACTAGGGCAACCAAAAATAAGTTTCTTTAAACGATATTGAATTATTTCTTTAAACGATATGGTATAATATATGATATTATATATGAAATAATTTCTTTAAACGATATGGTATAAAAGTTCGGATCTTGAAAATTTAAAGCAATATTTGTTAAAATTTTTTAGGGCTTATTTTTTTATTAATTGCTTATTCTTGCTTAGTTTGTAAGTCTTAGCTTAGTTAAGCTATTTTCTTATAAAATATAGCCTTTTAAGTTTATTTAACAAGTCTTTTTTCCAAATTTAAAGTTAAGCATTTATTATTACGTGAAAAAAAGATTTAGGATAAATCAATTTTAACTTTCAAAAATAAGAAAAACAATTTTGCGGTTTTACTAACAAAGTTTGAAGAAAATTATGCAAATTTAATTTGTAATAACTAGAGTAACCAAAAATAACCAACAGCTTGTTTTTTATTTGGGAGTAAAGAATTATTTAGATTAAATACAAGTTCTGATCATTTTTAGCTATATCTGTTACACATTTTAAACTTTATTTGATATTTGATTATTTTATCTTATTTTGTAAAAATTAGCTTATTTTAACTTTTTTTATTTAATATTTAAGTTTATTTGAGGTATTTTCTTTCAAAATAGAGTTTTTTAGTTTTTTTTTCTGGCAATCGGTATTTTGAAGTTTTTCTTTTAGTGAAGGTTTAGAATTTGCTAAAACATTTTTTGGTGATATAACATTTTTTAGCAAGCTTGTTTAAACTTTGAGGCTTAAAAACAAAACGATTTCCAAGGAGCAAATTATATAAAAATTTTATATGTAGTAACAATTTTATTAAAAAAAAATTTAAATTTAGAGGTTATGTTTTGAAATTTTGTTATTGTTTTCGAGCTTTTTTGTACATTAAAGACATTTGTCTAGAGATTTTTTTTGGTTGCCCTAGTAATAACAATCGTAGTAAAAAACTGTTAAATTTTAACAATCTATTTTTTAAATTCAACGATTTATGTTTGAAATTAAACATCTTACAGTTTACAGTTACAGTTTTACAGTTTTTCGAGCTTTTAAAGAGCATAAAGCTTTGTTCTTAGAACTTTTTTGTTTGCCCTAATTATTAAGGAAATGTTGAAAATTGTGGCCTGTTCCATAATGTGGACCATTGGTTTTTTCTTATTGGTGCATGAATTTGTCAAAACTATCAACTGTCAAATTTAACTTCAGCCGTTACTATTTTAAAAATGTTTCGACTTGAATTCACACATTTTTTTGGTTTTATTGTGTCATTTCAGAAAAACGAAACATAAAGTGTAAATTTTTGTAAATAAACATAACAAGTAAATAACAAGTAAGTTTCAAAGAATTTTCCAGGTCAGATTTTTGTAAACGGTAATAATTTTATTCACATTTTTAATATTTTCAAGTTTTAGTCTACTTAAATGATTTACGCATTACTCTTGTCTATATTGTACAATTTTTCGATATGTTTTAGAAAAAAAATATACTTTCTTTACCACAATTAAAAAAATTAGCTTTTTTACAGTTTTATTAGTTTTTTGTTTTTATATACATCGAGATTTTTTTTTATGTTATTTTCAATTTATAACAAGCTTTCAAAATCCGTATATTTATAAAAATAAAGCAAATCTAACATATTAGCTAGGTTGATACTAGTATTTCGATCTGACTAAATATTTGATCAGAACCAGAAATTTTAGAAAAGCTAGAGCCTCTAGAATAGGCAGTACTGTAACAAAAAACCTATTAACCATCAATTTTGCTCCATTCTTGTCTTCTTAGGCCTAGTTTTAGGGATGTAGATTATCTTTAAACTTTGATTAACAAAGTTTGTAAATGGAATACTGCTTCTGAAATGTAATTCATTTTATGTTGTTATAATAATGGCCAAAATTCTGAACAAAATTAAGTGCTTCCGACAATTATTTGTTAATAAAATTCGTTGCCGGCTTAACTAAACCGAGTTTAATTGGCATCCTAACTAGCATCATGACGTTACTAAACTTTGAAGACCAAATATTTTTCATTTATATACAAAAATTTTTTTTTTACATATGGTAACCCCTTAAGCAGCTTTAAACAATACATAAAACGTTTTATTATGTGTTAACGTTTTGATAATGTAAATACAAATTTTTTTTATTTTTTTTTTATTAATTAATAATCATATAATTACAAATTATATACTATTACCCTAACCGAGCACTAGCTACTATGGCCTTCGGCGCGTTGTAGCGAAAACAGACCAGTGCCTTTGGTGGGAATCGAACCCACGACCCCCGCACTGATAATCCAGCACGCTACCAACTAGCCTACCGGGGCGCACAAAAAAAATACAAATTATTGTTGACTTTACTTTATTTTCTAATAATTGCATATCTTTTTTTAGAGTTTTTTTAACTTAGGTCCACTTTAGCGTACATTTCCCTAATGTGGACTTTTTGAGTTGTTTTGAAAATTGTAATATAACTTTCTTAAATTAGTACCCAAAAGAAAATGAACGATAGTTAATAAATACCCAAGGAGTGGCCCTACTAGCTGATATATTTGGATTTGTAATACTTCATTTACAAGGAAACTACTCAGTCGTGAATGCGAAGATTTGTATGAAACCTGAATATGGATGTGGATGGCAACAACTTTTATACCCTCACTTTTTTTAGGTGGGCAATCTCAAATTTAGGCGTTAAAAAGTGGAGTCAATAATTAAACATTTTGACAATTTTTTATAAAAATTTACTTCTTAGAAAAGTTACTAACCTATAGGAAAATTAGGTATTTTTAAGACGCATCCAGTGCCATATAAAACATTTCCGCGCACATCCAAATATTTGTATTATTCAAATACCATTTTTTCGAATAGCACATTTGTATGGGAATTTGTTGTTGGTTTGTAATCATATTAATTTTTAATGCGTATTTAATTTTATCGAGGGGGTGTCTGGGCTATTTTCAATTTTCGTAATCGTTCGGCTTTACCACGACTTTTCCCGAAGAGCTTTTATAACCCTTATTTTAAATATATCAAACAGGTGGCAACCCTGTACCCACTTCAGAGGCAATATGGGTATCAATAGTTTTGGTTTATCGAGTACTTTAATACTACGTACTAAAAAGAGGATTTCTTAAATTTTAATCATGTTTTCATACAAAAATATTTAAATTTGTTACCCACCTTTTTAACTCATAAACGTGCTATTGCGTACCAAAAAAAAAAAAAAAATACGTGTCTAATATTTTTTTGTCCTCAACAACATTCATTCAAATCAGCAAAATCACCACTGTGTAGTTTCCTTGATAGTTTTTTTTATAGCCCACATTAGGTAGGGTCACATTAGGGTACTTAATTATTTTTTTAAATCCCAGTGACAAAAGCTCGCAAAAAACCACACTCATAAATTATTGTTTAGTTGGGAAAGAGAGTAATAGAGACGTAGAGTCCTGACAACCAAATTTTTGTTTGCCGAAACTTAAGAAACTAAAACTCTTTGATACAAAAACAATTTTATGAAAATATTTTGAGCTTTTGTCAACAGAATTTTATAAATTAAACCATTACCTTAAAGAACTTTTTTTAAACCCAGAAAGCTATTTGAAGTCATGCGTCATCGATTCAATCAAAATAACCTTCCAGAGTTAAGAGAAGGCGTTGTTAAATATTGACAAATGTTGGGCTCATGTTTAGTACATTTTTTTTTTTATTATT
This sequence comes from Delia radicum, assembly GCA_021234595.1. Lineage (NCBI taxonomy): Eukaryota > Metazoa > Arthropoda > Insecta > Diptera > Anthomyiidae > Delia > Delia radicum. Next base: position 84,307,756 of record CM037853.1, read on the forward strand.
AATTAATAATCATATAATTACGAATTATATACTATTACCCTAACCGATCACTAGCTACTATGACTTTTGTCGCGTTGTAGCAAAAACAGACCAGTGCCTCTGGTGGGAATCGAACCCACGACCCCCGCACTGATAATCCAGCACGCTACCATCTGGCCTACCGGGGCGCACTTTTTAGTACATTATTTATAATTATTTAACTGAATTTGGAAAATGCTAGAATTTGACTATATGAATATACTTTTCTTTGGGAAATTTGCAAAAAATTACAATTTTTTAAAAAAATTCAGAACGAGAGGCGGGTTTTTAGTGAAATACAAAAGTCAATTTATCTATAAACCAGTGAAAAAATGTTAGATGTTTTTCTATCAGCGCAGAAAGTTTCATCGCTGATCTCGGATTAGTTTTGGAGAAAATATTCGTTAAATAGCCCTTCATAAATATTTTAATAACTCTATGCTGCGAATTTTACATACATATAAATATATATGTAGGTATGTGTGCGTTTTGATTAATATTTTATTGAAATATTCAATGTAGAAAATCGTCATAAATATTGACTCACTAAAGACACGTCAAAGATCTTTTGTTAATTTTTCAACTAAACTTTGCAAACATTAAAGACATTTTTTCACTAAGACATTTTTGTTGTTATTTTAGCTTTAAAGAGAAATCTTGTGGAAATATTAGCAACCAAAGTTGAAATTTGATAGAATATAAATCATAGACGGTTGAAGATATTTAAATTTTTTTTTCTTAATCCCAAAATTTTCACTATTCCTATACAAAAATTATTTTTTTCAATATCATTCACACAACAAAAATTTTGTATGTTTTGAATGACCCCTAATTTTACGATATTACAAAACAGCAGGGTTGCAAAGGTTTGGAAATATGCGTTCATTTGGATTTTGATAGTATGCGTTCACTGACAAACATACCCACCAAATTTTATCAAAATCAGAGACAATAGAAAAACTAGTCGTTGAAATAAAACGGAAATGCTCCCCCACTTTTTTTCACTTTTGGGCCAGATTTTTCGCAAAATTGAATTGAAGTTTTGCATATATTAACGAAGTTTTTTTATACATAAAACTTTAAAAATAATATATTTTTTTCTTAATTGTTTATCGTACGATAAACACTAATAACACCATCAGGAACATTTATTTATCAAATTTGTCTAAAAATATGCAGCATTAACAAGTAAATCCGCGGTTTTTCTCAGGTTTTACTATATTTGATTCTTACAGAAAAAATATGATTTTGATGTTAAAAAAAGTTTAAAAATTAAATGTTTACCCTATTAGATATTGGACAAAGGCATATTTTCTATAGAAAAATTAAAAAAAAATTCTTAAAGAAAATTTTCCATACATAAGGTCAATTAAAAAATTTTTTTTTTTAATAAAGAGTTTAAAGCCTTTAAAGCTTTTCCTATTAAGGTCCAATTTTACTATGTTTGGTCAGGATTTAATACTAAGCTTTTTTAAGCTTTATATCCAAAATCAAAAATGATATATACAAACTCCTAAACTTTATTAACAAAATTCTTTTTTATACATAATTTACATTTAAAGTCCCCTTTAAAATTTATTTTAATACAAATTTATTTACACTATATCAAAAATGTATTAATTACACTAAAAGCTTTATGTTACATATGTTTTTACAGCAATAACTTATTTTCAGTCTGTCTGATTCCCAATTTTAATATATACCAGTTAATTAATTAAATCCAATTCCAGATCAGCCTGAGCATGAGCTTTGCCACCTACTCCAGCTATAGCCACCGATTCGGGATTAAAATATACATTAGTGGCAACACCTCTTTTTAAATAAGCTTTTGATATAGGTGTTGAAATGGCTGTACCACCATTGCCAACTATAGCTTTCGAATGAGGTTCTAAAATTAAAGCTGCTGTTTTTGTTCCAGGCATTTGTTGCAGTTGACCTTGAGAAAAATAGGGTAAAAAGTAAGTACCAAAAGGAATTTGTGGTATCGTACCGGTTGTTGAAGTTTTACCAGTAGCCTCTACTTTAACATTTGAGTTCATATGCTGCAAAGCTTTTTTATTACTAAGCTTTGAGGTTTGTTTTTGGGCTAATTGAACTAGTGGTCTATTATTAAAGTGATTTTTTTGAATTTTACTAGAGAATACAACTTTTTCAATATTAGTTGTGGATAGTATATGTTTACCGGGTACGGGCATAATTTCCTCTATAATAAAGTCTGGATTAATATTTTTAACTGCTCTCAATAAGGGAATATCAGTTTTAAAATCACCCACTACGGCATTATTGGTTTGAGGTGGTTTCAATTGTAATTTTGTGGGTTTAATTTTTAATGAACTTTGAGGTTTTCTAGTAGTAGGTTCTGTATCTTTAACTCTAGGTTTTTGAGTGGTAGTAGTTTTAACCGTATTCTCTAAATTGACATTACTGGGCACACTTTGTATAATTTGTGGCAAAAATTGTTGACTCGTTGCATAGGCATACTGTGAAAAAGGTGTATTGTAGAAAGTATTACTTAATGCCACATATTGTTGCAATGTTAGATATTGTGGTTGCAGAAGTTGGGTCAAGTTGTCAGTTGCAGATGGCGCCAAAGTTGTTAACATGGTCTTTGCGCTTTGCGTCTGTGGTTGAGCTTTTATAGTGTCCCTTGTGATTTCAAGTTGTGCTGGTGTTAATAAATTTAAACCATAAGTGCTATAGGCTGCTAACGGTGCTGGTTGTAAGGGCCATGTTTGTATAGTCGATGTTCGCCAATTTCTTAAACTTTTTGTTTTAATTGTTGTTAAGTTATTATTGTTTTGGTTTTGGGGAAAAATGGGATTTAAAGCAATTTTTATTAGTTTAAAAATTTATATACAGCACTGTGGTTATTAGTAATTGATGAATATATATTTGTTAAGATATTTTTAAAACTATTTACAGGTTAAGTTTATGATTTTTCCCAGGAGCTTATGTTAGTTTTATTTTTTATGTTATTTACATTTACAAATTTACAAGTTTTTGGTAATAAAAGTCTTGTACGAGTATTATTTTTAAATTACTTATAATTTTTATTAAATTAAAATTTGTTTAAAATTACAGATAACACTTTTAGAGAGCTTAAAAGCTTAACAAGCTTTAGAATAAAAACTTTAAAATAGTATGTTTATTTTTGTTTTACATAAGTGATATGTTTAAAAATTTATGAATACTAAATGAAAGTTAGAAAGCTGTTTAAAATGTCATTTGTCAAAACAGGGAAAGTGATAAACATGCTACAATAAAGTGAATTCCATCAGCATTATTTGATTTCATTTTTTGATTTGAAAACCGGCCGTCATTTATTATCTAAACTTAAAGAGGGATTAGTTCCATTTAAATTGTATATATTATGATTTATTAAGAATTTAAAATAAATAACGGAATACAATTGTTTTTAACGAAAAATGAATGGTCCGGATTTTAACTTATTTTTAGTTGTTTCAATAGGCATATACCACAGAAAAAAAGTATTGTGAATAAAATGTCAATTAAACTTTTTGCAAATTAAAAAAAAAAAATTTTAAAAGCTAAAATGCAAGTCTGATTTAAAAATTAATAGTGTTTATAATTTTTAGAGAAAAATATTTATTCTTAACCTCAACATTTCTAAATGAAAAAAAACTGGTTGAAATTATATATATTATATATAATCGACAAAATTTTTAAAAATTACAAAATTTAACCAAATCACCCAAATTAAAAAACAACAGCCAAAATTAAAAATCGTCGAAATTGAAGAAAAAACGTAAAAATTAAAAATGTATTTAACTTATTCTTTTTTTAGTTTTTAGGTTATTTCTTAAAATGTTAGCAAATTTTTAATTTTTTTCGATTTTATTTAACTAATTTTTTGGATTTTTTTAAATTTCAGCAACTTTCGAAATTTTGAAGATTTTTTATATTTTTGTCATTTTTTAATTTTGGCAGTTTGACGATTTTGTTTTTATTTTTTTTTTTTTGATCGATTTTTAAGTATTTTCAATATTGTCTTTTTTAAATTTTTGGCGATTTTTTGCAATGTTAATTAAAGTTTTAAAAGAATCTACAATTTTTGTTTGTTTTTTAAATAAAAATAATATTAAATTAAATTTTGAATATATATGATTAAAATCTTAATTGAAACTAAATCAATTTAATAGTTACGAATTATTTTAATTGATACTGCAATTTTCTTAACAGGTCCGAATTCAATTAAACTTTTAATTAGATTAACAAATATTTTAGTTGAAACTTGATTTAAGTTTTTTCTGTGTCGGTATATTTTAAGATACTAAATATCATTGCGAATAAATATATATAAAAGAAATCATTGCATTTTTGATTTATATTTTACAATTTTGTTTCGAAGATCAAAAAATGACTGCCCAAGATTTCTAAAAAACAGTGTCATCAAAAGTAGTTATTCTTCTACTCATTTTATAAAAATGAGACATATCGAGCCCTATCCGCTGAAAAGACCTAAGTGCCACGATTTAACGGTTTTTTGATATATGTCCCACTGGAGTGCAATGTTGCGACAGTCAAAATTTTATTATATAATTCCCGAGATTTCAAAAATATATATTCCTTAAGTTTTATAATAGTGAATGCACCATAAGCACCAGCCATTAGGCCGTTCGAAAAGATATCCAGTAGAAAAAATTTTAGATTACTAATTAAAGAATATATTCATAATCTATATTAAAATTTGGCATAGAGACTGAGTTTTTGGAAATTCCCATGGGTAGGGATAACAAGGGAAAAAGTCTAACCTACTGATATGGTACTTTTTATAATTTTGTTTATACACGTGATAAAACAGGAGTTAAAAGGTAGAAAGTTCGCGTAAACATTCGGTTAGACACGGTTTTTTGGAAATTCGTACGGATATGGGCATGAGGGGGAAAATCTTCCCCTTGGCGATCTGGCCAAACAGTTAAACGTGGGTTCCTAATTGGCGTAGACATTCACCTAGATTGGATTTTTTAAAATTCCTACGGGGATGGGAAAAAGTCTCCATATTAGCGGCCTGGCCAAACCGCTAAAGCGAGAAACTAAATATTTGTTTTTTTTGGTTTCTTATCCCTAATAGACAATAATGTAGACAGAATTTTTGGAAACTCATACGGCGAGAGTCACCACCATGGTGCATTGGCCAAACGACTTAAGCGAGGAACTTAACATTTTGTATGTGGGTTTCTAAAGGAGAGTCTTCCGATGGGATAGAGAAGTAACAAAGATGCGACACGATTTTTTTTTCTTGCCGGCCCAATCTTACGTTTAAGGGTAAAAAGGTAGGGTCAAAAATGATTATGCTTTTGTATAGAAACATATCTGAAATTCATGAAATTCACATTTCACAATAACTGGTGTATCCATATTGCCTATGTAGTAACTTAGCATTGCCTTTTCTTTGAAATAATTATAATAAAGTCACATAAAAAGTAAACAGTTGCGAATATCGAAAAAAGCACAGACACACACTTGCACAGTGGATAAAATTTGACTTTTGGAATTTTAAATGAATTTGAAAAATATAAAATTTGTAAAATAATTTAATAAATTCATCTAACGATAACTAGGAAGAGAATATATAATAACCCCTTATTTAAGATATATTTCATTTAACAACTTTAACCTTTTTTTTATATCCGAAATGTTAAAAAAATTAAAATTTCGCTGATTTCGACGATTTATTAAGAATGTAAAATAAATGACTTTTAAAAAGTGGCCATGAGGAATCGATCTGAAATTTGTTAAATTATTTTTCAAATTTTATTCTTTACAAATTCGTGTAAAACTGTGTGCTGTAGGCAAATTTGCTCAAAAAAGTCAAATTTTACCCACTGTGCCTTGATTAAATTCAAAAGACACATAATTTTTAGGTTAATCTAACTATAATTTTTTAACAGAATTCCAATTTTAAAGTCACTTAAAAGAATTTTTTTTTGAATAACAAAAATACTTAATAATTATCGGACTTTTTCTGGCTTCGGTCAACAAGGGTTAATATTTTTTAATACTTATGATTTATTATTTTGAAAATTTAGTTGGAACCACCAATTTTATTTTGTGAGACATATTTGATCTCTGGTTAACCCATGTTTAACGATGCACTAGATATTTAATATTTCGGAATTAAATAATTTTGATCAAATAAAACAATTTACAATGTAAAATTAATTTCTTTCACCAAAAATATATTTTTTAAATTTTTTTTATGAAAATTACTGACTTTCCTCCAAATCTGAAAAAATTAAAACCGGACCACACGCACAGAGAGAATCTTCGTAAAGAGTTTTGTAAGGGGCTAAGTAAAGATATGTCATTATTTTGCGCTACATGCCCATATAAAAGTAATCAGATTTGTAATGTCAATTCTAAGTACTTGCCATTACCAAATATGTACTTATATAACCACTTATATGGTAATGCTTTTATACACTGGGTAGTTAAGGGTTAACAATCTTATAAAAACTAAATATTTTGTTCCTGAGTTTTCGGGGTTAAATATAATTTCCAAAAAATTCTGTGTTAGTTTTTTACAAAAAATTAGTTTTAATGAAAATATGTACTTTTTGAAAATCCGAAAAATTTTCAAAGCCAGCCCTACATTTTTTTTTTCGAAAATTTTGATAATAATAGAAATTTTGTTTTCATGAATAGTAATCTAACACAGGGTTTTCCCCTTCAAAATTCGACAATATGTTTTTTGAAGATGCAGCCTAATTTCTAAGTAGAGGGTCAATAAGGGGAAGAGTCTCGTTCTTGGTGCAGGAAAAGAAATTTTTTAAAATATTTCTTCAAATATGAAATTACTCGCTGATATGTTACTATTTGCAATTTTGGTCAGAGACGTGGCAAAGGATAAAAAGATAAAAATGTTACTGACCTATATAAAGCTTTTAAGGTAAAAATCTGGAAATTAATTTTAAAACATCCTGTATAAGAGGTTAAACAAATATATTAAAAGTTTAATGAAAAATAATTAAATACTCTTCTAAATATACTTCGATACACGCAACTACCGGTAACGCCAATTTATAGTTTTTTTAATATAAGATCTTTAAATTTAAATTCCACAAAATTCCAAATTAATTATTGAATTGAAATAAAAACAGACATTAATAGTTAAATTATTTTAGCTTTTTTACGTTTTTTTTTTTTTAATTTAGGAAAAATGGTTGTTTATGTACTGTATTTAATTCTCGGAAAATCTGGCAAAAATTCTCTGGAACCGGAAAGTTAAAAATCGGCAAATATTTCTAGAAATTCCAGGGCGCATATCGAATTTTGACTTTAGTCACAAAATATCGCCACAAAAAATATATATTTTTTTAATTGTGAAGCGGTATAAAAATTAATGTAATAATTTAAGTAACATTTTAGAAATTAAATCGAAAAATTACTAAAATTTACAATGAAAACAAAAATTAAAGTCCAGCGGTTGGTATGATTTGAAAGCTCCAAGCGGTGGGTATGATTTGAAAGCTATTTCCCTTCTCTATCAATACAGACCACATTAAAAAAAAATTTGTTGAAAATAAGGCTAATGGAATGAAATCTAGTAATCGGACATATTTAAACCATTGGTCGTCAAAGCGTTAATGGGGTTTGATTATAAAAACTCTCAACTTAGTAAGTAAACTCCTCTTCACTTACTAAAATATTTAAAATACCCCTTTCCCGGTTATATAACATCCCCCAAAATTCTTGCAAACAGGAAACTTATCAGCAAATTTCACGTTCCCCTTCCCGGTTTATTGAAAATCCCCAAAATCTTCATTTTCGAAAATCAGTCGGAATTGTTAAAAGCTTTGTTCCTAGTTTTTATTATGATTTTAAAACTACAACTGGTCTCTATCGATCCAAACTACAATCGGTTGAAGAATTTGACGAAATCGAAATCGAAAATGGGACATACATCAGACATTGGTCGGTAAAGGGTTAAATTGCCAACCCAAATAATGGGGTTTGCCTATGACAACCCTGCAACTATTCTTTATATTTCTACTTACTAAGGAAAATCCCTACTTACAGAAATCGACTAAAATATACGGATGTAGTTTCTCGTGCTTTTGAGCAATTTCATGCCCTTTGCGGTTTATTAAAAATCTCTAAAATCCCCACATACAATACCATACATTCAATTTACGGCTGTAGTTCCTCGCGCTTTTAAGCAATTTCATTCCCTTCTCGGTTTATTAAAATATAAAAAATCCCCACATCCGAAAATCAGCCGGAGTTGATGAAAATTCATTCCTAAGCATTTGTTAACCCAAAATTTATGTTACAATTGTGTACGTTTACAATATTGTAAAGGTTTTTTTTTTTTTGTTTTCTGCAACTAATCATTTTTTACTGTGCTTAATTTTAAACATATCACTTATTTTACTATACATTCCCTACAAAAAAAAAAAATAGTAATTCCCCTTCGACTAAAAAGTAGAGAAAAAACCTAAACACTACTTGAAAAAATAAAGAACAACTTAAAACTATCAGTTAAATAAAAAATTTACTAGCATACGTCCCTACCTACCACTTAATGGCTACTTAAATTTCTACAAAATCTCCTGTAGGAGGAGCATAATATACCGTAGGACCAGTAGCCACTATACGACCTTCACGGGGAAACATTTGTGTAGCTAAATTCGTTCTTTGTAAAGCATCTTTTAAATCCACATTTGAAGGAATAGCGATAATTTTCGCACCAGGACCAGCAATAGTCAAACTCCGGGGATGAGTGAGGGCATAACCACCCGGGCCAACAATTGCAGTACCACCACTACCAGCAGTGGCAACACCACCGGGACCAGCTATAGCGATGCCACCTTTACGGACTTTCAGTCTTTGTATAATAATGCCACCTTGTTTTAGGGCTTCCTTTTGCGTTTCCGTTTTATGATGGATATGATGACCAAAAATTTTCTTTTCTACTGGTTCACGAGATTCATTCGAATTAGAACTTTCCTGATCTCCAGAGCCCGAAGAATCTGTACTAACATTTTCATCATCCCATTTGTAGTCAGAATCTAAATGATCATTTTGTAAATTTTCGGAAACATAAAATGGCTGTTGCATGTTGGAGGCTGCTAGGGAAGTATAATAATTTTGTTGTTGAGGTAGCTGCTGTTGCTGCTGTTGATTGGGCATTTGTAGCGGTACTGTTTCCATTATGCTATATTCAGTAGTAGTAGTTTGTGGTTTGGCATCTTGTCTGAAGGGTAATCTGAAGATATTTTGAAAGGCCGTTTTTATCGCATTCGAGGTGGCATTATTAATATTATTGATATTATTTTGTAATTCCAATAAAGGACGATTTCTAATTATATTATTGTTGTTGTCACCATTAGCGTTTTGAAAATTGAATAAAGGACGATTTGGATTTTTATTAACATTATTATTGTTACTGGATTGTGCCGGCTGATTACTTAAAGCCAAAAAAGAAGGAGTGGGTTCTGATTGTTGTATTACTTGATTAACTTGTTGCGTTGGTTTTTGAAATTGTTGCTGTTGCTGTTGATTTTGGACTTGATTTTGTGCAGCTAATGGTTTTTGATAGTTTTGCTGTTGTTGATTTTGAACTTGAAATTGATTTTGAGCATTATTACTGGGAGATGGTGTTACTTTCACTACAGTACTAGCCGAGGCGGTTATAATCGAATTTGTATTACCTCCCTTATGGGTTTTTGGTACTAAACGCTTTTTAACAATCTGTGATGAACTGGTAGCATTCAAAGTATTTCCAGTAGTTATGGCCTGAGTGTTGGACTGTACTTTATAAGGACGATGGGCTAATTTTTCTTCGCGTGAAGTATTTTCTGCCGAACTGGCTTTAATATCGGTTTGAGAAGTTTTAGCTATGACTTCTTGTGGTACAAAGAATAAATGATATTTTGGGGCAGATTTGACTTTATTTCCCGAGGTTTTATTGTGTTTGGCTTTACCATAAAAATGATCAATATCTCCTACAATTTTGTAGCCTTTAACTTGATATTCTTGTGGATTATGTTTTTCCAAATATTGTTGTTTATTATTTTTATACAAACGTACTGGTATTACAAAATGGGTGGGTAAAAGCTTTTCTTCTTGTGGATTTTGTGGTGCTGCCACTTCTACGCGATGTGGTTGAAAATATAAGGGATTTTTAGGTTTTGATACTTTTTGTTTATGCGCCATTTTAGTGGGTGGTACATTGTATTCACTGGCTTTATGATAGGTTCCATCTAATTTAACTGATCTAATTGAAGGCAATAATAAAGTTTCTCCATTTGAACCCGTTACTTGTGGATTTTGTGCATGAAATGGTTGATATCCTGTATTGGGAAATAGATATTGTGATGAATCGAGTATGGCTGGCATACGTTGTTCCGTTTGTTTTCTAACATAACCCAAAGCTTGATTGATTTTTTCAATTTCTTGTAATATTCTTTTGGCTTCATCAGTTTTAGCTGTTGTTTCTTCATTGCCCGATTGTGAAAGTTCTTCGGGGAATTTTATTAGTCTTTGTTTTTCGATTCTGGAAACAAAATTTTGTAGCATTTTATTTTTGGTTTAAGGTTTTTGGTTTACAATTCTCTTAATAATTAAATGTAAGTGGTTTTATTAACCTGAGCTTTAAAGCTTTGCAAATATTTTACAATACAATTTTATATAGCTTTAATATTAACTGTTAGACTTGCAATAAAATCATGCCATATCACAAATGAACTTAATTTAAAAAAAAATGTTATTAAACTATCAGATGATTTTATTCTACATCAAGGACTGAACTATGGAGAAATATCCTTTGAAAACTGTTTTTATAATAAGTAAATAAAAAAATACTTATAATCAAAACACTAAGTTTTACTTTTATATCCAATGGCAGGACCGAAATACAATATTCCTGATTGAGAAAATTTGGTTTAAATGTTAGGCTTTCAGAAGTAAAAAAAACGTAATTTCATTTGCGATATTTCTAAAATTTTTTAACTTCAATCACTTTAGTGCTGTATTTTTAGGCCAAGTCCTTAAGCAGAATCTTTCTAAAATATAATCAAAATTTTTCGCATATTGCTCTCAAAATAATACATCGGAAAATTTAACAAAATTGCTTATCATATTCGGCGTAACATTAAATAATTTAATATGAAAAAATATTGGTAAAATTTTTTACCTAATTCTTAAAAATTGAGCATTGATTTTGTTTGGAATTGTTCCATGTTTAGACATAGTGCCCTATTAATAGGGCCCTCCTAAATCTGCACCCAGAAAAATAAAAATTCAAATTCGATGTTGACAACCGAATTTGTCGCCAATATTTTAGCTATGAGAACCGTAAATTTGTCGATGCATGAGTAATTTGACTGCGACAACCAAATTTCGGTTGCTTCAACTAAAATTCTTTGGTCACAACTAAAACCTTCGGTTACCACAACCAAATCATTCGATTGGCAACAAATTCGGTTGTCAACACCAAATCCATTTTCTGGGTGTGTACAAATCACAATTACAAATTTATTTTAATTAAATTTGGTACACTGGCTCATATTAACCCAGTAACAAACCCGATACCTAGTCTCATTATTGCCTTATAACCGATTTTCTCAGATTTTCTGCAGACAACTAGAGTCAGAAAAATTAATTTTCCTAAACTATTTTATATTTTAATCCCTCAATAAACTTTTTTAGTATTTTTGGATAAAGGACCTTTTTAACAGTGATGCCAATTGGTGTTTTTGGAACTATTTATAGTGATTTTTGATGACGCAAAACACCAAAATTTTACTTATGTTGCCAATGCAGATCTTTTTTTTACTATCTACCAACAAGCGTGTGTTACGAACAGAAACAGGGATAAGAGTTCACTTATCTGAGCAGAAGTTCACTTCACTGCAGATCATAATGAAACATGGTTATGTTTAAGAGCACAAAGAATTAGTAGACATGTATTTTTTTAGGTTCGAAATTGTACATTTAAAGGTTAAAGAGTGCGGTCAAATATTACCAAATTTTAATTTTTAAAATTTATTTCTCATGAAATTAAATAAACTATAGACAAATTGAATATAAAATGAAAGGTATTTTCGAGACGAATCTACCGGCATATAAAACGTGTTCGTGCATGTCATCATCATTATATGTTAACCCTAGAATTTCAAATTTATAAATGTTTTAAAACAAGTTTGTAGCCTATATTGCGTCGTTATATCGCTTTCCTATTAAAATTTATGTGCTCTTAAACATTGATGTGTCTTTAAAGACATGCTGTTAAAAAATGGGTTAAATGCGGGTAATGTGGCATAGGAATTAACTAAAACATGATCGTGTGGCGATTAGAACCCAAGCCGTCAGGGAAAACATCTACATATAAACAAAGAAGCAAGCCTTGGAAGCACCCGACATTTAACTTCATGATTTCAGCGACCCGGAAAAATCCTCAAAAATCCTTTGTGGCATAAAATTTCATCTTCCGCTTTAAGAGTTACAAGAATTTTTAAAAAAAGTGGAAATAGTGAAACACCCTAATGCCCATGAACGAAATCAAACTTTTAACAAATCGTGGCAATATTTATGATATCAATACTCTACTAGTGAATTATTTTTGTACCGTTGGCAATTTCTGGCTGGATAACTTTATGCTGATAAGCCCAAAGTGGATAAAGCCCAATATATCTTAGAAACCATGATATTAACTTGGGGTGGATAAATAAGGGCAGAACAGGAATTCTATATTACCAGCCAATGTAATCCGAATTACTCATCCATTTTGTATATTAAAAATGTTTTGTGTTCCTAAGATTTTTCGCATGTATCTTTTTGAAATATTGAGAAAAAATGTGCCATAAACAAGGTTAGGCAATTGAATAAGTAAAAGATAAGTTCTTTGCCGTTACGCAAAAAGGTATTAAGTCAGAAAATGAATTTTGAGCTTTTGATTGGGTTTAACTCGGTTTTTCTCTTTTTTTTTTGGTATCAATAACTTAAGTCAAGCACAACTACTTCCCATTCTAATATTTTGCTCCTTAGGCAATAAGTCGGAAAAATGCATATTTTGTTTGGTATTAACGAAAACTTTAGTTTCTGACTTAAGACCTTTTTGCCCAAATTCAATGATTTTTGATTTTAACAATTTTGTATTATTACTTTGCCCGAAAAATAAAAAAGTAAAATGGGTAATCCATATTACCCGCTTTTCCTCTATGATATTGAAGTAAAATGCAGTTGAAATATAATTCATGGCTTTAAACTGGGAAACAATGCTGGTACATTGTTTCAGTTTTTTAAATTTTTTATTGTCATTGAAATTTAATTTCCATTACTTGCTGACAATGCCAAAAAAATGTCACAACCATTCCAATGCCATTTCAGTACCAATGGTAATGAAATGTCACCAATGCCTAAAGCAACCAATTGTAAATGACGAAAAAATAAGTGATTTGTTATGGAAAGATATATAAAATTTTAAAATTTCAGTCCTAATTTTAAATGTATTCGCTATTTTTTCAAGTTTTATCACGTATACACCATTCAGTCTTATTTGGTAACTGATTAGATATGATGTATCAACTTTTTGTAATATATACTAGATAAAATACCGAATAACTATTTATAAAATAAGTACGCCAATATAGGATTTTTATCGAAATTTTCAAATAAATGTTTTTGTAGACAATTACATTAACAATTAATTATACTAATCAATTATAATTGTCTGTCAAATTCTTTGGACATTGATCAATCTCAATTGAAACAAAATTTCGTTGGCATTGTTTTCAAGCAATTGTAATGCAAAATAATTTTATCACCATTGACATCAAACAATGCCAATTAAATCGTCAATTAATTGGTACATTAAATGAAGCAGACCCAAGTATGTGCTGGAATTAAACTTGATTTTAACATGAATTCCAATTTTCTTATACACAATACACTATCGGACAAATAAAAAGTATAAATCTTGGAAAATATTAATTGGTTCCAATTTTAGTGAAAAGCTACTATTAATTTATTATAGAACTCTACAGATTAAAAACACAATTTTCGTTTTCGTATACCTCCATTTTTTCAGTGGGCGTGTCATTTAACTGACAAGGGAGGTATCCTGACTCGGACCGGCAGATCTTAATGAACTTTGGATATGTTGTAGAGAATAAAAATTAAAGGGACCAGTGTATTTTTTTTAGCTGCCCAATCTCATGTTTAGGCGTTACCCCATTTTACTTTTTTTTTTCAGTTTATTTCGTTCTATTTAAAGTATTTATAGACAAATTTGATTTCAAATGAAAGATTTTTTGAAGACACATTCACTGGTGTACAAAGACTAAACTTTGAAGTATTTTTGTTATTAAAAAAATGTATTTTGAGTAACATTGAATCTGTATTCGTTATAAAATATAATAATTCCTATTTAATTTAAACGAGGGGGTGTTTGCGCTTTTTTCGATTTTCGAAATCGTTCTGTTTATATATGACTTTTTCTGATTAGCCTGTTCCCCTATATTTCAAATAATTCAAAAATGTGTCAAATCTGATTCCACTGTATAGGCAATATGGGCATCAACATTTTTGTTTTCTTGAGTACTTTAACCGTGTGTAAAAGATAAGTGTAAAGATAAGTTTTCATACAAAAACATATGAACTTTTAACACTTAAACGCGAGATTGGAATTAAAAAAAAAACAACGTGTCTTTTTTTTTGCTTCTCTACAACATATGCAAAGTTCATTAAAATTTGCGAGTTCGGGTCGGGATACCCCCCTTGGAAAATAAGAACTCCCAATGTAGACTTCTATTGAAAATTTGACCTTCAAATAACTTACACATAAAAAGCTAACAAAATTCTCCTTTTAATTATATGCTGATTGCTTTCACTGGGCCCAGAAATTCTAAACTATCGGGCATTAAAAATTCAAATTTTTACCATAATATAAAAAATTATTATTTTAAAGAAGTGATTTACTTTTAAGTTTTAATTTTTTTAAATTTTCTGAAAACTAGAAGTCTAAATTTTTGTATTACGATTTTAACATTCATTATTACTGACGATTTCGACTTTTCTATGTAAAATTACGAACGCTTAATGCTTAGCTCAATTAGCGATAATTTTGAGTCCGGCTACTCAATTTAAATGCTATTTTTATTATCTGAAAAAATTTGAGATTTAATTAGTGTTTCCTTGTCTCTAGACAAATTTCCTAAAAAAATCTACATTTGCGGTTTTAATCTTAAATACCACGCTCCCTGTAGAAAAGGGTGGTATACAAAAACAAAAAGTCCACTTTGACACACAGAAAACAGATTCGTTGTGACTACCGATTTTTTCGCGAACAGCATGGATCGGTTGCACTCATCGATATTTTTGCTTGCGGCAAGAATATTACAATTAACCCCGGAATATATTTGATTGCGGTAACCAAATAATTCGGTTGATGCAACCAAACTATTTTTTAGGCAGTTGTCCCAATGAATCTGTTTTCTTTGTGTATGATTTATAAATGGTTTTTTTTTTTTTTATAATTTAACCAATACTCAGGGGATGCCCCCTACTCATGCAGTGCATTGTATTGATCAGGAAAATAAGGTATGGGAAGGAGGAAAGAGGGAGTAGTGTTTGTGGATATTTGATTTAAATTTTTCTAAATTGTAAGTAACAGGGAAGACTTCTGCGGGAAGTTTGTTCCACATACGAATCGTTCGACTAAAAAACTAATTTTCTCTGTAATGCGTTGTGCGAAACACAGCACAATCAACTACAAACGGATGTGCTCTACTAGATAAGCGAGTACTACGAATAAAAACTCGGGCTCGTGGAATAAGTTCACTTATCTCAGATGAGCATCTCCCATGTCTTGCAAAACATTCACAAAACATTTTTTTTATACAACAACAATTTTTTTTTGCTCTAATAACTACCCGGGTAATAATTTTAATATGTAGTCTAATAAAATTATATCTCATTTGATAAGTTCCCATATATAAGCACGTAGAAATTGATCCGAAAAATGGGCTATAATTGGTATAATTTTATCCGAGATTTGTTATTATCCGGGACATTAAATTATATATATAAATATATCTGACTTCATAAAATTTTAGCCGATAGTAGGTATGCTTTTTGTAGCTTGAAGTTATGCTTAAAAGTATTTAAAAATTTCTAGAATTCAACGATTTTAAAGAACAAAATTTTTTTTAAATGAAACATCGAAATATTTAAAAATAATTAAGAACAAATTTAGTGTTTCAAAAGTACACATTTTTTATTTGAAATTATATAAAATAAATCTCTTGCAAATGATTTCGTTATAAAATTATTATGGTTATATGTGGCGCCATATGTAAGAAAATCTTAACTTGCATATAACTTAATTTGATATTGAAGTTTACCAAAACATGTATGGGATTATATATAATGCTATATAAAATTATAAGGAAAATATATGGGAAAACAGTGGACATTAGAGTGAGGTAAGTTTCTAAAAATAGAACTGTTGTGTTGTGTTGGAGTTGTACTTCTAAAATTATGTATGCAAGAACAAAAACACCGTGTATTGAATAAAACTAGTTTTAATCACAACAAAACTCGACGTGGCGATAGATCAGTGGGCTAAAGCGCTCTGTCTAACGTGTAGTGCGAGTGCATGTGGCATTAGAAATCAGTTTATCTATACCACGGTCAGTGATTGCACAGAAAATTTCATATAGACACAATCGAACAAATAAAAACATAACAAATATTACATTATTCAAAAAAAAACAGGGTCACTGACGAAGGTTCAATACCAGAAACTGCGCAGTCTGATTCAGAAAATTGAAAATTTACAATGTAGCTATGATTTTTAGAAAATACACTCATTCTTCTCTACCACGCCTTTCACAACGAAAATATTTTTAGTTTGTCATCACATATAGTTTAATAAGACTCAGTATGAGACCATATATAATCATATCGATCACTACATATATTTGGATTATTATTGTATATTTTATGTAGTTATATATGAAGTATGATTTGGAGGCACATAATAATATCAAGTACCATATAAAAAATTCTCGCAATTAAAATGATTAGATGTATTTGTATATAATGATATTAGCCGTAATCTGTCTTCATTCAAAGTCAGATATAACTTAATCATATTATATATGACTAGATATATGTACCTATGTTTACCCGGGTAATATTAAATATTAAAAATTATAAAAACATGGACATAATGAAAGTTAAATTGTCAGTTTTTTGCTGGCATAACAGCACGCGAGAGAATATTTTGCAAAACATTCATGCGTCCCTAAAGTGTATATCCTTTACTCATTAAAGACACCTCATATATCCGCTAGACATTTTTCAACCAAACTTTGCAGATATATAGAACATTGCTTCATTAAGATTTGTTTTTTGCTTAGAGTGTCCTCTAGTGCAAATACTGGCAACCAAAGTTCAAGCTTCGACAGAATATAAATCCTAGACGGTTGAAGATATTTTAAAAATTTTAATTTTGATATATTTAGTTAGAATATAGTTCTACCTCCAAAATCTACTATGATATTGCCATATTAGATTTTATTTGTTGCTTTTCAAAAACTTTGATCATTTTCATGGGAATTACCTTAATCTTCAGTTGTCTGCAAAAGAAAACGATAATTGGCGTAATTCACTCCGATACATTACATACAACAGACAAAATCAACTTTATGAGAATTTTGTCTGTCTTAGCCTCATTTTCACAATGTACCGATAGCTACTAACTGGGACTTTAACTGACACATTTGCTGTTGTTTCCCATTTAAATTTTTAATTTTAATGTTTGTTAAATTTTAACTGAACATTCAGTAATCGGGCCTTAGAGTCTGATTTGGTAAACCTAATCATAAAGCTACGATACTTTTAACATATCAATATACTTCGTATATCATTATATGTAGTATGTGTGTTTGTTCTATTACAAGTTGTAAAACCAACTAACAATGTTTGTATGAGAAGAGCCATGTTGTAAAACCAACTAACAATGTTTGTATGAGAAGAGCCATGGTATGCTGATTCTTCAAATATGTTTTAATTTTTGTATTAAAATTACAGAAATTTTTCTTCCGACCTTCTATATCTTCATATATTTCCAGTTTATGCACTAAGACAAACAAAATTCTCATATAGTTGATGTTGTTTGTTGTATGTAATATATCGGTTTTAGTTAAGCCAAATATCGTTTTCTTTCGCAGGCAACTGAAGAGTAGGATGATGCTTATGAAACAATTCTATTGTCTATCATGGAAATTATCAAACTTTTTGAATAAATAAAATTTAATATGACAATACACTACAATATTCTAACTAAATATATGAAAAAACTATTTTTGTATTTTTAATACAAAAATTAAAAAACTTTTGAATTTTAATTTTGTATAATTTTATAAGAAAATATTGATTCTAAAATATATGAAAAACTTAATATTTATAGGAAAAATATCATGATTTTTGACAATTTTTACAAATTGTTATATGGCAACCCGGGAATTATTATTTTTATAAGTGTAGTAATATTTTAATAAAAACCATCCATTATTTATGTTTCGAGTTAAAACGAAATAAATTTTGGAATATTTTAGTCTTTGTGTATTTGAAAAAATTATTCTCCGATCGGTCAGATTTTCAAAAATTGTATGTACTCGATGAAATAATGTAGGGGAAATATTTTCTCATCAAAATAACAATAAAACAATATAAAAATAAAGCTTTCTCATCGTTATCCAGTAAAAAATATAGCTGTTTAAAACTACCAGTTCGAAAAAGGAACACTTGGCCAATAATGAATTAAAAATACTCGTTTTTCAAATACAAATATTTGTACACCAATCAAACGTTATTCACAAACTTAAAGCTTTTAAAAACATAACTAACATCGAAATTCTTAGATTATAAGCATTGATTAATTTTAGAAATCTTAAATAGTTCTTAACAAGTTATGAATGTCATGCCTGATTAATCATGATTTCTTCCTAATTTAATAACTAAACACATACATGCATTTATTTATAACTAATAAACACATAAATACAAGTAAAAAACTATGGAAGATTATTGCTTTAGAAAAGCTTAGTAAAGAAAATTAGTTAAAGCTTTTGTAAAAATTAAAGTTTTCATAGCATTGAATAAATACTTACTCTACCAAAGCATCAGTGGCATCATTCGATTCTAAAGGCTTTGAGGTGGTATAACCCAGCAAACCAAAAACTAACGTTAACTATAAAGAAAGAAAAAGACAATAAGTTAAAGACATTAATTAACTAACTTTTTTCGAACCATATTTTAGTGAGATAATTCTTAAAGTATAGGGAATTATTTTTCCATGAAAGTAAATACCTGTCATTAACACTTTGTTAAAACAAAAGAAGAATTGCATAAGTAATTTTAAAGACCTCGAGCAATTAGTTCTTTTGTTATCTTCAGAAATATGACATGCCTAAACATTTCACAGCACGAGATTTTAGAAAAATATCACATGAAGATAAAAAAAGAACTTGTTATCAAAAAACCATTAAGGAAAAGTTTTGTTTCTCCTTTAACCCCTTACTGCATGGCGCTACATATATATAATGAATAATTTTCGGTGTACATGTAAGTACTTTTTGTACCTAAAGATTCAGGCCGAAAAATATTTGACACTAGAATTAAACCATACTTTTCTAAAGGTATAAGGTACGCTAAATCGAAATCTGGTTTCTGAGTCACACTTCGACATCCGGAGCTTGAGCTATATTAACAAGAAAAGACTCGATTTTTATAAAAAATGCTCCGATTTTTCACTTTCCAGAAAATAGATTTTTCATAATACTTGTAACACCACCTGAATACGCTACTCTTACCCTTTTTTCTATTTCTGAATTTTTTAGATAGCTTGTTTTTTTTTGGAATTATCGTCAGTTGAACTTGCTTATAATTTCGATTTATTTACAATTTTGTCCTGCGTGAGTTTAAAATTACTGTTACAACATGAATTCCAATAGACGATATTTTCGTAAGGAAACAAAAAGTCAAAAATCGAAAAAAGAATAAGAGCAGCTTATTCAGGTGCAGTTACAAGTAATTTGAAATTTCGATTTAAATTTCAGAAAATATTAATATGCATTCAAAAAACATCATTTGAAGTTCTGAAAATATCAATTGAAATTCACAAACTCATCAATTGTTATTTATAAAATATCAATTGAAATTCAGAAAATATTACTCGAAATTCAGAATACATCAGTAGAAATTCAAAAAACATTTCATGTCAATTTCATTTAATAGTTTCAAAATTTCAAATGATTTTTTTCTGAATTTCAATTGACATTTTCTGTATATCAATTGCTATTTTCTATATATCAATTGATGTATTCTGAATTTCAATTGATGTGTTTCCGAATTTCAATTAGTAATTTCTGAATTTCAATTGATATTTTCTGAATTTCAAAAGATATTTTCTGAATTTCAAATTAAAAATCAGAATTTTAGTTGATGTTTTCTAAATTTCGAAGGGAAATTCTGAAATTCAATTGATGTTTTCTGAATTTCAATTAATATTTTCTAAATTCCAATTGATATTTTCTGAAATAGAATTGAAAAAGCTGTAGAGTGAATCTTTAGGACAATTAATTGTTTTCATTCCTAGCGGTTACAGCGACAGTGTTTTCCAAACAGATTTTGCTTTGTAACAACTAAATCGCTGTATCAATTCCGCCAATACGTATATCAAACAACATATTTTAATAAGCTTAATACTAAAATCGAAAAGGCATCAAAAACTTTTAAGAATTTAAATTTTATTAAATTTTTATAACCTCAAAAAGAAAATTTTTAGTTGGCGAATTTAAAAGTATTTAATATGATTTAATGGGAATAAGTAACCCATAAACCAACTAAATATCATTAAACAGGCAAAAAATGCGTGTTTTCCAAAATAATCACGGTTTTCATTTTAAGTTCTAGTGTATAACAAACAAATTTTTTTAGTGTATTTTTAAATTTTCTGGTGGTGTGACATATAACTTGAAATGTGATAAATACAATGAGATCGGAAATGTGATGCAGCTTTAAGTAAATCGAAAAAAAACTGTAATTTTAATATTTTTAATTTGCTTGGAACTTAAAACAGCCATAAATTTTGCGAAGTTAAAGATAAATGATTAACGAGAATGGATTTAGCATTATTAAATATAGGCTAACATATTCACAAAAGGTTAGAGTATTTTTAATCTATTTTACAGTTTTGTATTGAAAAATATCATTTTGGGTGGGGAATTTCCCATTCCCCCTCCCCCCTTTAAAACCACGCCTGACTAAGATCTGCAGTCATATTTATGAACTTTTTCAACTTCATTGATTTTCGTCCAATGTAACATTTCATAAATATGATGAAGCTGCTTCATAAAAGTGCTAATTAGTGACATGCTTCTTCATATTTATGAAATGTTTCATAACTTTTTATGAAATGCTTCATAAACCTTATTAAACATTTCATAAATAGGATGAAGCAGTTTCATAAACTTTTATGAAAGTTTTATATATTTTTTATGATATGTTTCATAAATTTTTATGAAATGCTTCATAAATATTATGAAACATTTTATAAACGTTTCACATTACAGAGGAGTACAGTTATAACGAACTCGTATCGGGTATCGGCCGATTTAGTTCGTTATAAGCGAAGTTCGCTAAAAGCGAGGTAAACATTTTCCAAAAAATTATTCAAATTACGGATTGTTTGCTTAAATTCTCCGAATTTTAAAATTTTTGTTTGAAATTCTGAAATACCGTTTAAATAACGTTTCATAAAGTTTTTAATTATTTTCAGCAAATTTGTAGTTAAAAAGCTAAAACTTTTGAAAATTGCAGCAGAATTTTCATTTTTTAATCTAGATTTTGCTATGTGTTCGTTATAAGCGTGAAAATTCGAATGAAAACTCGTAAAATGATCCAAAAAATTAGTTCGTTAAAAAGCTCGTTATAAACAATGTTTGTTATAACCGAATTATTTTGTCTGAAATCTGTAAGTAAATGCGTTGGTACCAGAAAAAATCGTTCCTTATAAAAATAAGTGTTCGTTAGAACCGAACTGCACTGTATGTTCAAAAAATTGTCTACTTAAAATTTACAACACATCAAATACTATATTTTTTTGTTGCAATACAATAGGCCTTCAAGGCCAAGGACGTATTACTTCATAATATTACAAATATATTAAAAAAAGATTTTTTTTAAAAAAACTTCAAATACTAAATTGATGTTTCAGAATTTCTAATAATTTCTGGTAGTTTTTGAGTTTCGAAAAGTCTAAATTGCCAATAACATTTCCCAAATTTATAATAAAAATTTCAATAAAATGCAAAATTGTATTTTCACAAAGTTTATGAAACTTGTTTATGAAATAATGAAGGTCTATGAAACAATTGTCTTAAATTTTTATGAAACTTTTCGTAATATTTATGAAAACTTCATAAATATAATGAATAACTGATTACTAACGATTTATGAAACAATATCAGCAATATGATGAAACTTTGTTCCCTCAGTGTGGAATTTCATGCAGTAAAGGGTTAAAAATCAAATAAATAAAATGAAAGCTCAAGTTCTTGTATTTTAGCTTAATTAATATTCCATAACTGATTTTAACATATAAAAATCGTTAAAAGAAAAAGATCCCCACCAACCTGACACAATCACATTAAATACTTTATACAGTAAAGCTTGAAGAAAGAAGAAAGATTTTTTTTTCAACATTTTGAATTCGTGCGACAACATGTTCACTTCTGAATGTAAAGTATATCTGTCTGTCCCTCTGTCTGTCCATCTTTCAATTTCAATTTATTCTGACGCAGCTTTCTAGAAATGCGGTCAAGTATTTTTTTTATTTTTTCTTTTATTAAGAAGAAGTAAAAAAAAAATACCGCATAGAACAAAAATTTTTTTTTTATATATTTAAATATTTTTTAATAAATATTGACATGCAAATAATGTTGATAGAAATTTTAAGAAAATTAATCCATGATTGATGTTTTTACGGAAATTATAATTATAAATTATAATGAAGTGTTGAAATGTTAAACACCATTAACATTAAAGATATTTGTTTTAAAGTAAAATATTAATGAAGATTTTTTTTTTTTTTATTGAAAAATTGTACTTTTAAGATTTTTACATTTGTTTTCAAACAATAACAAATGATAATTTCATAAATGTTTGATCATTAAGCAAACAATTTTATTTTGAGCCATAGTTTGTAAACAATGTTGCCAGAAAAGCTTTAGTTCATGTGCCAATTATCAGGGTGAAATTCGCAAAATAAATTTTGTGTCCTAAAATCTGTTCCCAACTCAATTTATTATCAAACTACTTAACCCTTTCACTACTGACTTTATGTTTGTGGATTTATTTCTATTTTGACTCAAATTAAAAAGAAAAAGGAGTACATATATGCACCCTCGCCCTCCAACCCTCCAAAAAAATAGACCAGAAAATCAAATTTTTGAAACTTCTCAGCCCATTTTTACAACTAAAACAATCGAGATTCTAGTTTTCTTAGTTTACGAGATACACCAAATGCCCCTTTTTTCGGAGATAAAGGTTCATTAGAAAATCAGACCATCTCAACAAAAATCGTGACTATATTGTCCTGATGAACAGCGCCATATCAATATAATGATTTTTTTTTCAAATACACTCAGGGAAGTCCTGCTTTAAAAATTAGTAGTTGTTTGGGTTGTAATACAGTTTCCTTATTTTTGGTAAAACAAACCACATCAAATGACTTTTTTAGGATTTTTTTGTTATTTAAAAAAAATAAATACAAATAAATGTTTGTTTACAAAAACATGTGGTTCATTTTTACTACAATTGTTAGTCATTTTTTGAACATTAAAAACCAAATGACAATGTTAGTTGAATTTACTGAAATGTAAGTCGTCATTTCTTTAAGTGAAATTTCATTTGTTTTTAACTACATTTGCAGTGGTCTTTACCAACATATTATTATAAGTGTACCAATATTCTAATGAACATATTTAAACAAAACTATAAAGCTTTATTGCTTTATTTAAATTTTTGTATAAATTTAAAATTATGTGCACTGTATTGTACAAGGGTAGCGAAAGGGTTAAGTGAAGTAAATTTTGAAATTGTGTTGTAACGTAAATATATTTTAATGTATCACTACACCGCACAGTAGAATATTTAAAAAAATTTTGGGAAATAATACGTCTATTTCTTACTTTCTAACATAACGTAAAGCATTAGTTTGTACGTTGGACCTGAGAGGCGATAATTCCCAGTGGCGATAATATGACCCCCTAAATTATGCCGCTTTTTGCACAAAAAATTTTAAGTTCTCGGCACTTTTTTGTTTGTTCCCGGCTAAAGTTTTTCATATATGGATCCATAAAGGTTCAATGAATGTTTGTACATGCTCATAAGAATTCATGCATGTTCCTACATGGATACAAAAATCTCTATACATGCTTCCATATATATCCATACATGTGCATCAACGAAATTTGAGGTAATATCTATCATGTATGGAAATTTATGTATCCATGTAGGAACATGCATGAATTCTTATGAGCATGTACAAACATACATTGAACCTTTATGAATCCATATATGAAAACATTTACCTGGGTTATTAGATTTTCATAAAATTAACATATGAGTAATTTCAAAAATTTTCGCCACCTGTTGAAACTGACTTTAGATGTCTATTATTTCGCAAGGTTTTTTGAATTGAAAGAAAGGATGGACAATGTTAGGTAGACTATACTTAAAAATAGGACATGCACAGTTTCACGTTGGAAAGTCTTTACCTAAAGAATTGATGGCAATTAAAATATCTAAAAATTAAAAAACTGATTTGAAACTTACCAGAGTTTTTTCATGAATTTTTGTTCGATAGTTTTTAACTTCCCAAGTAAATAAGTTTTGATATATTTATACAGTTATTAATAATGATATAGCAAATATATAATTAAATCTGTTTTTATATTACACTTCACATAGTGCAACATATAAATATATATAATTACATATCGATCGATATATAATTACATATGCCACATGTAATTGCATATATTAGTATATAATTGTATCTAATTGGATGTAAATGTAACACATTTGATACACTTGGATGAGAACAAAATTACAATAAAAAAGTATCAAACTATATCTAATTTCATCAAATTAGATCTAATTGTATCAAATAATGATTTTAGATGTTCTCATTTTTGGATATAATTATATATAATACTAAAATTCACAAAATATTTTTTTTACGTAGATTTCAGATCCAAACCAATACAAAATGAAGTCAATTGACTTGGCCGATACATTCGCAAACACATTGGCGGATTCAGCTCTCGATTCGGGGCGGATAATTTTTGAAGATTTTTTTAAATTTTAAAGAAATTTTTCTGATTATTTGAAGGGGTACGGAAAATCTAATCTGCAAAGAATTTTTATCCGAAAAATAGGGATATAAAACATAAAACTTTTTATTTTTCTTGTGTCATATTTTCGCAAAATTTGTTCTTTTAAAACCAGAGAAAAGTAATTTGTAGTTTTTGGCTATTTTACAATTGTTTGAATTTTTAATTTTCGAGCGCTCTGTAAATTTTTGCTAAGATTTTCTAGCTTTAAATTTACTTTTTTTTTTTTTTTAAAGAGAGGCAACACTCAGGAAATACTTCCTATATTTAGTGTGTTGCTTTCTTTGGAAAGGGATAGTATAGAGATGAAAGGTGGGGAAAGATGAAGGGCTTCAGACATGGCAACACTGTAATTGCGCGAGATGATAAGTCTTAGAACAGTTGTTGCTCGCCACCTGATGGAGAGTTGGCGAACTTATTGAAGCTTTTTGGTTCATAGCCCTGATTCATTATTTTACTTCGGTGGGGTTAATTGCTATGGGAACACCGAAGGTGGACATTGCGATACGTATGAGGGATAGAAAAAACTCATACATATTAATTTGATGTTGCCGGCACCGGGTATCGAACCCGGGACCTTCTGTGTAAAAGTCCAACGCGCTAACCATTACACCACAACGTCCTTTGTTGTATTATAAGCGCTTTTCCAACCTTTTACACATTGGTTTTATTGCAGAATTTAACATTTTTGTTTGTTAAATATACTTTCTCCCACCGAAACATTAAAACTTCTATAAATCTAAAATTCCCAGAAGTTTTTACAGATTTTGTTACACAAAATATTCTCTGGTTTAGCGCAACCAGAAATATATTGTTTCATGTTTTTCCCTGTGCGTCGTATTGAAAACTTCATGAGATTTTAATCTTATTTAGAACAATTGAACTTGCTTTTGCATATTTCGATAAAAATTTATATTTTCGATAAAAAAATATTATTTTTGATAAAAAAAAATCTCATTTTTTAGCAATCCTATTACCCTAACCGAGCACTAGTTGCTATGGCCTTCGGCGCGTTGTAGCGAAAACAGACCAGTGCCTCTGGTGGGAATCAAACCCACGACCCTCGTACTGATAAGCCAGCACGCTACCAACTAGCCTACCGGGGCGGGGCGAACATTTTTAAGCATATTTTAGTACTTTTTAGAATAAACGCATATTTTTGTAGAATATTTTAGCGATTTTTTTTTATATTTATTTTCTAGTTACACTTATAGAAGTTTTCTTAATAGTATTAATGAAACGATTTCATTAAAATCGATTCATTGGTTTAATGAAAAATTTCATTAACTGAATGATAATTCATTAATATTGGTATTTTTTTCATTAACATTTTTCATGATTTTTTCATAACTTCATAAAAAAAATTCATTAAATTAATGAAAATTTTCAAATTTTTTTCAATAAAAATTTTGACTTCTAACAAGAAAAAAAAATTTTTTTTGTACTATCATTTTAAAATAAAATAAACTAAAAAAATTTCTTTTAAACAGAATTAACCAAAACTTTGATATAAATACATTTTTTTATTACATTTGCCTAGAGCTAACAGTTTTTGACGAATTTGAATAGTTGGTCACAAAATTCCAGGGAACAGATTCTCTAAGAAAAACGATATAGTTTTGTTCAAAACGAGAACTAAATTGTTATCGGTTTGACGATGTTACACAAAAACGTTATGCTAAACGTTAATAAATTTTTGTTTTTTACAACATTGTTAACAATATTTAACATTTTTATCTAATATGGTCGTAATTTAACTACAAAAAGTGGACTATAATCGTAGATCGTTCGACAGAATTCCAAGCCAGATCAATAAAAAATTACATATTTTGTACAGACATATAAGAAAATTTGTCATCTTTTAACACAAATTATAAAAAATGTAATGAAAGGTTAAACAATTTTGTAAAAACAAAACAATAAAAACAGAAATAGATTAAAATTGGACCAGACTAGACCTTATAAATAATATCAACGAATGATGATTTCTCAATAACCACCAAATTAAAATATTTCATACAAGCTATGAATTTTATTCATTAAACACATGGAACTTTCATAACGATTAGGCTAGGATTAATGAAAAAATTTTCATATACTATATGAAATTTTCATTGGGTCAATGCAACAATTCATTCAAATTGATTTAATGAAATACCTTTCATTGACCCAATGAAACGTTTCTTTGGGGACTTTTTTATGAAAAAAATCATTGGATTAATGAAGGAATTCATTAATACTACGCACAAATTTCTATCAGTGTATCGAACAAATTTATGTTGCAATAAAAAATATTTTTTTGGGTTTTCATCACTGATTTCGGAAATTTAAGCCATTTTTGCAAAATTTATATTTCTTGTTTTCAGACTCTACCAATATAGCTATATTCAATCTTTTATCTCCTTTTTTGTTGGCAATTGAAATAAATTTCTCAAAGTTATCCCAACTATACTGAAAAATAAGTTTTAAAATACGAATTCTTAAAGGGAATGTTTATGAGCTAAAAATATGTTTTTTTAGAGCATATTTGCCTGTTGCATTGGTTATTATACATTTTAAGAGGGAATTTTGTCACTTTTGATGATACAAATTTGAAAAAAACGATACTTTGTATGTTCCGAAAATCTTGACGTACTTTGATTCTAGTAAACCGAATTTTCAAATTTTTCTACCAAATTATAAAAAAAACAATAATACCAAAAGATTAAATGTAGAAGGGGCAGAAGATTGGTTGTCTGAAGATTTTCGGTGGCGCGAAATTAAACATGTAAGGACCTGTCAGTAGATAAATTCTGCATTAAATTAGCGGATGAAGACATTTTGAGTTAATAAATAAACATTGCACGGTTTTTGTTTAACAAAAAACAAATGATCTTGAACTTGAATAATCTTGCTCACATCATAATTTATGATAAAAGATCGAAAAATAAACTTGTGGTTTTAATTTTTTTAAATTTAAAAGTAAAACGTATAAGCGATCACGCGAATTAAAAGTCGCTAACTCATAATGTGATTTTTTACAGATAAAAAATTGCAATGAGATATTATGATATGCACACAAAAAAAAAAAAATTTTCATACTATTTATGAATATTTTATAAAAAATTTGCCAATGCACTAATTGAGGAACTTTTTAATAACATTTATGAACAGTTCAAAAAAAATACTGGGAAAGTTTGTGTCTCTCTTAAATTATGACAAGGTTCTTAAAATATATGTAGAAACACATAATATTTATGAAAAAGTACTTTAAAAAATTTGCCAATGTACAAAATCCTAATATTTAAGAAAACTTTCATAAATTGCATAATACTGGGAATTTTATGTACCTTTTCATAAATGCTAGGAAAACTAGGAACACTTCATAAATAGTAAGTAAATTTCATAAATAGTGTGAACCTTTAAAAATATGAACTTTTTCATAAAAAATTATAAATTCTATTTTTTTTGTGTGTGCATTTAAATGAAAAGACTTTTTTAACATTGTTTTCAATTTTACCCAAACATGACATAAGAGTCAAAGGTTTTATAGAATTAATCTTAGAATTTAATTCCATAGGAATGATTTTGTGCAATAAATTTTTTGTAAAATTTAATTCATTTTGAAAAAGTGAATTAAAGAGATAATTAGTTCAAAAAAGAGTTAGTTCAAAAACTAAACTCTTAAATTAGTAAGAATGCTTTTTCAAAATTACCCTGCAAAACTTTGGTAATGGGTGCGATAAAGTAATGCATTACCTTGTAATGTGTACTCCTTACCTGTATCATTATTTTCCAACAAGAAGTAATGAGTTACCGACAATTGAGCATTAATGGATTACTTTGTAATGATACCTCATTACATTTTACATTACTTTAAAACATAAAATAATGACTTACCGATCATCAATTACATAATGTATGAATTATAAACGTAAAGTAATTATTAATATATATTTTTGAAAATCTATTTATATACACATTACTTTGTGATTTTTGTAAGCATGAGGGTAAGGTGTATATTTTTGATATCACGAACGAAAACAGGAAGCACAACAACTCATTTGCATTTTAAGCAATAAGATATTATATGTATCGATAGCTCAGTTGGTGGAGTTCTCGCCTAAGTAATTGTTAAATACCAGAGACCCCAGGTTTGAATCCCAGCATGACCACGTAATTGTTTTTATGAAAACATATAAGTAACCATATACTTTTAGGGTCATCGCCTGTAAAATTCATCAGTGAAGTAAGGTATAATGTAATGCGTGAAGCCCTATGGCGACACATTACTTTACCCTTGATTTGGTAATATGAGGTTTTGCTGGGTAAGTTAAATTAAATACTTGTTTATTAAGTATCTTGGAACAGAACATAACAAACTTGTATAACGCAATAGTACCAATTCAAACGAAGAAGAGAAGTAACCGTCAGAAACCGTGGTTTACAGCTGAAATTAAGCGCCTTATAGTAAATCATGACAATGCTTACTCTCGATGGAAGCGCTTCAAAACTAATGATCTACATAATAATTATCGCAATGCCAGAAAAATCGTAACCAAAACCATAAGGGATGCTAAATCAAAATACTATTCTGAAAAATTGTCCAATTCCATTAATACAAAGAATACTTGGAAAACTATTAGGGAAGTTGGAATTGTTAATAATAAAACCAAACTGGATAATAGTATATCAGATCCGTATGAATTAAATGCGAATTTTGTTAATATACTTATGTCTCAAGCAGATCATACAATTTATATGCATTTTCAAGCTGACAATCTTCCACAGAACCCTTTCAATTTTGAGTACGTTAGTCACCTAGATGTTCTCAAAAGCTGCCTATCCATTAAATCAAAAGCTACAGGTATTGATGGTATTCACCCTGCCTTCCTTAAAACTATTCTTCCGTCGCTATTACCTCAAACCACACACATTTTTAATAAAATTATCATGACAGGCACTTTTCCACTAAGATGGAAGCAGGCGAAAATTCTTCCAAAACCGAAATCACCAACTGAATATCGGCCTATAGCTATATTACCTTTTCTTTCAAAGGCATTTGAAAAACTTTTACGCAATCAGATAACTAATTATATTAATAATAATAATTTGTTAACCGATAAACAATCTGGGTTTCGGGCCAAACATAGCTGTGTAACTGCCATAACTGGTGTAGCAGAAGATCTCAGAAAGGAAATTGATGATGGCTGCGTCGCATTTTTAATGTTGTTGGATCATTTGAAGGCCTTTGATACCGTTGACTATACAATTTTAATTCAAAAACTTGAGAAAATTATGAATTTTTCTTCAACATCTATCAAATTGATTGATTCATATCTTAGGGATCGAGTACAGTGTGTTGAAAATAATCCTTCAACAATCTCAACTTTTCTTCCAGTTGTTAGGGGTGTTCCACAGGGCTCTATTTTGGGACCTCTCCTTTTCTCTATTTGGGCAGAAGTAAATGGTTTAAGTTTAAATCCTAGAAAATCAAAATGTATTGTAATGCGAAATAGAACACAAAAAATTGTTGTTACTCCCAACGTTTTTATTAAAGATCAACGAATTGAAATCGTAAATAAGGCAAAGAATCTTGGTGTAACTTTTAATGACACTCTCACCTGGTCAGACCATGTAGCAGTTGCCTATGGCAAAACATACTCAATGCTAAGAACCCTATGGCCTACGCAAAACTGCACTCCATTAAAAATGAGGTTACTACTTGCAAAGACATACTTGATTCCAATTTTAACCTACGGCTGTGAGATTTTTGCAAGTTGTGATGCTACAAGTAAATCTAGATTAAATGTAACATATAACAACATTGCAAGGTGCGTTTATGGTCTCAGAATCTTTGATAATAATGGTAGTTACATTAATATTACTCCACATTCAAAACAAATTTTTGGTGTGCAGTTTGAAGACCTACTGAAAATAAGGACTCTTGTATTTCTACACAAAATTATTACCACTCGTGAGCCATCCCATTTGTTTAACCGTTTGAGATTTAGTCGACTAAGAAGAAACAGAAATATTATTGAAATCAGACATCACACATTAATATCCGAATGGCAATTTTTTATAACTGCAATACGTCTTTGGAATAATATTCATCCATCAATTAAAGAAACCAGCAATGCGTTACATTTTAGAAAGAAAATTTTTAAACATTATTCGTACACTCAAAAAAAAAGTTTGTAAAGTCAGCAAAAAATTTTGCTGAGTCAGCAAAATTTTAGTCAGGAGGGTGCTTGCAAAAAAATTGCTAATGTCAGCAAAATAAGTAGATTCAGCAAAAGTTTTGCTTACACTTAGTGGATTAGAAATAAAAATGCCTTGCTAAAAATTAATTTTGCTGAATTTTAGTAGACTGAAGAAAACGCAAAAAATTTGTAGAAAAATTGTAATTTAGTTAATTTATTTGCTGAATATCATAAAACATATTTTTGTGATTCTTTTAAAAATAATTTACAATAATTACGAAATATAAAAATTTTCATTTTCCCACATTGACGACATGAATTAATTTAATATCTGAAAATATATAGAAATGAATATATATAACATAACAAAAATTTTCTTCCAACTACTTACATCAATGGTTATCTAAATGATGCTTTCTTTTAAAGGACGCAACTGCCGAAGATAATTATAGAAACGAAACGAAAAAATAAACAAAAACAAACGAAACGAAAAAAACAACCCTTTTTTTGCAATAAGAAGAAGGAACCATAAAAATCTACCTAAGATGTGTGCCTTTGTCTATCGCTTTACTCTGTCTACATGTCTGTATATTTTTGTTTGCAATTTGACCACACTAGATTATTAATCTATTAACATTTAGTTTAGAAATACATATTGAATTTAAATATTTTATTTTATCTTTTATTTAATTAAAAGACAATTATTTTCACAAGCCGGTGACAACGCAAAATTTAAGTTGTTTTAATCCTCAATGTTGGTTTATGTATGAAAAGCAGATACAAAAGTCTTCCATGGTTGATTTTTTTATATGTCTTATTAGAGTTGTACTTTTTAGTATCATTTTCCTCTTCTCTGCTACATCTTGACATGCCGCGACATCTGCTTCATTCTGCGTATATCTTTCAATCTGGTTGTCGTCCACACTATTAATGTGCTTATCAGCACAATTTTTTTAGCAAAATTAATTAGTAAAACATTAGTATATTAGTAAAGCATTAGTATAAAACAGTTAAGTGCTGAATAAGTATAACAAAAATTTTAGCTGAAAACACGATTTTAGTAAAAAATTTGCTAAAAAAATAGTATACCTGATTAACAAGACGTTTTACTAACTTTTGTACTAACTTATTTTTTGAGTGTAGATAACATGTTTGTATGTTTATATAGTTCGATATAGTTCACAATGATTTCATTGTTAATAAATTTATTTATGTTATTTTTTATGTTTTGTTAAATTCTTTTTTTTTCTTTGTTTGTAATAGTTTATATGTATATTCATTTTAATTTTCACATTCTTATTTTAAATGTTTACATTATTATTTATTACAATTTATTTTTAACTACACCTAGATTTAATTTTTTTTTTCTCCCAATCATAATAACATCATAAGAATTCTACTGTGTAAGACGCATGTTTTGTTGTAGAAGTAACCATATTAAATAAAAAAAAAAAATAAAAAAAAAGATGTGCTTTAAACAACATTCATCAACAACATTAAATTACACACAAAGTAAAAAACCAGCATTAAAAGACAAATATGACATTTCCACAAGAATTAAGCTAAACAAATAATAAATAAAAATATGTGAATAAAGATCAATGACCCTCCTCTAAATAATCTCTGGAGGTGGCAAAAGTGTGCCTCTGCCTGCTAATGACAAATCAAAAGTTCACAAAACAAAATGATCTTAAAATAGAATAGAAGTGTAAATTGATCTCATAATGCTAAAAAAAAAACAATGATAGCTTCTGAATGAAATGGGGGAAAATATCAATATAAAGCTTACGAAAGTTTTAATATTAAATTCTAAAACATTTTGTGACATTTCTTTTCATAAACGTCACGTTACCTAAGGCTAAAAGTTTAACAGATTTGTGTGACATAAAACAGAATACACAGTTTTAGAATTATGAATGAAATTGACATAATTATATGAGAAGATTTATTTTATTTTTTTGAAATTTGAGATAGTTTAAAAATTTAAGCTTCTAGTGTCCCATTTATTCTTAAAGAAAAAACTCCCACTTATAAAACAAATTATCTTAATCTGGAGTTAGGTATTCTAGCATAAATTATAATCTATAACACTACTCAACAAATTAAAGTTTTTTGCAGAATCTCTCATTGAAATAAACATTTTTTAGTGCGTTCCGGTAAGCTAGTTGGTAGCGTGCTGGCTTATCAGTGCGGGGGTCGTGGATTCGATTCCCACCAGAGGCACTGGTCTGTTTTCGCTACAACGCGCCGAAGGCTATAGCAGCTAGTGCTCGGTTAGGGTAATAGGATATAATTTGTAATTATATGATTAATTAATTAATAAAAAAAAAAAAAATACTTTTTTAATAGACTTACGTACGCTGAATTCAAATTTGTCAACAATTGGTGCCCATTTGCAGTTTCTGAAATATCGCGGTTTTTATATTTACATTGCTCATCTAATTGTTTCGTATGCTTTACTTAATTTTTCAAAATTTAACAGCAAAATCATGAAATTTTTTTTTATTAATATAAATCTACTCAAAACTAGCATTCATATGAGTATAATTATTTCGGCGTTTGTTTCCGGATATCTTACCGGTACACAGTGGGGTTTTTGAAAAAAATTATTTTAATAAATATAGAACTTCTAAACTACTGATCCGATCGGTACGAATAAAACTGGAAATTGTAAAAGACGTGTTAGTCCTTTGTAATATTGTTATTGGGCAGACTTGGGCGACGTCAATTACATTTCGAAATCGTTCACTTGTGAAATATTTCTATATCATTAATAATTTCAGACCTACGCTCACACTTGTGGGCTTAAACGCTTCCTTGGGAAATTTTCAATTCTGTCAATACCAGACATGGGACATAATTCCAATATCTGTTTATTTAATTACAGGCCAATTACTTTTTTATGTTTAATTACATGTAATTGGGTGTAATTGAGTAATTGCCCTGTAATTAAATACCCAGATGTTGTTACTAATCCCCATGTTTGGTATTGAAGATTTTACAAATTTTCCAAGGAAGCGATTAAGCTCACAAGTGTGAGTGTAGGTCTGATATCATTAATGATATAGAAAAATGTCATAAGTTAACGAATTTGAAATGAAATTGACGTCGTCCAAGTCTGTTATTGGGTCACCCTGCTAAACTACAGGGGGGTACTTGCAGGTTGTCAAAGTTGACTAACTCGTACATCTTTTAATTAGTGTAGCTTTTGTAAATGTGGACAGATTTCTATAATGTACGTTGTAAGATAAAGAAAAAACATGCTTATACACACAGAGAAAAAACTAGCTATTTGCCAACTGCAATTTGATAACTGTGACTTAAATTTGGTTATTCTAAAGTTCAGACGGTTCGCACAACTTAACATTAGGTTTTACAACAAAGTGCGGTTAATTCAACTGATTTTAAGTTGCAACATTCAAAATATTCAGAAATCTAATGCAAATATTGTTGTTCTAACTGAATTTATAAGTTGTTACCATTAATATACACCTTTCAATTCGGTTGGCATTTTATTTCAATGTGTGTAGTGATGGGTTATTTCCTATACTTTAAAAGTTATTTAAATTTAAGAATAAAAATTTAGTTTTTTGCCATGACTTTTTTTTTTTGATTTATCTATTAAAACAAACTTTATAAATAATCGATTTGAAAAGAAAAAAATTCTCCGTGTTAATAATACTTCACGAAAACGGAAATAACTAATTTTTTAAAATTAGTTTTAATAGTTTAGTCGTAAAACACCTTAAAATATAAAATTAAAAAAAAAAAATTATGAGAAATTGTTAGTTTTGGCCTAAAAAGTAAAGAACATTGTAAAGAAAAATAACTTTACAATTTTCTTGGAACTGACTTTACAGACAACAAACAATTTTTAAACTTTGGTATTTAAAGCATGTGGAAAATTAATTAAAATTTGAAGACATTTTCAGTGGATTTGCAAGTTGAATACAAAATTGTTGTTTATTGAAATGTCTAGTTTATGAACAATGATAAAACATAAAAGTTTTTTTAACATGCTTAAAATGTATAAGGATAAAATTAAAGAAGTAAAATTTTCAACTTCTTTGCAATACCAGTTCTGAAACAAACACCGACATTATAATACCCAAATTAAAGGTAATTTTGTGTAGATTTGGAAAAAAATCTTCATTTTGCGATAAAATTTCAAATAATTAAGCAAAATATACTAAAAAAAATTTGGTGAATGATGTAAACATAAAAACCGCGATATTTCAAAAACTTGCAAATGAAAAAAAAAAAAAATGTTGCCAGATTTGGAATCAGCGCACATAAGTTCGGACATGAGCGGAGTCAATTACATTTCACAATCATTCACTTGACAATTTTTTCAATACCATTAATAATTTCAGACGTACGTGCATTTGTGGGCTTTAACGCTTTCTTAGAAAATATTTAATCATTTTAATACCAAACATAGAGATTAGTAGCAACATCTGGGTAATTACACTTAACTACATGTAATTAGATGTAACAAAGTAATTGGCCTGAAATTAAATATTTGTATTATGTCCCATGTCTGGTATTAACAAAATTGGAAATTTTCAAAGGAATCGTTTAAGTCAGCAAGTGTGAGCGTAGGTCTGAAATTGTCAATTATATGACAAATTTCACAACTGAATGATTGTGAAATGTAATTAACATCGCCCATATCTGCATAGGTGTATTAAAAAAAAATATCTATTTCAAAGCTAACTTTTTTTATTGGCCGTCGAGTAGTGTCATTTTTGTATTTTTTCTACTGCACGTGTTAAAAATATTAAATATCATTTTATGATTAATTGATATTTTTTCATCTTTTCTATGAATTACTTTAACTCCGAATTAGCTATTTTTTTTTTAAAATGGTCTTACGCAGGTTTACCTTATTCTACGTTGCGATTTATTGTACGTATTTGTGTAACCCTTATAGAATATTTAATTATAATTACTTTTTTCCATCATAATTTTTAATTACTTTATTACTTTGATAGCCTTTAATGGTATAAAGAACTTTTAATTTCATTAACATATTTATGCGTAATATGTTTCCATAAAATTGTTTGTATTGAACATTAGAATTTTATTGTATAATTTCCGTGTTTTTGCATAACTTTTCTATTATATTTTAACCCTTAAACTACCTATTTTTTTGTGTGGATATATTTCTTTTTTTTGGCTTCAGATTCTTATTAGGGGTCCTTAAATTAGAAAGAAGAGTAATATATATGCCCCTTCATTCTACTTCCCACCTAAAAATGGGTCCGAAATTCGCTAATTTTTGACACTTCTCAGCTCATTTTTACCACAAAAATATTCGAATAACCAAAAATGCTTTGCTTAATTTTATTCTGGCCTTTAGATGAAACTACGTGACAAGTTTCAAGCTTTGTTAGATAAAGGCTGATAACAAAAATCCGACTTTATACGTTGGAACTCTGAAGGTTTTCGGTGACGCGAAATGAAACATGTAAGAATCTGTCAGTAGATAAAGTCTGCATTTAATTAGCGGATGAAGACATTTTTAATTAATAAATAAACATTGCACGATTTTTTGGTTTAACAAAAAACAAATGATCTTGAACTTGAATAATCTTGCTCACATCATAATTTATGATAAAATATCGAAGAATAAACTTTTGGTTTTCATTTTTCCTTTTCTTTTTCTTTTGAATTTAAAAGTAAAATGTTTCAAAATTATTATAAAGGGTCCGCCAAATAACTTTTTTTTTGTAAATGCTATAAAAAAAAACTACTGAATATTTTGTCAAATCCTTCCGGTTAATAATGGAAAATAATTTCATTCAAATGGCTGCCTCGGTTAGCCATGCAGTAGCCTACACGATCGGTCCAATTTTGAAGCACATCATCGATTGTGTGCAGCTGTATTTCACCAATGGCTTCACGAATATTGTCCTTTAAAGCGTCAATTGTCTCTGGCTTGTTGGCGTAACACTTATCTTTGACGCCACCCCACAAATAATAGTCCAACGGTGTCAAATCGCAGCTCCGAGGTGGCCAAACGACATCAGCTCTGCGGCTGATAATGCGATCTTCAAAAACAGGGCGCAAAACATCGAGTGTAGCTTCGGCTGTGTGGCACGTAGCGCCGTCCTGTTGAAACCAAATGTTGCCAATATCCTCCTCTTCAATTTTTGTGAACAAAAATTCGTTCAACATGGCCCGATAACGATCGCCATTGACTGTAACAGCCACATTCTGCAATATTACCATGATTTTCAAAGTAATGTCGCAATATTTCCCAGCGTTGTTCAAGCGTATACACAACCATATTCGTTCAGCGGAAGGATACAACTAATTATCTGTCAAATCAGACATGAGCTAAGTGTTACCATTCACGAAATAAGCACTAGTTGAAAAAAAAAGTTAGATGGCGGACCCTTTATAAGTATTAAAATTAAGGATGTTCGCCTGGTTAAATTCGTTGCCTCAAAAATGCTGATACCATCAAAAATATTATATATCGTTCCAAAAATGGGTTAAATTCTGAGTGACATGGAATCGTACAGTTCCGTAGATTTTCCCATATATTAAGGTAACAATTTTCTTAAAACAAATAAGAATATTTTACTTGAATTTAGTAAAATTTTATTAAAATTGAGTAAATTTTTTTCTTTTTTTGGAATTTTACTAAAGTCTAGTATTTTTGAATTTATTATAATTTTTTTCTTGAATTAAACACAAATATCTTAAACCTTCACAGCGTCTAGGTTACAAATGATAAAGAAAAGTTGGAATCATTAGACACTCTTGAGGTGAAAAACAGAGTTTTGAGGTAAAGAACTTTATTGGATGTTAAACAAAAATCGTTCACCATCAAATATTTTTCATCACAAACATTGTTTTTCACCTTAAAAGTGTTTTTACCACAAAATTTTATTTTACATCCAAAAAAAAACTTTTTCATCTCAAAAGTCTTTTTTGACCACTATAATGTTTCCTTATTCTAATGCTTATATATAATTTGGAGGGTAAACAAAAATTCGGTATTAACAAAGAAGCACCGCTGATGGGTACCCTTCTATTGCCATTAAAATGGGATATGTAATAAAGGTTACCAAATAAGAATTAGCACCTTTTTAGCTGCCCAATTTCAGGTTTTCCTTTATTTGTATTTTTTCAAGCTTCTTCAAAGAAGCAATATACATAGTTGGTATTAATTTAAGCACCTTTCTATTGGTATACAAATAATAGTAAAAAGTTTTAAAACAAAAAACTTTGAAATTCATCTTTTATCCTCTAAGCGTGCGAATATTACTTTCGTCTCCGCTTTTTTATATACAAATTTTATCTAAATATGGATGAACCACGCAACCTGCCTTCCTTGTAAGCTTCGTTTCTTAAGCTCGTGAAACGAAAATATACTTATTTGGTGTATTTAAACATTCTTTTTATGCATACAAAATGTATTTGACAAATAAGTACAATAGAGCCGTTAAGGTTTAATCATTTACCAAAACTATTAGCGGATGTTGACACCTTTTCAACGATGTATTGAAAACGAAAAATGGATGAAAAATGGGGGAGTTTTTTAATTTTTTATAAACACCGCATTAACGAAGATCAAAAACATTACATAAAAATCTTATTATCTCGAGTTGAGAGGCGGTGTTTTTTTATAATTTTTTAATACAGAATTTTTAAATACTTTTTTAATTTCATAAAATTTTTGACAAAAGGTGCCGTAATTTACGTTAAATTCATAAAAAATAGAGCTTTAGACGTTTTTTGAAAACGGTTTAGCTCAAGCTTTGTTACGAGGGCGGATCAATAAGTCCGTGATTTTTTGAATGAAAGTCAGTTTTTTTTGAAAAAAAAAAAAAAAATTATTTTTCAACATAATCTCCTTTTAGCTCAATACACTTAGTCCAACGTTTCTCCAATTTTTGTATCCCTTCCAAAAAATATTTCTCGAGGTCCAATAAAATGGCATAATATTCGCCATTTATTGTTTTTCCATTTTGAATTTAATCGATGTGGATTATCCCGCCTGCATCCCAAAAAACTGTTGCCTTAGTGGCCACGAATACTTTTATGGTCAATTGAGGGCAAACGCGGCACCCATCTTGCAGACAGCTTTCTTAAACTCAACTGATCATTTAAAATCGAAACCGCATCAACAATCTCACGCACTTTTACTCTTAAATCGGCCAACACCATATCGTGGATTTTTTCGACATTTTCGGGTGTATTGACCTCAATTGGCCGTCCAGAACGTTCAGCGTCATTTGTACTTGTGCGACCACAACGAAAGTCAGTAAACCGCTTTTTTACCATTGAAATTGATGGTGCAGAATCCCCATAGTATTGCGGGAGATTGGCAGCATGAGGAGTGGGGATCTGAAGGGGCATCTTGAGATTGCGAAAATGTTCGCTGATGACCCGGTTATTAGGGTCAGTGACAAGATACTGCCTGTGCAGGTATTTGTGAGGCACTTTGTTGTTGTGATTTTCGACAGGAGCACGTGGTTGGCTGGATATTGGGTACCTGAGGTTGGTGCACAGGTCTGGTTCACGGATGGCTCGAAACAGTCGAACATGGATACGGGGGCGGGTGTCGTCGGACCCGGATTTCAGCGTGCTCTGCCCATGGGCAAATAGCCCTCCATTTTTCAGGCTGAGGTCTTCGCTATCTGTATCTGTGTGGAAGAGTGTCTGCGGAGGAGGACTCGGGGGGCCACGATCTACATTCTATCTGACAGCCAGGCGGCACTTGGTGCCTTGAGGGCTCAAGATGTGTCGTCTGGTCTGGTTAAGGAATGTATCGACTCTCTAAATCGCAATGGGCATAATTTAAAAAAAAATTACAATATTTTTTTCTTCAAAATTAAAAAATATAAAAAACAACAATATTTTTTGTTGTTGTTTTGGTTTTTCTTTGATATTTTAAATTTTGAATCTCGCTCCTAGGCGAGGACAAGAAATTCTCATTGAGTTTGTGATTTAACATAACAAATATCTCTAGAAATTCTAATAACAAAGTCCCCTGAAGATTTCCTTAGGCAGGAATGAAATCCGGATAGGGACACGCCTACATCAGATTGCTTTTCACAATTTGTTAAATAAGTTTTGGGATTTTAGCACATTTAATTACTATAAATGCAATTAATGTTTATCCCGATGAAAATAAATTTAAATAACAAATATGCAGGTGCTTGTGCAAATTTAAATGTAACTGACACTAATAGAAAACATATGATTTTCTATTGTTGATTTACTTGAATAAACGTCACTACATTGCTAGATCTGTCAAAAAAACAGAGTAGTATTTGGAAGATGACAAAGCCAATTGTGACAATTTTTTGTTGTTGTTTTGGTTTTTCTTTGATATTTTAAATTTTGAATCTCGCTCCTAGACGAGGACAAGAAATTCTCATTGAGTTTGTGATTTAACATAACAAATATCTCTAGAAATTCTAATAACAAAGTCCCCTGAAGATTTCCTTAGGCAGGAATGAAATCCGGATAGGGACACGCCTACATCAGATTGCTTTTCACAATTTGTTAAATAAGTTTTGGGATTTTAGCACATTTAATTACTATAAATGCAATTAATGTTTATCCCGATGAAAATAAATTTAAATAACAAATATGCAGGTGCTTGTGCAAATTTAAATGTAACTGACACTAATAGAAAACATATGATTTTCTATTGTTGATTTACTTGAACAAACGTCACTACATTGCTAGATCTGTCAAAAAAACAGAGTAGTATTTGGAAGATGACAAAGCCAATTGTGACAATTTTTTGTTGTTGTTTTGGTTTTTCTTTGATATTTTAAATTTTGAATCTCGCTCCTAGACGAGGACAAGAAATTCTCATTGAGTTTGTGATTTAACATAACAAATATCTCTAGAAATTCTAATAACAAAGTCCCCTGAAGATTTCCTTAGGCAGGAATGAAATCCGGATAGGGACACGCCTACATCAGATTGCTTTTCACAATTTGTTAAATAAGTTTTGGGATTTTAGCACATTTAATTACTATAAATGCAATTAATGTTTATCCCGATGAAAATAAATTTAAATAACAAATATGCAGGTGCTTGTGCAAATTTAAATGTAACTGACACTAATAGAAAACATATGATTTTCTATTGTTGATTTACTTGAATAAACGTCACTACATTGCTAGATCTGTCAAAAAAACAGAGTAGTATTTGGAAGATGACAAAGCCAATTGTGACAATTTTTTGTTGTTGTTTTGGTTTTTCTTTGATATTTTAAATTTTGAATCTCGCTCCTAGACGAGGACAAGAAATTCTCATTGAGTTTGTGATTTAACATAACAAATATCTCTAGAAATTCTAATAACAAAGTCCCCTGAAGATTTCCTTAGGCAGGAATGAAATCCGGATAGGGACACGCCTACTTCAGATTGCTTTTCACAATTTGTTAAATAAGTTTTGGGATTTTAGCACATTTAATTACTATAAATGCAATTAATGTTTATCCCGATGAAAATAAATTTAAATTTAAATAAAAAAAAAAAACAAAAAAAAAAAAAAAAAAAAATTTTTGTGTTGGGTTTAATCATAACTACTCAGATAAAAAATATTACTTTCCCAGAAAATAGCTAACTTACCCTAACTTTGTGTCAAAGAAATTAATAAATATTTTGGGTGTACCTCAAAGTGACTTTTTTGCATTTTTGAAAATTTTATTGAACAAAAAATCAAAAACCTAGTGTTTGCTTTCAAGTATTTTATTAAACATCAGTTTAAAAAAAGAAAAGAAAACGTTAAAGTGCCGACTATTGGGTAAATAAAATAAATAAACTTGGAAAATCGAATTCCATGTATTTTATATAGAACTAATTTTTAATTTTTCATTAAAAAATTAATTATTGTTTCATTAAATATTATATTTAAATATTTTTTTATTAAAACAAATTTTTAAAACATTTATAGAAAATCCTTATAAAGTTG
Organism: Delia radicum; assembly: GCA_021234595.1. Taxonomy (NCBI): domain Eukaryota; kingdom Metazoa; phylum Arthropoda; class Insecta; order Diptera; family Anthomyiidae; genus Delia; species Delia radicum. The sequence goes on from CM037853.1 coordinate 84,350,339, forward strand.
CTTGAAAAAAGCATATATCAAAACTTTAGAAAAATCTATATTGTTAAATTCTTACTAAATAAAAATAGCTTTTTCTTTATAATAGTATATCGTCAAAAAAGAATAAGTCTGCTGAAAGTCAGCTATCATATATATCAATCGATCGCTCAGGGGTAGAGCGACAGCTTGTCATGACCAAGTTCGTGTGTTCAAACCCCACGCCAGCCACAAGTTAAAAATAACGTTATTTTCATTGGTTTAAACTTGCATTGATTGTTATTAAAAGAAACAACTCCCTTCCCATGAAAAGTAATGTTAAATTCACCGATAACAAACCCAAATTTGAACAACATCTGATTCAACAGTTGTAGTGATTCTACTTTCCTCCTTATTTTTGCTGAATATGATAAATGCTGATGGATTCAGCATGCTTAAACATCGGCATATATATACACAAAAGGCTATTCATGTCATACAACAAAAAAATTTTACCAAAAAGTGACGAAAACTTTTTAAATTCCTTTTATATCTTATAGATTTTGTTTTTACCCCGACTAAAGAAAAAAAAATTCTTTGGTCCACCCCTCTAAATGTTCTTTGTTTGTTTTATGATGTCCCCAAAAATATGTCGTGTCTTTGAGATCCCGTGAGCTGGCCGGTTTGTGTACTTTATCTTAAGAAAACGTATACAATATTAGTACAAGTATCATATGAAAGGTTTTTTAAGGTTCGTTCAACGGTATATAAAATATGTCAACGCATGACCAGACATATCCTTTTTCAGGGTTATTCTATAAAAAAAATTGATTTGTTTAGGTTTAGTCGATTAAGGTCGATTTGGGAAACATTTATATTTTCGTGGTTTATAGCTTTAAAATTATGGCAAACCCATGTTATCATAACAATTCGATGTTTCACTTTTTAGGGTTTTATTTTTTCCGGATGAGGTTTGATCGTTATATTTGGGTGACTCAGGAGAATCAAGTGTGAGTAAAAGTTGAATTTACTCAAGCTAGTGTGAGTTAGTGAAAAAATATCCTGATTAAGTCTGCGTGATAACGATTTTCCCTCGTACGTATGCGTAATTGTGAGTTAAAATTCAGTCAAGTGTCATTTTTTGACGCTGTTCAATAATAGCACTTTTGTAAAATATTTTTTTAAATCAGATATTATAGTCAAAATAAATTCTTTTTTATGTATGAAAATTTTTATACACTGAAGAAAAATTTTCATTTAAATCATGTTTGATATATTTAATTTAGGAAACTTTTATTAATATTTAGATTTAGATTTTTTAATATTCGGAGGAAAAACTTCATGAATTTAATAAAAATTTTCTTTGTTTTTTGGCCGATAAAATTATATGTGTTATTAAATTGCCTCAACATGTATTTACCATATCAAGTTAAATGTAAAGTAGCACATGTTCTATTAATGTCTCAGATATCCTACTGTATGGAAGTATATTTATGCACAACGTCTGGTAACATTAATAGGATTAAGCTTTTAGTAAACAAAATTGTAAGATTTGTTTTTGGCATTAGGCCTTGTAATCGAAATCGAAATTCTGATCTAAATCTTGATCAAGATCATTTATACAATCATATATCACCACATGTAATCCGTTTTTTAAAATGTTCTTTTGAAAATTTTATAATTATGAGGTATATCTTAATATTGTACAAGCTCATCAAAAATGCAACGCCACAATTTTTGTTACACCGTTTTAGTTTTACGCATTCCACCAGGAATGTTCAAATTTTTATTCCAAGAATATATTATTCACTGTTTGAAAAATCTTTTCTTATTACTGTTGCTCGTAGTTGGAATCAGATGCATGATGAACTACGAACATTCAGTTCTTCTCAATCAGTTTTCCGTGAAAAATTAACTAAACACCTGAATCGTATTCAAATCTAATCGTATTTAGCTGATCCATCGTTGATTGTGGACTTATGTTCTTGTTTTGTTTGAGTGATATGTAGTGTTGCAAATTGAAGCTGCTTAAAAAACATTAGTTTATAGTTATTTCGTAAGGTTTTTTTTTTTTGGGTTACTGTATAATCTATCATATTATTTTCACTTGTAATATGTATTTTGGCCACATATGGCTTTTATATTACACAATTATAACAAATAAAAAAAAAAAAAAAATTTTAATGGAACTATTTCTTTATTAAAAAATGTATGTCGTTCTTAAAATATAAAGTAAATAGTTCTTCGATAAAAAAATAATCAATTCTAGGAAATCCAGTAAGGAATGCGTTCTGTCCAAAATGCTTGCTTTTGGTGAAGGTAATGTCTTCTCTTGATTTATGAGTTTTCTCAGAGACCGCACTATACGTGTTGTTTTAGACGGAGTCTCATCAAACGAGTTTCAGCGAAATTCAGGGGTACCGCAAGGTTCTGTTCTTTCTCCTAGCCTTTTTCTTATTTTTATTAATGACCTTCTTGGTCAGACCTTCAATCCTATCTAATCTTTTGGAGATGACAACATTTGTCATTCATTTTCATTCGATCACAGGCCAAGCTCTTTGGAGATAGAGGTCATGCGGCAAAACATGAATGACACACTCAATCAAGACCTTTCTACAATCTCTGAGTGGGGTCGCGCCAATAAGGTCGATTTTAATACACGCAAGACCCAATGTTGTATGTTAACCCACAGACGGGATGTGGAATTAACATTGTCATCTGTAGCTATGGATGGTATAGGTATTGAGGAATCGGATACTCTTGATGTTCTGGGCATGAGAATACAGTGTGATGTCCGTTGGAATAAGCACGTATTTCAAGTGTCGAAAGAGGCATTCAAGTGTCTTGGTTTTCTGAAACGGTGCAAGACTTACTTCACTCCATCCGATCTCCTTACTATTTATACCAGCTACATCCGGCCGAAAATGGAATACAACTCTCATATCTGAAGCTTCTGGACCGTGTTCAGGGGAGGGCGGTGAAGATTATCATCGACAGTAGTGTATCCAACTCTATTGATTCATTGGAGCATCGTCGGAATGTGGGTTGCGTAACACTTTTCTATCGATATTACCATGGGAGGTGCTCATCTGAGATAAGTGAACTTATTCCTCGAGCCCAAGTTTTTATTCGTAATACTCGCTTATCTAGTAGAGCACATCCGTTTGTAGTTGATTGTCCTGTGTTTCGCACACCGCATTACAGAGAAAATTTGTTTTTTAGTGGAACGATTCGTATGTGGAACAAACTTCCCGCAGAAGTCTTCCCTGTTACTTACAATTTAGAAAAATTTAAATCAAATATCAACAAACACTACTCCCTCTTTCCTCCATCCCATACCCTACCCTATTTTCCTGATCAATACAATGCACTGCATGAGTAGGGGGCATCCCCTGAGTATTGGTTAAAATTAAAAAAAAAATAAATAAAAAATATGTCTGGACATGCTTTGTCATGTTTTATACAACGTTGGAGGCGTCTTAAAAACCACTTGCATGTGATACTAATATTGTACACTTTGTCTTTAGCTAAAGCACAACATTTATTGAATAGCTAAAACATGTGTTAAAAACATTCCAGCTCACAGGATCTTAATGCTAGTCACGAAATGTTTTGGAAATCATCATAAAGCAAACATTTTGAAGGGTGGACAAAAAACCTTTTGTTTTCTCCATACAAGGTGTGTCGGTCTAATAAGTATTATTTTTATAACAATTCTCTAGACAAAATTTTTAGTAAGAGTTTATGAAATTTTACCCATTTCTATATAAACTCATTTCTAATATTAAATCAAATGTTTTCATCAAATTTAATTATTTATTTATTACTTTTTAATTCAAATTTATTACTTTTTAATTTAAATGTTTATGACTATTAAATTACCAAAAAATTTAATTTTATGTCGGAATTAAACTTTTAAAAAAACTTGATTTAATGATGGATTTTATTACGCCCTCAGGGCATTAATAATCAAAGAATTAATATAGAATTTAGGCTTATAAACAAAATTGATTAAATAAAGAAAAAAACTTAATTTTACTATTTATAAACAGGGCAGCGACTTCCATGCACTAAGAAAATATATAACTTATAAAAACCGAAAAATATGCCCTAAAAGTCAGAAAAATATGCACTTAAAATTTGTCGTTTTTTAAAATTCGTACAAAATTCTGCATGATATTAATAAATTTTTGCATAAAACAACTGAAGTTGCACTGGAACTCGTCCATTAAAACTTTTCATTAAAGCAATGCAAGTTTTCATAATATTTGATGAAAACTATTATTATTTTAATAATTACAAATATCATTTGCTCAATTAAAAAGTATCATTTAAGTTTATTTTCATAAACATTAATTGCATTTATAGTAATTAAATGTGCTAAAGTCCCAAAACTTATTTAACAAATTGTGAAACAATCTGATGTAGGCGTGTCCCTATCCGGATTTCATTCCTGCCTAAGGAAATATTCAGGGGACTTTGTTTTTCGAATTTCTAGAGATATTTGTTATGTTAAATCGCAAACTCAATGAGAATTTCTTGTCCTCGTCTAGGAGCGAGATTCAAAATTTAAAATATCAAAGAAAAACAAAAACAACAACAAAATATTGTCACAATTGGCTTTGTCATCTTCCAAATACTAATCTGTTTTTTTGACAGACCTAGCAATGTAGTGACGTTTATTCAAGTAAATCAACAATAGAAAATCATATGTTTTCTATTAGTGTCAGTTACATTTAAATTTGCACAAGCACCTGCATATCAGTATCATTATTAAACTAGTTTCATAAAAAGTATGAAGCTTTTTATTAATTTAAAGAAATTTGTTGTTTACTTGGTGAATAAAAGTTTCATTTGTTTACTGAAAATGTTCCTTATTATTACACTAGAGCTTTGGTTTAAAAATAAATAGTTTCGTTAAAAATCGATATATATGGATCCATACATGAACACACATATTTCATACATGCGTTCATACATGATTCATATGTGTTCCCTCCTCCCTGGGTACGCCACTAACTACATTTATCATAAAAATTACTAAAATTTCTAGTTATTATTAACTATTAAAAAAATAACTGCAAAATTAGTAAAAATAAAAGTCAAAACAATAAAAAACAACTAGCAAAATATTACTGCATATGGGGAACATCAAAAATTTTCGACACTTTGAGGTAAAATATTTTCAATTTTTTTGTTGTATAACACGAATAACCTTTTTTGGGTATGTTAGCCGATGTTTAAGTATATTAAACACATTCGCGTTAATCATTTTTCTTCAACGACGCATAAATTATGGCGGTTTTATGTTTCAAGCCAATTTAAAATATTAAAATTACAGTTTTTGCTTAAATTAAATAAAAGCTACACCAATTTATATGTAGATCTTATTGCATTTATCACATTTTAGAATTCATATTTACACCACTAGAAAATATAAAAATACACTCAAAAAAATGTTTTGTTATATATTGGAACAAAAATATAAAACCGCTATTATTTTGTAAAACACGCCTTTTTTATTTATTTTTTTTAAGATATTTAGTTGGGTTTAGGGTTACTCATTTGCAGGGATTCATATTAAATACTTTTTAATTCACAAAATAAAAAATTTTATGTAAGCATGCTTTTTGAGGTTATGAAAATTTTGTTTGATCCATAAAATTTAAAGTCCTTGGAATTTTTTGCTACCTTTTCGAATTTAGTGTTAAGCTCATTAAATTTTTTATTGGATGCACTTTTCAGCAGAATTGATGCGGCGCATTAGTTGTTACAAAGCGAAATGTGTTGCGAAAAAACTGCACTCAGGGAACTTCTGCTTTAAAAATTTGTTGTTGGTTGGGTTGTAATACAGTTTCTTTATTTCTAATGTAAATGTCAGTAATTTGTTTAGCAAATTTAATGTTTTACTAACCTTGTGTTCATATAAAAAAACAAACCACATCAAATTACTGTTTAATGATTTTACATTCATTTTTTACAGTCGTTTTTTGTTAGTTAAAAAAATAAAAAAAATAAATGTTTATTTTTTACTAACATATGTGGTTCATTTTCACTACAATTGTCAGTAATTTTTTTTAAATAGTAAAAACAAATTACAAATGTTAGTTGAATTTAATGAAATGTTAGTCGTCCTTTCATTTGTTTTTAACTACAAATTAAACTTTTTTTCACTTTATCAATTTAGTTTGTATTAAGGATTCCCTCTAGATACCTAACATGTTCTGAAGCCATATTTTTTTTTATAAAAAAAATACGAAACAAAATAAATAAATTTCGTAAATTTTTTAAAAATTTCATAAAATTGTTTTAAAAAAAAAAATTTCATAAAATTGTTTTAAAAAAAAAAAATTAAAATTCCTTTTTGACTCGGAGATGCCGTTTAGTAAGTAACTCAGTTCATGCAATACGTAAGCCAATTTCAAATGTAATTGTGATGTCAGACGTAAAATAACAAACTATATATAAAATTACACCATTTTTCAAATACTATTCTAAAAACTTAGTTCCATTAAACGGTGCAAATATTTTAGTTTTACTTGTAAACCACCGTACAATTTTTCACCGAGCAGTGATTTGGAAATTACTTTTTCAGTAAATGTATCTCCCAAGTCTAGGGAGTCTATTTTGTATTGGTTTGAATTTGAAAGTTAAAAACAATGAGCAAACACATAAAATAAATAAAAAAACTCTTGTAAGTTTCGAACAATTTTTTAAATTTTCGACTTCTAAATGGCCGTGAATTCTTTTTTAGAAGACGTTTCAACGGAAAACTTTGCATGTTATAGCTTTTTTGTTTTTACCAACTCTTCGTTATATTGAGAAAGAAAAAAGTCAGTGCGAACAATTTCTTCGTGCAAGGATGCCTTTCTTTTGCAAATTCTCTGATTCGGAAAATTATTTGGCCGAAAACGATTTTGAGCCACAGACTACAATCATGCATTTGCATGAAAGTCGCTGTCCTGCTTATAACTATTCTTTAGTTTAACCGCAGAATGTGAAAGTTGTTAAATTTGGTTTATTTGTACTCATTTTTTTCTTAAACGATATCTAAATTACTATAAATCTCCGATACATTAATACTTCCTTAATTAAGGTGATATCATATCAAATGGTTTCTTCTTTTTAGATTTTATTTTCTTTGTAAACTAATAATATATTTGCATAAATGATTACGAGCTTAAATTTTTATTTCACTTTTAAAGAAAAAATGTTTTCAATTCTTCTTTAATTTTTAACAAGATTTGAAAACAAAAGACTTAAGTCACGAACTTGATAATTAATACAAGTCCATATAATTAGTGTTTGTGGATGGATAGTTTGGTCATAAAATTCAAATATTTATTTCTTGAAAAAATCCATTAAAATTAGTCTTCAAATTATTTAAATAAAATAACCAAAAACTATTAACATTTTTTTTTTGTTTGTTAATTATTATGATTTAACACTTTTTCTTTGGCTTTAAGTTTCACACTTACTATAATTATTTTCATTTTCTTAATATTTTCTCTTCAAAAAAATAATTGTTTAGTTTCAAGTTGTTTCTATATTTTTTTGGAATTAAACTAAATAGTCCTTTTTCAATAACAACTTTTTCTCTTGGTCGTTTTTTTTTTTTGTTTGCACTTTTTTCTTAAATCCACTGGCCACTTTCTTTGACACTGAAATAACAACTTAACTTGACAACGTTCGGAGACAAACTGCTTGAAGTGGCGCCGTTAGCTTAGGTTTATAACGTATTTTTTTTTCTTTTAGTTTTCTGTTACCATGGTTAATGTAAAAAACGGCCAGAAGCAAAATCAGCTACATCTATAATTTTTAACATGCATGAAATTGACTGAATGGTAACACACATGAGTTAAAATACTATACAGACACATCATATGTGTCTCCAAAATATGCTCTTCGTTCTTTTGTTCTCAGAATAAGAAAGTATAAGAGTGGGTAGGTTTGTTAGAAGAGATTAAGAAATTCTCTTTGTAATCTGTGTTGAAGATTATAATTAATAAAAACATTTTTTACTTTCAGTTTTTTTGTTGGTTTTACTTTCTTAAAGTCAACCAAATTGATTACCTCCTTGTAGTGCTTCCTTTCTTGGTTATAAAAGCTTTCTTGGTAATAAATCGTGTTAAAGTCGAACGAGTAAGAAAATTGAGAAAAGCCCAGACATCCCCTTGATAAAATGAAATAAGCATTACACAGAGAGAATTCCTTGGACGGGTTTTAATGAAATTTTTTCACTAATCTAATAAAGTTTTCTTCACAATGTAAATGAAAAATTTCTTAAACTTTGTGGAAAAGCTTCATAGCTTGATAAATTTATTTTTATTACAACTTTTTCATTAGTCGTATGAATTTTTTTTTAATACATTGGAAGAAGTGCACTATGCACTTTCTTAACCGAGCATGCATTTTTTTTTTTTTTTTTTAATTTTAACCAATACTCAGGGGATGCCCCCTACTCATGCAGTGCATTGTATTGATCAGGAAAATTGGGTATGGGAGGGAGGAAAGAGGGAGTAGTAGTGTTTGTAGATATTTGATTTAAATTTTCCTAAATTGTAAGTAACAGGGAAGACTTCTGCGGGAAGTTTGTTTCACATACGAATCGTTCGACTAAAAAACGAATTTTCTCTGTATGTTACATGTTACACGAAAACAGCTGAGCCAAAAACAGTGTTGCCAAAAAGAAAGTTGCTAAAAAATCACCCTTTATAAGAAGTGATATCAGTCAAACTAGTGCACGCATTTTACCTTGTAAGCTCTTTTAAGTACTTCAAACGAAATATTTTTTAATCAATAAGCTTTAAAAATGTACCTAAATTGTATTTAAAGAAGTATCATTCAAAACGATTATATAGGTCGTCAAAAAATGCAAAATCAACAAAAAGTAAGAGAAAATTTTTTTTCAAGAGCATTATTTTATATTTAAAATATCGATAAAAAAAAGTAGTTATTATACGTTTTACTTTTTGCATTAAAATAATGTTAAAATAACTAGTTATTAGGAAGTCTTTATTTTCCGTGTTAAAGAGAGTAAGCTTGTGTCATTACTGGTAGTGAGAAAAGTAATGACATGTCATTACTGTTTCTGCACTGGGTAGTTTAATTACGAAAACGCGATATAACGAACGAGCAAATTGCTGCAAAATTTATACTCGATATAGCGAACGGTTGTTGAAAAAATCATGTAAAAATTAATAGAAATAGAAAAAATTATATTAAGAAAAATTTGTGCGCCCCTGTAGGCTAGTTGGTAGCGTGCTGGCTTATCAGTGCGGGGGTCGTGGGTTCGATTCCCCCCAGAGGCACTGGTCTGTTTTCGCTACAACGCGCCGAAGGTCATAGTAGCTTGTGCTTGATTAGGGTAATAGTATATAATTTGTAATTATATGATTATTAATTAATAAAAAAAAAAAATATATTAAGAAAATAATTTGTGTTGGATAGCCAATTGTAGTTTTATTTTTAATTTTCAATAAACTCAGCATTTTGAACAAAAAGTTGTTGCGTTATACCGAATATTTCCACATAACGAATGGGGCTGACAATATATCATACACTCTAAAAAATGATTGTAAATTTACTACTATAAAACGAGTAAATTTTCATGTATTATTACCCAAATTCGGTAAATTTATACATCAAAATGCGTAAAACTATTTTGCGCACACTTTTATATACAATAATACACACTTACAGTATTTTTACCAATTATGTGTTTACAATTAAACACATTATGCCTAAAAGTAGTATTATTTTGTTAAATAAAATTTTTACGCACAAAGTTTGTAAATATACTAACTTATAATAGTAATAAATATTTTGACATTTTTAAATTGAAAAAAAATAAAACAAATTAAAAAAGCTAAAAAAACCTAAAAAATTAATTTATTGAGAATTTTAATGAAAAAAGAATTTGTAAATGTAATATTTGTGATAGTGAATTAAAAAACTTCCTAATGTACCAAAAACATTTATTTCCAAGTGTTAGCAGCCTAATTGTGGAAAAATATTTTCAAAATATAATATAATAATATGTACAGAGCTTTAAAGAATTAAATTCTTCATTCGATTTATTCAGTCGGTTTTTACTCAATCGATTTAAAAATATCGCCAATATTGAAAAAAATTGCCAAAATTGAAAAAATCGCCAAAAAAATCTTTAAAATTTAAAAATCTTAAAAAAAAAATAAAAAACATCTCAAAATTTGAAAAAAAACGCTAAAATTTAAAGAAACTCGCCAAAAATAAAAAAAATCGCTAAAATTTAAAAAAGCCGCCAAAAATAAGAAACATTCCTAAAATAAGAAAAGTCGGCAAAATAGCTAAAAATGCAGAAAATTTCAAAATTAAAAATAAAAAAATTCAAAAAATAAATCGCCAAAAATTAAAAAATGTTCAAATTGGAAAGAAAGATTAAATGGAAAAACGATAAATATTGAGGAGAAATTTAAAATAGTTGTAAATGTACATTTATCTTTATTAGTTTTCGAAACACAGGCAATGTTCCAAATAAATTCTCTTTTTGCTTGGCGATGCTTTGTTTTCGAGAAAAACCCGATCTAAGAACCTAGCCAATCAAGTCAAAATTTAGGACCGGTATTGGGGTTGAGTTTTGAACACCGGTGCAAACATTTTTTCAGTAGCTCTTTTTTTATTGAGTTATGGACGGTAATTTTTTAGTCGATTCTTTAAAGGTACATATTTCGAAAACTAATGGAGCTGGAGGAAAAATGGTTGCACCATTGTTCAAAACTCAACCCCATTACCCCTACAACGATCCTAAATTTGATTTGATTGGCTAGATTTGTAAATCGCGTTTTTCTCGAAAACTAAGCATCGCAGATAAAAAAGAGTATTTATTTGAAACATCGCCTATGTTTCAAAAACTAACAGAAACAAATAAATGGCACGGACATCCTTTTCCAATTTAAGCTATTTTTTTTATCAATTATGGTGATTTTTTTTTAATTTTCGAGTTTTTTTACTTTTGATGTTTTAAAATTTTGAAGTTTTTTTCATTTTGGCTATGTTTTTACTCTTAGCAATTTTTCTCATTTTTGACGATATTTTTTATTTTTGGCTATTTTTTTAATTTTTTTAATTTAGTTGATTTTTCAATTTTTTTAAATTTTGTCGATTGTTTCGATTTTTTCAATTGTGCAGATTGTTTTAAATTTTTGGGGATTTTTTTCATTTTAACGATATTTTTTAAATTTTAGCTATTATTTTTCAATTCTGGCGATGTTTTTCAGTTTCGCCGATTTCGGCAATTCCTAAATTGTAAATTGATTGAGTAAAAAAATAGATTGAATTCCCAGTAATTGAATTCGAAATTATTGAATTCCCAACGATTGACTTTCCAACGATTGAATTCCCAATGATTGAATTCAATAATTGATAATATCGAATGAGCTAAATTGATTGAATTCCCCACTAGTGAATTCCAAAGAATTCTCTGCGATTGATTAAGAAAAAATCATTCGATTTAAAAAAATCCGATTTGATTTTATCAAAATAGAATTCAATCTTTGAAGCTCTGTTTATGTACAACCACTTTTATACAAATATTTATATTCTATTATATTTTATTTTATTATTAAATTTATTATTATACAACACATTAATAAAACTCTTGCTAAAAATTAATTTTTTGTTTTATTTGAAACATTTTTTGGGCTGTTTTTCTTTCTTACCGCAAGGTAAATATACGAATTTTTAGGGTATTTTTGCGCATATAAAAATGTATTTTTACGCATTTTCTCCGCATATTTACAAGTAAAGCATGTTTTTTTACTCAAAAATTCAGTAAAATTATTCCTTTATTTCTAAATTTAATTACATTTTTACGCACTTGCATAGTACATTTACACACTTTTTGTTGACCAACTTACACTCATTGTGTGTATTTTTTTTCATTTACACACATAGAGTAAATTTACTCAACTTATAGTAGGAGTATAGTTTCCTACTATAAGTTGGGTAAATTTCAACAGAAATTAATTAGAGTGTACTGTATTGTATACTGTATTGTAAAAACATTAAATTGTGTAATTTTTTATAATTTAATTTGATTTGGCGGTATCGCGGATCAAAGTAAAAAATAAATCAAACATCCTTTAATCAAGTTATTTAACATCATAATAATAAAAAAACAGTACCTACACAGAAACAGTACACGTATCGAAAACTTTTGAAATGGCTCAACCATACTGAAACAAATTCAAAAAATTTCGACATTAAATAAAATCAGAAAAATTTTAAAAAATCTCTGAAATTAAAAAAAAACGTCAAAACTAAAAGGAAAAACCCAAAAAATTTGAAAAATGCGCTAAAACTTAAGAAAATCACCAAAGTGGTAAAAAATTTCTGAATTTAAAAAAATCGCCAAAAAAATACAAAATCAACAACAAATCAAAAAAAAAAAAAATTGCTAAAATTATAAAACTCGCCAAAATTACAAAAAAATCCCAAAATTAAAAAAGAGTCACCTAAAATTTAAAAAAAAAATCGCAAAAATTTAAAAAATCGGCGAAATTAAAAAAAATGCCAAAAATTAAAAGTGGTAGGTACACTTTTATTGTAACGTCATGTAGACAGTCAAGCAATTAATACTTAATTAATATGAATTTTATCAATATGCATTTATAAAGTGGTTTCTGGACAAGGACGTTTTAAATTTTATTTAGTTTGTTTTTTAAATTCTGGATTTTTCCATTTAAATTCCATTTAAATTCTGGATTTTTGCATTTTTTCTTAAATTTTTTTTAAAACTATATCTTTTTTTTTCAATTTTAAAATATTTTTAATATTTTTTTTGGGATTATTTTTAGTATAAATTAAAGTTTTAATAGTATCCACTGAACATTTTTTTTTAATTAAAAACAATTTGTAATTAAATTTTCAATAGATATGATTAAAATCTTAATTGAAACTAAATCAATTAAATAGAAACAAATTATTCAATTAAACTTTTTGTTAAACTACCAATTATTTTATTTAAAATTCCATATTAGTGTTTTTTGTGTATATATATGTTAAAAGTAAGTAGGAATTTGCATGTATTATTGGTTTAACTGTTAACGTATGTTTCTTAAGTCTTTTGTTTTTCCTCAAACTAATATATTTATGGTTAGCTAAGGTGTGCTTTCGAAAAAATGTTAACACAGAAAAAATGTAATAAAAAGTTAAACACAACATGAATGCTCCTTAAAACCTTTTTTTATTAATAAAAAATATATTCAAGTTAACAAGCAAAAAAAAATTACCTTTTCGGGAAACCCTCCCATTAAAGACTTTAAAGTACTCTCTGTAACCATCTCGGTCAAGGTTTTCCATCTCTGCTTAAATTAGTCCATGCCATGGGATACCCTTTTTGTTGTCTTTGATTCTCTTTTAGAAAGAGCCCAATATCTTTCAATTGATCTTAGCTCCGGGCAGTTTGAGGAATTTGCCCCCCTTGGTACAAAAACAATATTATTTGCTTCATACCACTTAGGGGCTCTCTGGCTGTAGTGGTAAGATGCCAAGTCAGGCCAGAAGTATGTGGATATACTGTGTTGGCATATAAATAGAAGTAGTCTTTTTTTCAAACATTCTTTTATATAAACTTCGGTTTTTATTGTTCCTGTTGTTACAAATGACTTGCTCCTTTTTCCACAACTGCATATTGCTTGCCATACCAGTAAGTTTTTAGGGAATATTTTTATCACGACGACCTCGTTTTCTTCCTGAGCAAGATTTTCTCTCAATGGTAAAGTCTCTCTTAAACCGTTGAATTAATTTTGAAACAGTCTGGCGATTAAGTTTTGATGCCTTGGCTAATTTTTGATATATCCAAGATGTTTTCAAACGAACTTTTTTCCATCACTCATTTTTTGAAAAATTGAAAAGACAAATTCTAGATTGTCATTAATTTATGTACTCACATAATTTTAAAAGGTATTGTACCTTTTAAAATTATATCAGTACATAAATCAAAAAATAAATTTAAAGAAAGCTTATGATGAAAACTATAAGGAAAACGAATATTAACCTTTGTTTAAAGTGATCTTGTGTTCTTGTCTTAAAAAGACAATTTAACCAGGCGCAGTGCCAGCTTTCAAATGTGTGTTTAAACTTTTTTTAACACACACCTTATATACAGGGAAGCGCTTTCATGCAAATCAGGGATGTCAGTCAATACCGCTTAAATACCGTTATCGATTTAAAACACTTTCAACTGACTATCGTTATCCCTAAAATGCCGCTAACAAAATAATTGAAATACCGTTATCCGTAAAATACCGTTACCGATATAACTAAAATACTAATATCCTTAAAATACCGTTACCGAAATAATTAAAATATCGTTATCGCTAAAATACCGTTACCGAAATAATTGAAATAGCGTTATCCTTAAAATACCTTTACCGAAATGATCTGACAAAATCAGAAAAAATAATCTCTCTAAAGATATATATATTTTCCCAAAGCTTGATCATAAAAAAACTAGTCATTTGAATTCGGGCATAATGGGTCTAACAATTATCGATGTGCATTGACATTGCCTGAATAACTAAAACAATGTTATCCTTAAAATACCGTCACCGAAAAAACTGAAAAATCGTTAAAATAAAGTTACCGAAGTAATCCAAATAATATTACTGCTAACATATCTATACCAAAATAAGCTAAGTACCGTTAACGCTAAAAAACTGTTACCGAAATAACTGAAATATCGTTACCCTTAAAATACCGTCACCGAAATAAACGAAAATAGCGTTACCCTTACCGATACTCGCATCGAATCGGTTACCATACTTGATGAAAATATGTTTGTAATCAGTAAAACAAATTCGATTTGACGAAAATCTTTTCGGCTTTTATTTACATGTTTTTGCATAGTTTGCATTCAACTACTTTGCGTTCGAAGAATTTAAAAATCTTAACAAAGCACTGAAATAAAATAAAAAACATCAAATTACCATCAGATATTTATATTGTATTTTATTTTAAACCATCGCTATCGAGTTATTAATTAAATTTTAAAAAATCGAAAAATTTTTGAGCATATTTACTTTTTTTTTGCATGAAAGTCATGTATAACTCATGTGACCATCTTTTTTTACCTGAAAACGGGACATCGAATAATTCTGATGGTTCGGTCATATGAAGTGAGAATACATAGATAATATAATATTTAATTTATCCGTAGTGAATGGAATTGTTTATTTTACGTTACACTACAAAAAAATTGTTTATACATTGTTATATTTTTCAGAGGCACAAATTTGTTTCAAAATTTTAGGTGACGATTTCAAATATGTGAGGAACTCTTGGCAAGATTTTTTAATGTTAACTTTAATAATTAACATAGCTTTTAGCACTGATACCCTTAATTGAGTTTTATCTTCGGTCCACAACTTGTTCATCAAAGAAAATACACGTTCAACCGGCGCATTTGTACCAGGCAAACATAAAATATATTCAACTATAATCTGAAAATTTTCATGGTTAAGGTAATTGTTTTTAAAATGTTTAAATACTTCCACCCAAATATTTTGTTGATTCCATTCATCAATTTTCTGCGATGTTACGTATTTAGATAGGAGTGAGTATTCATCGAATACTTCCGTATATTTATTGCAATCGATATGTTCTTTTTCAATCAATGTATCTAGAACTTTTTGAACATTTTCCCACTGTGGTACTTTTGTTAAATTTGCCCAATTAAATTTTTCTAATTCTTTGTTATAAACAGTCCATTGCTCTAAATACTCTCGACTAGTTTTATAAAATTCTTCAGAATTTATTATCACGAAATTCTCGTCAATATCTGTGTAATTCTCTTTTAATTTGTTAATTTCACTTGATGCTTCAATTCAGAGCTAGGGTTTTCAAAAAAGTTTTTTAAAATAGCAGGTAATTTTTGAATACTCAAAAAATAGTTCTTTAGCGGCTGATACATTTTTAGCACTCTTTCTACGGTTGGCATCAGCGCAAGCCACCTGATTTTGCTATAGCCTAGCATTTGTTTGTATTCTGTCTCAGATTGTTCGCAGAATTCTTTTAGAGTTTCCACTCTAACTGTGTAAATGTAAAAAAAAGAATATATCTTGACAAATATGACTTCAAAGTCTGAGTTGTGGTTAATGTGAGCTCCGCATCCAACACCTATCAATGTTTTTTTGGAGATTTGCACTAAGTTTTGCATACACATTGTTGACTCCTCTCCTAGTTGAACCTTCGAAATTGCAGTTAGTGTTGTTAACTACGCAAATTTATAGAACTTCAATTTCTATTTCTTGCAAATGTTTTTTTTTTTTTTTGTTTTATTTTGTTTATTAGTCGGGGACAACGGGACAAAGTAGCTGAAAACGGGACGGTCCCGTTTAAAACGGGTCGTATGGTCACGTTATGTATAACCGATATTTTACTCAAAAATACTAACTAACTAACTTTCTCTTATCCAATTTTGGCCCACTCATAGATACGCTGGGAATTTTGTGAAAACTTTGTGGTAAATTGTTCCCCTTTTTGAAGTCAAGCTTCATAAAACAAATATAGCTGGTAGACTCAGGAAACTTCTGCTGTAAATATTTGTAGTTGAGTTGTAATACAGTATCTTTATCATTTTTGAACCAAATGACAATGTTAGTTGAATTTACTGAAATGTAAGTCGACTTTTTTCAAGTAAAATTTAATTTGTTTTTAACTACATTTTCAATGGTCTTTACCTACAATAGTATTCTAAGTGTACAAATTTGCAGTGAAAAATTCTTACTTGAATTGAAATCAAAATCCCTAAAATATAAAAAGCTAACTTTTTCATTTCGGGTTCTTACTTTGTTCGAATAAACGATCAAACAATTTTTGATCGAACAAGCAAACGATAAATTTTAAAAAATGATTCGATTAATTGAACGAATGACGAATGAAAAGTATTTTGAAAATACATAAATAACACAGTTCAACAAAATCAGAAAAAGCTGATGTATCGGAAATGCGATACATCAGCTTTTTCACGAATATGGCCTCAAAATTTTAAAGTTAGCAATAGGTATAGAAATATTAGCAAAAAAAACTTTTTGTTGGAAATTTAATCTGTTGATGAACTTTTTGCAAAAATGTACAAAACTAACTATGTGTGAAATATGCTGTTTACTTTAATATATTACATGTTTGGAAAGCTGGAATAATTTTCCCTACGCATGAATTTAAATTTACAACTTCTCATTTTTCACGATTTCGATAAAAAAAAAAAATATACAACGAAAACGAGAATCAAAATTTTGATACGTGCCTTTAGAAAACATCCTTGATTACTTAATTTATGAAAAAAACTCACGTACTTAAAATAGTTTCATTAGTTTTTTGTTTTTATATACATCGAGATTATTTTTATGTTATTTTTAATTTATAACGATTGAAAGTTCGTATTTACAAAAACCAAGCAACTTAAACATATTAGCTAGGTTGATACTAGTATTTTGATCTGGCTAAAGATGTCATCAGAACCCGAAGTTTTAGAAAAGCTAGAGCCTCCAGAATAGGCAGAGCTTTTAAAAAAAACCTATTAATAATTAGTTTTGCTCCATTCTTGTCTTCTTAGTAATCAAACACGTGGCTATTATCTTTTCCTAACAAGCATCATGAAAAAGACCCTAACCACGTGTTTGATTACTAAGAAGACAAAGATGGAGCAAAATTGATGATGGTTAATTTTCCATTTCCGTGACAGTACACTCATAATAATCCATGCTTAAAAATACAAATATATTTTTCGTAAATTTTTTTTCGTAGAATGTACAAACATTTTGTTTATATTACAAAACTTTTGTATAAAACAAATTATATAAATTTACAAATTTACAAATTTCGTAAAAAATACAAACATGATTTCGTAATATTTTTTTAGTACATTGTACAAAAATTTGTAATGTTACAAATCTTACATATGGATGTTGATGTGGTTAGAGGTCGGATTTGCAATCAGAAGGTTGCGAGTTCAACTCCTGGCCAGGACAAATTTTTTTTTTTTTTTTTTTAGTTTTTATATTTTTTTTGTTTATTAATGTTTTTAAATTTCTATGTTTTATTATTTTATTTCATTATTACTATTTTTCTGTTTTGATATAAATGGATATTTTGTATTTTGTTTAATAAAGAGGATCCTAAAACAAGTTAAAGAGGACCCGAAAACACTACTTCCACTTTATTTGCCGGGTTTAGTATGAAATTCAATAAAACAAATATTTAAAAAGATAAAATATTTAATAATAAAATGCAATTAGTTTGAAATTGTTATTTAAGTTTTTTATTATTATTATTATTTTATTATTTTTTTATTTTGTTTTTTAATATATTATTTGATATATTTATAAAAAAATTATATTATTTTATTTAGTTCAATAAACATAATAAAAATATTTAATTGCCATTTTACCTTTTTTATTAAATATTTGTAGCATATTTTTCTAGTTTTCATAAAAATTTCAAAATATTTTCGACTTAAGTTCATTTTTAGTTTGTTGTATTGCATCAGCTACTTTGGTGCAAATGGTAGAGGGGTCTACTTCAACACAGCAGGACGTCACTGAAATCGTGAGTTCGATTCTGGTGTGGCACTATTACATTTTTTTTTTTTTTAATTTTAAAATAAACCCGTAAGGTATGCACCACATTTTTATTTAAAAAAAGTGTTTACAAAACTTTACGAAATGTGATTTGTATATTCTACAAATTTTTTCGTAATGTCAAAATAACCAAAACTTTCGTAAAATGAACAACGGTTTTCGTGTATTTTACCTATAGATTATTATGAGTGTATGAATATTTTAAGTTACAATTTATAAAGGGTATACAAGTATTAGATATTTACCCTTTGCTATCACAATATTTAAGAATTAAAATTAAATTAGAACAAGTAAAAATGATTATTTCTAACAAAACGAAATTCTTAAATAGAAAATTGATTTAAAATCTTAAACATGCAACCGGAAAAAGAAATAGATTTAAAAATACGTATAACGAAAAGGTCAATAACTTTATTGAAAACATTCGAGATTATAAAATAAAAAATTCATTCATAAATGAAAACAAATATTATATTTTTTTTTCACTTTCAGATCACTTTTTTATATTCATACTTTTGTTATTGTTATTTTTTATTTTTGTTTTTTGTATATTTCTGCTACTTCTTATTGCTGTTCTTCGATAAGTTCAGTTATTCAATCAATCAATCAGTCGCTTATAATTGACGATCATGTTTTTTCATGCTACTCTTTGTAAATCTATAAATAACAACTATATTTTGTTATTAACCGAATACCGGTTGTAACATAATTTATATCTTTATTTAATTATGAGCATCTGATATGGGTGTAAAGAACATAAAGCATAAGAGAAGACAATAACATGTGTTAATAAAATTTAAAACTAATAAAAATGACAAAAATGTTTAAATTTTTTATTTTATTAGTTTTACTACACTCCAAAAAAAAAGTCAATAAAGTTAGCAAAAATGTTAATTGAGTCAGCAACATTT
Organism: Delia radicum; assembly: GCA_021234595.1. Taxonomy (NCBI): domain Eukaryota; kingdom Metazoa; phylum Arthropoda; class Insecta; order Diptera; family Anthomyiidae; genus Delia; species Delia radicum. Next base: position 84,369,825 of record CM037853.1, read on the forward strand.
TTGCTGGGAGAATACTTGCAAAAAAATCACTAACATTAGCAAAAGTGATTTGAGATTTTTGAAAATTAGTAAATTCAGCAAACAGTTTTGCTGATACTTAGTGGAATGCAAATGAAAATCAACTAAACTTTTTGCTGGATCTTCGTATATAGATAAAAACTAATAAACTTAGTTGTTACTTTAGTTAATTTATTTTACTGAAATTTAAATAAGTTTTTTTATTCTTTTAAATGTAAATGAAAATGAAAATAATTCAAGTTCGAGGCCATACTCTATATTTCTTTATTAATATATTGTCCTAACAAATAATCTATAGAGTTTTTGTTTTCAAATTTATTATTTGACCCTTTCAGGAATGTGTTGATAGATATATTTCGGGAATTTTCTCATGTAGTGAGTAATATCAGCAAACAATTTCTTAAATTCAGAAAAATGCTTGCATAATTAACTACTTTTTTGCTGATATAAGGAATTTTTCTGCCAGCATTCTCACACCAAAAATGTTGCCGACTTTGCTGCGTTTTTTGTTTATGTGTATATAAGACGTAATTTTACATTTTTCAAATGATTATAATTCTAAAATACATGAAAGAAATACACAAATACAAAAGAAATACAAAGCAAAGCAAAGGGAATATGTAAAATAATAAAATCCAAATAACATTTTGCACAATATTTTGCACAACAATTTTTACAGTATTATAACAGATTCAAATTTCTGTTCTACAACGGATTCTTTTTATATGGAGTTTGTCCTATTTGCAATAGGATCTTTACCTCCAAACAAGAACAAGTTGCGTTAGAACCGGTTCTAGAACCAGTAGCAGAACTGGTTCTGGGACCGTTAAACCTTACATTTTGACTCCCAGAAACCAACTCTAGAACCGGTTCTTGTAATCGGTGGTAAAAGAAGCTGTTCTAGAACAGGTTCAGAGGTACTCTGTTCTAAAACCTTTTGCTGGGTTGTTGTGTACAGCCACAGCAAAGTGTATTTTTTTTCTGTCTGTTGTCTTCACAAAAATTCTTAAATTTTCAAATTATTGTTTATTAAATTTTTTAAAATTAGTTTATTCAATTTATTTATTGTTTTAACTATACTCTTTAATATTCACAATTTTATTTTCAAACGTTTTTGTTGCGTTTTTTCAAAAGCAAAAAAAAAAATAGTTAAACATTTGTTTAAAATCAGTTTGTTGTTGTTGTGGGCGTTGTTGTGTAATGGTTAGCGCGTTGGACTGTTACACAGATGGTCCCGGGTTCGATTCCCGGTGACGACAACATCAATTTAGAAACATAATATTATGAGTTTTCTATCACTTATATGTATTGCTGCGCCCACCTTCGGTGTTCCCATAGCACTTAACCCCACCGAAGTAAAATAATGAATCACGGCTATGAAACAAAAAGCTTCAATAAATTCGCCAACTCTACATCAGGTGGCGACCAAAAACTGTTCTAAGACTTATTATCTCGCGCAATTACAGTGTTGCCATGTTTGAAGACCTTCATCTTTCACCACCTTTCATCTCTCCACTCTTCCCTTTCCAAAGAAAGCAACTCATTAATCAATAAGAAGAATTTCCTGAGTAGTGCTTCTCTTTTTTTTTAAAAAAAAAAAAGATGTTCAACAAAATTTTTAACTAACTTTTTTTTTGTGTGTCTTTATTAAAATTGAACTTACTATGTATTACTGTTGCTGCCTAAAAGTAATTACAAAAAATTATAAGTTATTATTTCAACAGAAATAAACTAGAAAAATTTATCTCGATAAGGGTCAACAAAATTATAAATAGATTGATTAAGAAAAAAAAAACCGTCAAATAATCTTTATAATTTCAGGGCACTTTGAAATTATACAGGCGGTTTAGGCATAATTTTAAAAATAATACAATTATAAACAAAAACTCACCCAATTTAATAACTAGGTTTCGTGATTACAATTTGTGCCCTTATTAAATTCCAAAATGTAAAGCCTAAATAAAAAAAAATTTCCTACTTCACCAGTGAAATAACTTTCTTAAAAACTTTATCTGTCCAACATAATTTCAATACCAGAGTTTTGTTTTAAAACTAGTTTAGTAATGAAGAAATAGGGTTTACCATTACAGTATCTAGTAAAAAAAATCTTTAATAGGAAAGAAACTCAATTCAATAGGACAATATCCTAATAAAGAAATATAGAGTATGGCCTCGAACTTGAATAATTTTCATTTTCAATACATTTTAGAAATTCTACCCCATGTGTCTATTTTTATCTGTTTATCAATTAAGGTGTATGCTTTTATTGGATTTTAAAGATTTTGGAAAAATGTATTTTAGAAAACATTTTTTGTGTTCGTGTTTTGTATGAAAAACAAATCCTCCCTTTAATATTTTAAATTTCGTAAATATACAAAAATACATTTCATTTACATACCCGAATAAAAAAAAATTGTTATGGAGCTTTATGTAGTCATATCATTTTCTATGCGACGCTATATGAAATCTTATTAAATTTCATCCGAAATATGGGTCCATATAATTGTAACTGTTTGTATGGGTTTAGATCTAATCTGATGCAATAAGAGAAATGTCCAGTATAATTTTATCCGAATTATAGCCTGATAGAATTGTATTAGATTGTATAAGTTTTGTATCTAATTCTATCTGTTTCTATCTAAACTGATACAAATAGATATAATTATATAAAAACCAGATATAATTGCCTCCGGACTTTGACCTGACATAATTGTTTTTGGTTTTATGTAATCTGATACATCTAAAAATAATTAGATCCAAATTTTAGTCTGGTAAAATCGCATTAAATGTTACATTTTTGTATATATATATTGTATATATTTGCTAAAAACCAGTTCACTGATTTTCAGCAAAACACTTTTGCTGATATTAGCAATTTTTCTGCCAGAATCTTCCCAGCAAAAGTTTTTCTGACTCAAATAACTTTTTTGCTTACTTTACGGACTCTTTTTTTTTTTGAGTGTATGAAAAAAGCAAATTAGTAAAAAGTTTTGATAGTTTTAACAACTCGTAATTCAAGAAAAATATGTAAAATATATAGCCAAAATCAGCAATGAAAATTAGCAAAACATTTTGTAATTTGTTAATTGAGATTAGAAAAAATTTTAACTAAAACATTATTTTATACTAAAAATTAATACAAAAACTTTAAATTAAGATAAAAAAAAACGTTTTACAGTTTTTCCCTCTAACTTTTTTAGTGTATAAAGAGCTAATTGCTTGCATTACAATCTATTTAAAGCAAAAATATGGAAACCCTATACAAAATATATTTATGCTCTAAACTGTAATCAAACTATTAAAAAATAAAATCCCCGCCTTCGTGTGTTCTTCTTATTTTTAGAATTGTTTACATTCCATTTCATTTTGGTATTCTTTCGTGTTATTTTCGATACCAGATTGTTTATTTTCTTGTTTATTCTGAGAAAAATTAAAAGTCTTGTAAAACATGTGAATGTTCTTTTAGTATTTTTTTTTTCTTCAAGATTTTGTAGTTTTACCACTTCATAAATTTTCTAGTCGTTGAATATAAGTAAAGGCTCCTCTATCAGTGATGCATTTTGAGTTTTTTTGTTTTGGGCCAAATTGACAATTTAAAAGGACCAAAATACCATTGATAGGGCCACAGGAATGATAAAGTTAGTACTATAGTACTTTTTTTTGGTACTATTTGATCCGGAAAAGTACCATGGTACTCCTTTGACTCTTTTAGTACTATTTACATATAAATAAAAATTAAAGATTGAGTTTGAATTTTAACGTCTTTTTCACACAATTGCAATTAATACTATAATTAATATGCAATTTTATTTAATTTTAATTGTGAAAGACGTGGTAGAGAAGAATGAGTGTATTTTCTAAAAATCATAACTACATTGTAAATTTTTCAATTTCGCCAGTGACCTTGTTTTTTGAATAATGTAATATTTGTTATGTTTTTATTTGTCCGATTGCGTCTATATGAAATTTTCTGTGCAATCACTGACCGTGGTATAGATAAACTGATTTCTAATGCCACATGCACTCGCACCACACGTTGAACCGAGCGCTTTAGCGCACTGATCTATCGTCAGGTCAAGTTTTGTTGTGATTAAAACTAGTTTTATTCAATACACGGTGTTTTTGTTCTTGCATACATTATCTCAGAAGTACAACTCCAACAACACAACAGTTCTATTTTTAGAAACTTCAGAGAAACTTCATGATTCAACATTTAATTCAATTACCCATTCATAAATTAACATTTATCAAATGTACTTATTTGGATCCACTCGTTGTAAATGAAATTGATTAAAGATGATTTTATTTGAGTTCGAGTAAAAAAAAAAGTATTCGAAAAGTGAAAAATAAATATCTTAAAAAAGTACAATTGAAAAAATGCCATTGCCAACATCTTCAAATTTGCATTGTGATTCTAAAATCGAATGAGTAATGAAATAGATTTCCTTGCAAAAAAAGGTGAATTTAAGAAATAGTCTGACAATTTTTATAAATTCTGTAACTAAAATCCACTAAATTTTGTTTTTATATACAAATAAGTTTTAAAAACGTTAATTTTTAATAAAAACTTGTATTTAGTACTATGAGGGCCGAAAAAGTACTATTTTTTATGCTGGTTGGTACCATTTGAAAATACCATTTATCACCACTGTAGGGCCATATTGAATGCGATTTTTATAAAAAATTAAACAACTCCCCGTTTTTCATTCTCTAAGGAACTAGCATATGCTCTCATCGAATAAAAAAAAATCAGACAAATTTCATAAAAGTCTGAACTAAACGGTTTAAAGTCGTTAGTTCAATTTTGAGCTGAAAGGGCCAAAATAAATAAGAAAGTTCCATAGGGCCACCAAGCAGCCAAAAGTGCCACAAATGGCCCTATTGTGCCACGTTTTGCATCACTGTCCTCTATATTTTTGCGTTATCTAAAGGCATGAATCGTTTATATTAAAGTTTTCGATTTTGTACATGAAGGTCAGGTTTATGGCCTGTCTATAGTTGTTTTGTTGTTGTTATTTTATTGGCATATTCCAATAAGTCTTGGTCTTATATTGTGGTGTAGTAGTGCAGTAAGTGTTTCTGTTATTTAACTGAATTTATTTATTTATATCACACACACACATACACATACTTACCAATATGATATAATCAACCAATAGGCTCTTTATCAACAAGGTCTTCACAATGAATACTTACCGTACTGAAGCGTACACAGTTATATTTAAAATTTAACTTATTTACTATTTAAAATGTAGCACCTATATGCTCTTTTGTTTAGAAATGTGTATCAGTATGTTTAAGGTTTTGTTTGTTTCCGTCTTTATTTTATTAAGTTTTTTTTTTTTTTGTTTTTTATTTAGAATTACAGTTAATTTGTTGTTGTTAAGTGTATTTGTATGTTAAAGGAATACATAAATATATTTTTAAAATGGTTTATTTCAAATAAATTTAAGAATTTTAAGAAATATGTTAAAAACAAATTCACACAAACTTTATTTTATATTCTGGTCGTATTTGTTTATAATATTTACAATACAAGAGAATAAAATGTTTGTTTCTTAAGTTTAAAAGTTTGTTTCTTAAGTCTTTCGTTTTTGGTATACTATTGTGGAAGTCATAAAATTAATGACGTTTTATAGCTTATTTTATTAGGTTATTTTAAGGTTAGTAACCTATATTACACAGAGAGAATTTTCTTGGACAAGTATTATTGAAAATTTTCAGTAAACTAAAGAAGTTTTCGGGGCTAACGTATTTGTAAAGTGACAATCGTAATTAATTTTATTATAATTAATTACTGAGAAGTTTTCTTAGTTAGATTTTTACTGAAATTTAACGGACACAGTTTTTGGCCTTAATGGCTTTTGTATTATTGTTGAATGAATAAAAATAAATAAATAAAATATGATAGACTGCCACAGTTTCGTCCCCAAGGACTAGTCAGTGGTTAATTTATGTGTCAATTGAACAAAGTATTTTATATTGTTAAATTGCTCTATGTAGCTTATAATTTCTTTTTCCGACTGACGACATTAAGTCATAGTCGTATGTTCTAATTTTAATTATGTTCTTGAACAATTTTGTAATTAAAAATGAATTTGGAAATAAAGAACAATCAACTAACTAATTGCTCTATATAAAAAAGGTTTTACATTTTATCGTATTGAGTTTCAAACCCACAGCCATACATTAGGATGTGACTCGAAGCATCACCTCTTAGCGAGTTGAGCCACGGTCGACACAGCGATGAGTGTGGCTAAGTGGAGTTCTGTCAATCACAGCATTCACAATGTATTGTTTTAATCAAAAGATACAGAATTAACTAATAACTATGAACAATTGATTTTTCAACTAGAATGCTTCATATTTTTAATCCTATTGTTATTTCTTTTTCACAAGTAATTATCACATTATTATTCACTTTATTCAAATTCAGTAGTATACCCTTAGTATGTTAGAGATAGAGTTGCCTCTTTCTTTACATTGTGAATGAAAAATTTCTTAAACTGTATGAAAAAGCTTCATAACTTTTATGAAACTAGTTTAAATGAAACTTATTCATTAGCCTTATAAAATTTTTAGCTAACAAAACGTAATTTTTCATAAAATTTTATGAAAAACTGCATTAATAGAATGAAAACATTCAATGGGAGAATAGGATAGAGGGGAAGTTTCGCCACTGGAACACATATGCCACCCCCGATTTTCGCTGTATTTAAAAGAGGTATTAAAATGTGCCTTTCCATAATTTTTACACTTGTGCTTCAACTGCGGTCGAAGACAGACATGATTTTGTTTTTTTTTGGGTTGCAAAACAAATAATATAGAGTAGTAGATTTGGGATAACTTTTTTAATTTCGTGTATTAAAATAAAATACCCTTCAAGATGTCGACGAAGCGTTGATATTAAATTATAATATTAACACGAATTTTTCATAATTTTTTTCGAAAAAGTGTAAAAAAAATATAAAATTATGTGAGCGGCTAATCATGGGACACATACACCAGACCACCAGGTGTGGTAGTTTCGGTCAGCAAAAATTGGTAACACCTTATAAGACGTATACGTTATATTAATTTGTATCATGGTTATATATGTTGCACGGTTCAGACGTAGTTTTCTTTCAACAAATTCGAAGAAAATAAACCTTTTTAAAATTTTTTTTGCTGAAATTACAGCTATTGGTATCTATAATTATAATTATTTCATTTATAGCTGACAATTTTGCGACATCAACTTGGCTAATTTACCCAATAGGTGGGGCAGTTTTAAGTTAGTTTGAAAATCTTAAAAAAATAAATATAAGAAATAAAAATAATCTATTTTTTACACATAAAAATTAAATTTTAGAAAATTAAAATCAAGTTCAAGATCATTTGTTTTTTGTTAAACAAAAAACCGTGCAATGTTTATTTATTAATTAAAAAAGTTTTCTGTCCGCTAATTTAAAGCAGACTTTATCTACTGACAGGTCCTTACATGTTTCATTTCGTGTCACCGAAAATCTTCAGAGGACTAATGTAGAAGGGGTAGAAGATTTGACCAAATTTTGAATTAAAAATATCAACGTTTTACCCGTATTGTTTTTTTTTACCCTCAGCGGGTAAATAATTGACCAGATGAGCGCTCATTCAAACTAGATTTTACCTGCCCAGGTCTAAAATTCATTCTGCTAAATAAGCTGGAAATATGCTAAAATGGCAACGTTGTTTAGCATAAATAGATTATATTTTGATTTACACTACCGAAACTAAATTTTATAGCTTTGCTAAGTTATTAACCAAATGAGAATTTATAAAAATCTTATTTATATAACTTCAAAACATGCGATTGCTACTAATCCATACATACCATTTTCAAAAACGTACATACATACATATTACAATATAAACGAAAAAAACAACAACAATATGTTGATTTTATTTTGTGTTGTTTTTTCTTTCTGTATGTGTTGATTATGACCGATGAGAATGAGGGTATTGGTTAGGTAACGCTATTTTCTTTTATTTCGGTAACGGTATTTTAGCGGTAACGGTATTTTAGTTATTTCGGTAACGTTATTTTAGGAATAACGATTTTTCAGTTATTTTGGTAACGGTATTTTAAGGGTAACGTTATTTTAGTTATTTAGGTAATATTAATGTTCACCGATATTTTTCACCATTATGACCGAGCTTTAATGACTGGCTAATTTATGATCAAACTTTGGGAAAATATATCTATTTACAGAAATTTTAGTTTTCAGATCTTGTTAGATTATTTCGGTAACGGTATTTTAAGGATAACGCTGTTTGAATTATTTCGGTAACGGTATTATAGCGATAACGGTTTTTTAGTTGTTGATAACGGTATTTTAAATGTATTGATGTTTTAATTATATCGGTAACGGTAATTTATTGATAACGGTATTTCAATTAATTCCAAGGCATAAATTATAGTATACAAAGGGTGTTTTTATATAGGTATAGAACCTTAAGTTGGCAACACTTTTTTAACTGGCGGCCATTTTGTCAGCTGTCAAGTGATTTATGTTCAGTTTGGTTTGGCATTTCAACATGAATATACTGACGCCTAAACAACGCTTCCAAATTGTGCAAATTTATTTTAAAAATCATTGTTCTCTTCGAAATACGTAGCGATAAAGCTCACTTTTGGTTAAATGGATACGTCAATAAACAAAACTGACGTATTTGGAGTGATGATAATCCTCAAGAAAAACTGACTGTTTGGTATGCTTTATGGGCTGGTGGAATCATTGGTCCATACTTCTTTAACGTCAGAACGTTACAGTCAATGGTGACCGCTATAGAGTCATGATTACTGACTTTTTCGTTCATCAATTGAACAACCATGATGTGCAAGAGCTGTGGTTTCAACAAGATGGTGCAACATGTTACACAGCTCGTGACACAATTGACTTATTGAAGGAAACGTTTGGTAACCGCATAGTTTCACGTTTCGGACCCGTGAATTGGCCTCCACGATCGTGCGATTTAACACCGCTGGACTATTTTCTGTGGGGATATGTGAAGTCGCTAGTCTACGACTTTAAGCCTGAAACGATTGACTACTTGGAGGACAACATTCGCAGCGTTATTGCCAATATACGGCCACAAGTGTTGGAAAAAGTCATCGAAAATTGGACCTCCAGATTAAACTACGTCCAAACCAGCCGTGGCGCATATATGCCAGAAGTCATATTTAAATTATAATGCCAGAAGATTATCTTTCGAATAAAGTAAATTTCATGTCAATTTAAAAAATTCATCTATGATTTATTCCATTTCAAAGTTCTATACCTCTATAAAAAAAAACCCTTTACTTGTGTTACATATAAGCATTGAATATACGAACGTATGATGAAATAGAATAATTTGAAATTTGATTAAAAATATTTAGAAGTCTTCCCACATTTTCACTCATAATTTTCACGCTTTGAACGCGTTAACCGATTTTGACAGTTTTAACTGTGAAAGTGCTCATATAAACAAACAATTTGGAAGACCTCTTCTGTATTGGCGGAGTATTCGGCGTTTCAACAGACAGACGGACATGGCTATATCGACTTCTCTATTCATGCTGATCAAGAATATATATTGTTTATGGGGCCCAGAATTTTTTTAAAAAAGAATTACAAACATTTTACAAACTGAAAGGGAAACGGAAGGGTATATTCCGCACAGTATAATGGAGGGTTTGACAAAAAAGTATAAACTGTTAAAAATGTTAATTTTTTGCAAAATTTCTTAAAATGCATCTAGTTTTTTTCTTGAATTTTTGTTTGTTGCAGATTGCTCAATATGACCTCTAAAATAAATCGGACTTTGCGTTAAATAATTACGAATGTATTTTTATAAATTTTTAAAAACTTACCAACTTTAAGTGGCGATAAAACGCTAAAGACTTAAAAAAATAAACAAAATGTTTTGCCATAGTAATTAGGGAGATTACTAGGGCAACCAAAAATAAGCTAAAGCTTGTTTTTCATTTGAAATGATAGAACTATTTAGATTAAATACAAGTTTTGATCATAAAATCATGAAAATTTTAAGTTATATACCTTAGAACTTTTTTTAACTTTTTTTAACTTATTTTTTATATTTGCTTATTTTAGCTTATTTTAAAAATATTAACTGCTTTTTCACTTTTTTCTTTAAAAATAATGCTTATGTTAGCTTTTCTCTTTGAAAATAGAGCTTTCCTGCTTTTTTTGCAGTTGGTATTTTTAAGTATTTTTTTTAATTAAAAGTTGAAAATGTAATGTTACATGTTGTTGGTTTATCAAAAAGTATTTTGATAAACCAATTTGAACTTTGGAGCTTAGGAAAACCTGTTTCTCTGTTGTACCTTTGTTTGACTGAGAAGTTTTAAGGAACAAATTTTACATACATTTTATTTGTAGTAACGATTTTAATAAAAAATTAAGAAATTTAACGGTTTGTTTTTTAAATTTTAATATAGTCTAAAATACAATTTGATTCGAAAAATGCTAAATAGATTTGTGTGATTTGATTACCAGTTGAAATGCTTTTTAAAATTTCAAAATATTATTTCTATTAAATAAAATATTTCTACACTCAAAAAAATAAGTTAGTAGAAAAGTTAGTAAAACATCTTGTAAATCAGGTATACTATTTTTCAGCAAATTTTTTGCTAAAATTATGTTTTAAACTAACATTTTAGTTATACTTAGTTAGCACTAAACTGTTTTGAACTAATGTTTTACTAATATTTTACTAATGTTTTACTAATTTATTTTGCTAAAAAAATTGTGCTGATTAGCACATCAATAGTGTGATCGACAACCAGATTAAAAGTTATACGCAGAATGAATTAGATGTCAAGATGTAGTAGTGACGAGGAAAATTATACTAAAAAGTACAACTCTAGTAAGACACATAAAAAAAATCAACCATATAAGATTTTTGTATATGATTTTCATACATAAGACAAAACTGCGGATTGAAACAACTTAAATTTTGCGTTTTCACCGGCTTGTGAAAGTAATTGTCTATTAATTAAATAAAAGACAAAATAAAATATTTAAATTTAAAAAAGATTAAATGTGTATTTGTTGTCAAATTGAGTGGCCAAGTTGATAACAAATATACAGCTGGTAGACAGACTAAAGCGAAAGACAAAGACATACATACAACTTAGGTAAATTTTTATGTTTCCTTTTTCTTATTGCAAAAAAACGGGTTGTATATGTTACATTTTGTTATTTTTTCGTTTCGTTTCTATAATTCTCTGCGGCATTGGCGTTCCTTTAAAAGATAGCATCATTGAGACAACCATTGATGTAAGTAGTTGAAAGATAATTTTGTTTATGTTATATATAATTATTTCTATTGTTTTTACATATTACATTAATTCATGTAGTCAATTTGGGAGAATGAACATTTATATATTTTGTAACGTATTGTAAATTATTTTAAAAAGAATCACACAAATATATATTTAATGATTTTCAGCAAAATAAATTAACTAAAGTAAAAATTTTCTACAAATTTTTTTAATTTTTTTTCAGTCCACTAATATTCAGCATAAATTTTATTAATGTTTAGCAAGGGTTTTTTAATTTCTAAATCACTAAGTTTTAGCAAAACTTTTGATGATTTTGCTGACATTGGCAATTTTTTAGCAAGCACCCTCCTGACTAAAATTTTGATGACTTTACTAAATTTTTTATTTGAGTGTAGGAATGCTAATAAAGAATTCCCATGTATGAAAATTATTATAAAAAAAAAAATTATAAAACATAATCTCTTAATTTTATTGTATTTTGCCAGTGAACTTGTACTGCTGAAAAAAATATAGACCACATTTAATGTATTTTTTATAGTTGTTGACATTAGGCTGACAAATGTGTTGATCTTTATATGGCTATAAAAAATATAAAGAAAATGGTACGTGTTTAGGATTTTTGAAACATATATTTTAACATACTACTAGACTGAAAACAAACAAGTCATTAACCCTTTCACTACCTTTGTACACTATAGTGTACACTTTTTCCAATCCCGGAAATTTTGTGCGGGATTTCCCAGGATTTGTTTTTATTATTTCAGAGAATTAGTAATAAATATTAAAAATTTTTGATCTTTTATTTGAAATCAGTTGATTTTTTTTTCAAATTATTCTTAATAATAATATTTGAAATTAAAAAAAAATAAAATGATTCGATTCTAATTTAAATGTTTGCTACAAAAACATATATTTAAAATTAAAATTCGTAATTTTCAATTTAATTAATTTAAATTTAAAATTTTATTAAAAAAATACTAATTAAAATTAAAAATCTATTAAATAAGTTTAGAAAAAAAGACGAAAAAAAATGTGTGGAAAACACTAACTTTAAAAACTGTTGATAAAAAATTTTCTAAACGAATTTTTCTGAACATCTGTCGAGAAGTAGAGAGCATAGACATTTTTTGATTTTAAATTTGCAATTCATATTCTGAGTTGAAAGTAGAAAATTAAAATTTAAATTAATGCTTAAAAGAAAATATAAATTTTTAGCTTATTTGTTAATTAATTTTATTCATTTCTTCGTTTAAAATCGGTTGAAACTTTTATGAACACATTTTAAAAATTAAAAACTTTTAGGTAAAGCTTTTAGCAATTCTTGTAAAAATTATGTCTTTTGGGTTAATTAATTGGTTTGGTAATAAAAGTCGAACCTTTCAGTTATAAATCATATCAAATTTAAATATTTTCTAATGAGAGGGAAATCCTGGAATCCCGGGAAACTTAAAAAAAAAATCCGCTGTCCCGGGAAACGAAAAAGTCTGGGAAATAACAACCCTAGTTTCGACTCACTTTAATGTGTATAAAATCTTTATATTCGTATTGTAAAGGGTTATTCATTTTACGGTTTCAAAACTAAACGTAAATAAAACACATATAAAATATTTTTTTTCATGATATTTCTTTTTTATTATAAAGTTTGAACGTTGACATTATGTGTGAAACACTATATCATTTAAATGACCACCACGCGAAGTGTTGCAAGCATTGATTCTTTTAAGGTAATTTTGGAACACTTTTTGACACATATTGGGCGGTATCTCAGCCATAACTTGACGAATGTTGGTTCTTTAGTGCTTAAAAGTTAAAGGTTTATCTGCATAAACACGGTCTTTCGCGTAGCCCCACAAAAAAAAGTCTAATGGTGCCAAATCGCATGATCTTGGTGGCCAGTTGATGTCGCCACGACGAGAAATTACACGGCCAGGAAATGTCTCTTGCAATAAAGCCATATTCGCTCGAGTTGTGTGGCATGTGGCACCGCCTTGTTGAAACCACTTATTCTCCAAGTCGTATTCTTCAATAGCAGGCAAAAGAAGTCGCCATAATGTGCCGTAAGACAGTCCTAATTCCTGAGAACGACGAGGAATCGACATATTCGAGTCTTCGGCAACACTTTTCAGCAGAACGAGCGAAACGATGATGCACTAGCCTCACAATATCTGTAACCGCTCCAGTCTCTTCAAATTTCTTTACAATTTTGCCAATTGCTTGCGTAGTTGGACGATTATGTAAACCATAATCTCCTCTTAATGCACGATATGTGGCTGTGCCAGAATCACCATTTTTGTAGTAGGTTTTAATAATTTTTACGCGTTGTGTGATAGTTAAGCGATCCATTTTCGTCAATGTCAGACTTCCAGCTGAAAAGAAAAAAAAAAATGGTTTAACAACTTAGTTTGACAGATGTCGAATTCCAGCCCTATACTTTTGAAACCACGAAATGGATAACCCTTTATATATAAAAGTCCTTAGATTCATGAAAAAAATTTTACAGAAAAGTCAGATACTAGGGATTTTTCTGGTTTTAACACCTTAAAAGCATTTTTTCTTAAAGAAACCCCTAACATTTAGACCAATTTGTTGGTTAAGAGTTAAAGAAAAATGTTAATAACTTTAGTACTATATAATTAAATGCTGATAACTAACACTATTTTTGAGCAAATTGCAATTGAAAATTTAAAAAAACACTATATTGCGACTTTTTAGAGGACTACAATAACTTATTTTGATTTTATCGTCGAAATTAGGATGGATTTCAAGCAAACCGCGTATACAGATTTCCAAAATGGTACTGAGTTTTCTGAGAATTCTTTTCATTTGTGGTGATAATGCAAATAAAATTCATAGTTTTAAGTATGAATTTTTACTATGAATTTTATTTTCATGATAACTTGAAATTTACAAAATATTCAGAAAAACCAATATCGTTTTTAGCCGTACTTCGACAAAAGTGACTAGACTTCGAAAAAAGTGCAAAATTAACTGTTTTTTGAATTTTCGTTCTCGATTTGCTCACAATTGGTTAATAATGGAAAGTTTTGAAAAACAGATTTAGAAAAACGAGGCTAAAATCTTACGATTTCAATTATTTTGTGTATGGGTATTGTTTTTATGTGGACCAGTGTAATTTACAGCAACAGGTTGATATATTGTAACATGTATCTTATATAAACATTAATGTACATGAATATATATATTTTTAACTAATTTTTATTGTAAGTAGTTTCTGTTGTAAGTAAGTTTTTGATTCTATAGTATTAATTAATTCACATTTTATTCGTATACGCTATTTCAAGCAGTTTCACCCAAATTAAAAAATATTTTGCACAAAAAGTGTGTACGAATATTACACACAATTTGTGTACGAATATTACACATAATGTGTGTATAATTTGAAACTTACAAACATAGAGTAATTTTACTTACATTATAGTAGGTAAAAAGTTACTTACTAGTATAGGGTAAATTTAGTTGTAAATAGGGTAAATTTAGTTATAAATAGGGTAAATTTAAATAAAAATTTATTAGAGTGTATTTAAAGTTGAAATTTTTCAATTTTCGCGATTTCGGTAATAAAAAATCTACAACGAGAAGAAGATCTAAAATTTGTATGCGTATCTTTTGTAAACATCCCTGGTTACTTAATTTATGAAAAAGCTTGCGAAGTCTTTCTTTTAGTTTATAGAAAAAATTGCTTAAACCACAAATATTGTATATATTTTATTGTCTTAAAAATATGGAGTCACTGGCAAATTCTAATTCATAAATTCAATTAATAATTCATAAAATTCATATAAAAATTCGTAGTATTGTTACGTTTGTAATGTAGGAAAAGACGCAGGTTCGAATCCCACATACGCCTTAGTATTGTTATATTTGTAATGAAGGAAAAGACGCAGGATCCAATCTTACAGCCCACAAGTTGTTGAAAAATTTATCATATAGGGACAATCTGAAAATCACTGATGAAGCCTGTCCATAAAAAAGCAGAAACTAGCCTAGTCTGATTTGAAAGTTAATAGTGTTTACAATTTTTTAGAGAAAACGTTTGTTCTTCACATCTTATCAATGCCAACCAAGTTCTAGTTAAGTGACATGCGTTTTCGTAAAAAAATAACGGTTTTAAATGATGCAAGCTAAAAATGTACTAAATATATTTTCTGGATAGTAAATTCATACAAATCAAAAATATATGCCGATTTCAATGGCGTATTTTTATTTTTCGATGTATGGTACAGTTTTTCCGCAAAATGACTTTAATATTTGACACATCTTCATGATGTTTTTTACATACAAAAACTTGCAAATGCAATAAATCAGATTTCTTTCTGTTGAAATCTATGGACAACACTAGTACTAATATTTGTGGTAGATATATGATTCCCAAAGCTTAAAACTAAACTCGCTTATTTTTCGGTTTTCGCGAATTCTATCGCTAAATAATTCATATAGCTAATCAAATGTTCACTCAGTGGAAAGAATTATTGAAGAGGAGTCATATTAACTAGTAAAAAAAAATTATTTTATCTAAGCGTATTTTATGCAAAATTCGCGATTTGTCAGAAATTTTACATGGCATCAAAGCTTTCCAGGATGACCCCGAAATACAGTATGATATGTTAATACCATTCAAAAGCATATTTTCAGCTTAAAATGTTTATATTTGAATAAAGTTTTCCTAACAAAAAGTGACATATTTGTCACAAAAGTAGGAAACCTATGTTTTCAATATTTTAACTTTATTAATGCAACTGAGTACATTTAAGACCCATCTAGTAATTTAAATTTCAATAAATATTCACAGGGGTTTAGAACATAACCCAATGGTTATATCTGAATTAAATTATTCTTAATAACCACTTCATTCATATGGGTACCATATTTAAATAAATAATTGTTGTCTTTATAAGACCCCTTATTCGAATAGGCTCTTTCTACTGAATGGCCATTTGTTAAGGTAAATTGTAAAATAAAATTCACTTAAACCGTAAAAATTGGGAAAAGCTCAGAAAACGGTAAATAGCGGGTGTTATCTTAAGTTTTGTGAATCAAATATGTACCTCAAATTATACATGGGAATTTTGCATTACCATTGAAATTTCATTACCATTAGTTGTTACTATTGATTACAATGTAATGAATTATGTAACCCATTATCGGTAACTGATTATTTTTTGTTGAAAACTAATTGTGCAGGTAAGTAGTAATGCATTACTGTATCGCACCCATTACCAAAGCTTTGCTGGGATCTAAATTTATACTAAAAGTAAAAAAATAATATTACCCTGTGGCAGCTCTGGCCCTAACCTATTTATATTATCAGGGTTTATTACTACTCCTGAAGAGCATACATTCTGTCGGTTTTGTCCTATCTCGTTAAGTTTTGGAGATATCGTCCCAAAAAATACATTTTATAAAATGGCTAGTATCTCGAAAACTAAGCGAGATATCACAAAACGGCAAAATTTTTGCAAAACTTGACTTACTTAACAAGTACTGATAATACAAATGTATTGAGTGTTTCAATTCCACTCGTTTCCCGTTCCATTCCATATCGTTCTACTTCGACCAATGTTACATTATATTATCGTAGTGTTTTAATTTGTATTTTCATGGTTCAAACGTTGTTCCATAAAAAATTAATCCTCCGGATCTTTACCTTAGTATCAAATTTATATTAAAAGTAAAATAAAATAATAAATCACCCTGTGGCCGCTTTGTAATAAATTCAATTGTCCGGATCTAGCCTATTTGTATTATCAGGGTACATAAAGATTCATACGGAGCAAACATTTTGTCCGTTTTCGCCTATCTATTTTAATTTCGGTGATACCGGCCATTTAAAAAAACCCAGTTTTATAAAAGGGCTAGAATCTCGAAAACTATGCGAGATATTGAAAAGGGACAACAATTTTGCAATACTTAAGATACAAGTACCGGTAACACAAATGTGTTAATGCCATCCGTTAACCGTTCCGATATCGTTCCATTTTGAACCAATTTTAACCCTTTTATTTTCAGCGTGTTGTATTTTCATGTAATTATAAGACTAAACAAATAATTAAGACACCCTGTGGTTGTTTCAATACAATTGAATCAATCCGGTTCTTTCCCGGAAATAGCCTGTTTGTATTCTTATTGTATGTTAATACAACTGCGTAGCAAAAATGTTGTCCGTTTTGCCCAATCTTGTTTAGTTTAGATACCGGCCATTTAAAATACACGCCATTTTATAAAATGGCTTGTATCTCGAGGTTTGCGAGATATCGTATCTCCGCACAGAAATATTTTCCCAATTAGTTCCCTTTTACTAATTTGTAACATTTCTGTAACGAATCGAAATTAAAGAAGTAAATACTTAACAAATGAATATATTTTTAAAATTAAGAATACATTATATACTCTCAGGGAAGTTCTGCTTTAAAAATTTGTAGTTGTTTGGGTTGTAATACAGTTTCTTTATTTTTAATGTAAATGTCAGTCATTTGTAGAAGATGTCAAATTTTTTTAATTCATTTAAAAAACAAACCACATTAAATTACTGTTTTATGATTTTACATTAATTTCTTACAGTAGTTTTTTGTCATTTAAAAAAAATAAAAAAAATAAATGTTTGTTTATTTTTTACTAAGATGTGGTTCATTTTTACTGCAATTGTTAGTCATTTTTTAAACATTAAAAAACAAATGACAATGTCAGTTGAATTTACTGAAATATATTAAGTCGTCCTTTCTTTAAGTGCAATTTCATTTGTTTTTAACTACATTTCCAGTGGTCTTTACCTACATAGTATTCTAAGTGTACTTTATGATTAGTCAATTTTTGACACTTTAAACAACACAAAAAAGTGTCAACTTTTCGCGATTATGAACGAATGAATAATTGCAATTTTTACCATAAAAAAATCATTTATTTACAAATATTTCGTTACTCGAGAAAGGCTTACAATTAGATTCATACACAAGGTGACACATAGGTTCAAAGTATTCGTTACACATATGTAAAGGGTTAATTCAAAAATTATAATGACATTAATTTCATTACAAATTATCATTTCATTAGTCCACTTAATTCATTTAAGGACCAGAACAAAATCAAACAAGGCATTTCTGGGTATTCAAATATTTAAGTGGTAAAAATTTGCTGAAAAGTTTAAAAAATTCGATTACGGATCCATTTTTTGGTGGGTAGGAGGGGGAGAGAGCATATACATATGTATGTAAATCTTTCTAATTTAGTGACCCATAACAAGAATCTGAAATCAAAATAGAAATATATTTATAAACAAAAATTCGGTAGTGAAAGGGTTAAAAATAGTTTCTTGCTTGTAAAGTTTTTAATTGCATTTTGGCAAATTATAAGAATATTTAATAATGTTTTCTTACAAAAAAAAAAGAAAGTTAAACATTGTGATATAAACAAACTGTCCGTGCAAAGAAAATAAAAGCATGACCTTTAAGATTAAACTGATTCATTTAAATAAAAGTGAAAATTGTTAATAAAATATTTAACGTTTTAATTGGAATTGATAAAATAACATAAAAATTAAACATAAATCATAAATACGAAAAATATTAAATTATTAACAAAACTACTTACCCCAAGGTTTCTATTGATATTTCATATAAAAAAAACACAATTTAAAAATTTCGCAAACTTTATATTGCCACAACTTTTAGCATTGATCGTACAATATTTTTTGGTTTTAGCCAAGAAATAACCAAAACCTAATAAATGCTTTCAACACTTGATCAACCTCCCTCTCCCTCAAAATCTAAAATGTAAACAATATTTACAAAAAATCCCAAATTATAATTCTTCAATTTTAGCCATAACTTTATGCATAAAAACGTACACAAGTTCAAAATTATGTCTGGAATTTAAATCAATCCAATTTGCCAATTGGTGGATATCAAACACACAACTTTGATGTTAACCCTTTTGTTTAAACTGATGGCTATTGAATATCTATTGCGAACATTTTTGGATTTTGTTTGTAATTTTAAAATTAACAATTGTTATTCATTGACAATTTGAAATAATTTTATTAGGCATAAAATTTCATTTAAAATCAACACAATAATTCACTTTTGAATTTGTCGTCTGCTGAAAACACATTACATTAATAAAATCAACTAAAACAAAAAAAATGTAGATTTATAGGCCACAATTACCCTCCTAATATGACAAGTATTTTTATGTTAGGTCATAACTTTAAAACTATATCGTTACCTAAAACGCAACCGCCCTTACTAACATTTTATTAATTTTACAGTAGAAGCAAAAAATATGTTTCTTTAAAAAATATTATTGTTTTCATCTCAATTTTTTCCAATATTATTAAAAAACAAAACATACAAATTTATTTCTGGTTAAACAAAATTCATATTTAGAAAGGTTGAGGTTAAGAAGAAGTATAAACCTTTTTCTCTAAAGAATTATAAACACATGTTAATTTACAAATCAGACTAGACTAGTTTCTGCCTTTTTTAATCAGTGATTTTCCATTTAAATTGTATTATTATTTATGTCTTATGATTGCCAGATTGTCTCTATATGATAAATTTTTTCAGCAACCTGCGGCTGTTAGAATCAAACCTGCGTTTCTTCTTACATTACAAACGTAATAATACCAAGTCATGACCGTTTAACGATCACACCCAAGTATGGCCTCGAATGTAATGCAGCTTAATTGCAGTTTTCTTTACTTTTAGCTTTTCTGTTATTGTATACTATACTCAGAAGTGACAAACACAAATATTCTATTTTTAGATTTTTGTTTATTTTTCTAATCTCCTCCGTCTCTATTTCACAACGTTACCAGATTGACATATGGTTTTTACGTTCAGGTTAGCCAACTTTGCGTTTATGTTGAGACATCACCACAGGTCAAATTTTGTAATGTATTTTAGTGCAGTGTTATTTAACGTCATATAGACAGACTCAATTAATTCTTAATTAATATGCATTTGTTTTTAATTCAATTTAGAAAGGTCGATTTTCAGAAGAAGAATAAACCTTTTTCTCTAAAAAATTATAAACACAAATTAACTTTCAATCAGACTAGACTAGTTTCTGCCTTTTTTTTAATT
This sequence comes from Delia radicum, assembly GCA_021234595.1. Classification (NCBI taxonomy): domain Eukaryota; kingdom Metazoa; phylum Arthropoda; class Insecta; order Diptera; family Anthomyiidae; genus Delia; species Delia radicum. The sequence continues at coordinate 84,390,249 of CM037853.1, forward strand.
GACAGGCGTCATCAGTGAGTTTTCATTTTTAAATTGTATTTTTATTTGTGTCTTATGATTGTCATATTGTCTCCATATCGCTCATTTACTGCAATAACGTCATAACTCAAAAATTTTGATTTTGTAGAAAACGAGTTTTCAATTTACTCCCACCTTAAAGAAAAAAATAACGAAATAATTTCTCTCAACAGGTGAGTGTACAAGATATCAATACGACTATTTCACACAATATAATACATTATATATCGAATAATTCTGCGTCATTAACTCAAGACTCATGTTTTTTGAGTTGTGACGTTCTTGCAGTAAATGAGCGGTATGATAAATTTTTTAACAACCTGCCGGCTGTTAGAATGCATACTTTTAATATTCGAACAGTTATGTTAGTTAGGTCCATTTGTCGTGTTTTTTTCTGAAACAAAAAACCCTAACTATATTGAAGATGTTTAAATGCGCATAGCAGTTGTGTTATAAATGTAGTGTTTTAACATTTTTTCGATATATTTAAGAAAGCACTGTTTGATAAATTTATTATTAAACAATTTTTCCATTTTGATTATAAATTTCTATCTAATTAAGATAGATATTTTATTGATATATTACCCAGCCAGCAAATGGGCTGAAAAATAAATCAAAAATGGGCTCAGAAAATATTATTAAAAATTCGATTTTTTGTATAAAAGTGGTTCATCCAAAAGAGCCTTATTTTTGTAATCAAAAATGCTTTAGAAAATTTTCCCCATAAATTGGAGTAATTTTTGAGTCCCAAAAAGTTAAAGAAATATCCCTTGTATTTGTGAGCCTTTTCTTAGTCATTTTTGAGGTTAAAAAATTAAGTTTTGTCGTCTTGTAGGAGCGGTTTTGGATTGAAAATTAAACCGATTTTAAAATGCAATTACGATTCTTTATTGTCTAAAGATGTACATTTTATTATAAATTAAACCACATCTCTAATTTCATAAATATAAAACATTTAAAAATCTAAAACACAAAATAGACGACTAAATCACATCAGTCATCTTGAAAATCTTCCACATTGAATTTTTGGAATCAAGGACTGCCTGCGGCATATGATGATTCTTTTAGCATATTTTCTTTCTCTGTTCTGGAACTAATTCCACATTTATTATTCGAAATGTTTTTAATTATTATTTTTAAAAGGACACACACAAATTTGTACACTCAAAAAATAAGTTAGTGAAACCTCTTGTAAATCAAGTATACTATTTTTTAGCAAAATTGTTGCTTATGTTTTCAGCTAAAATTTTAGTTATATTTATTCAGCACCTAACTGTTTTGAACTTATGTTTTACTAATATTTTACTAATGTTGTACTAATTTAAATTGCTAAACAAAATTGTGTCGATAAGCACATTTATAGTGTGGACTACAAGATGGATGTCAAGTTGTAGTAGAGAAGATGAAAATTATACTAAAAAGTACATCTCTTGTAAGACATATAAAAAATCAACCATGGAAGATTTTTGTATCTGTTTTTCATACATAAAACAAAATTGTGGATTGAAACTACTTCAGTGTTGTCACCGTCTTGTGAAAGTACTTGTCAATTAATTAAATTAAAGACAAAATAAAGCATTTAAATTTAATAAAGATTAAATTTGTATTTGTAAACTAAATGTTTATAATGATTACTATTGTAGTGTAGTCAAATATATATACACACAGAGAAATAAAGTGCCAACCGAATTGAAAAGTGTATTTTAATGGTAACAACTTATAAATTCTATTAGCACAACGATAATTACATTAGATTTCTGAATATTTTGGGTGTTCCAATTAAAATTCACCGAACTTTGTTCTGAAAACTAACGTTCAGTAGTACCAAACTACTAAAATTCATAATAACCGAATTTGAGTCGAAGTACTCGAATTTCAGTTGGCAAACAGCTTAATTTTTCTCTGTGTGACAGAGACAGACTAAAGCGAAAGGCAGGGACACACATCTTAGGTAATTTTTAAAGTTTTCTTTTTCTTATTGCAAAAAAAGAGTTGTATATGTCATATTTTCTTATCTTTTCGTTTCGTCTCTAGATTTATCTAAGGCATTTGTCTTCCTTTACCATTGCCATCTGTTAGACAACCATTGATGTAAGTAGTGGAAATATAACATTTTTTAGATCAGTTGGTTAGAGCCTCTGTCTAAGTGTAGTGCGAAGTGCATGTGGCAAAGAAAGCAGGTTCAAGCCACGGTCAGGATTGCATTTAATAAATAAACATTTCATATAGATGCAATCAAACAATAAAAACCATAACACATAATTACAATATTGTCAAAAAGGATTACTGATGAAGGTTGTGTTACCAGAAACTGCGCAGTCTAATTCAATAAAAATTTACAATGTAGTTATGATTTTTAGAAAAAGTATGCTTAATCTTCTCTACCACGCCTATCTCAAACAAAATTTTTTATGTTACATATAATTATTGCGATATATTTTAATTAATGTCGTCAATGTGGGAGTATGCAAATTTTTATATTTTGTAACTTATTATAAATTAAATGTTTGCTCATCAAAATTAGCTACATTTGTTTCTTTTTAGATGACTCATTTTTGACTCCATTTTGGTGTAATGGTTAGAGCGTTGGACTGTTACACAGATGGTTCCGGGTTCGATTGCCGGTGACGACAACATTAATTTAGAAAAATAATATGTATGAGTTTTCTATCACTTATATGTATAGCTGCGCCCACCTTCGGTGTTCCCATAGCACTTAACCCCACTGAAGTAAAATAATGAATCAGGGCTTTGAAACAAAAAAGCTTCAATAAATTCGCCAACTCTACATCAGGTGGCGAGCAACAACTGTTCTAAGACTTATCATCTCGCGCAATTACAGTGTTGCCATGTTTGAAGCCCTTAATCTTTCACCACCTTTCATCTCTCCACTATCCCCTTTCCAAAGAAAGCAACACATTAATTAATAGGAAGAATTTCCTGAGTGTTGCTTCTCTTAAAAAAAAAAAAATATATTTTATTGAATAGTGCAAATGTAATTTCAACAAAACAGAAATTTTTACCTTCCTATTAGGATCAACCAAGTTTTTGTTCTACCAAGAGTGCTAAATGGGAAAAATACAATCGGCACAGTGACGGCAAAGCGTCGAAGACGGTCAGTTATACGTTGGCAGAACGTGAGATTAACAATCTTGTTGATTTGAATGAACTTGCTACCGTTGGCATAACGTTGCTAATGCAAAAAATTTGGTGCTTTTAAAATAGCTTAAATTGAAGTAATTTTGAGAAATATGTGTAATAAAACACATTTAAAAAGCAGCATTACAGTTCGGTCTTAGTATTACACATCATATTTAAATGTGTGAAATATAATAAAATATTTTAATAAAATGCTTCTTATTGGTTGTAATATTGGTAAAAATAATATTGGCAAAGAATATTGCGGGTGGTACTGGCAAACACATGCTTTGCAAACAAAAAAGTGTTTTCCTAGTACAATATTAGTTGTACCTTTGGTAGTTTTGGATGGGTTTTGAAAAAATAGCGGTGGTTTGCCAGTATTTTTTTTTTTTTAGTACAGTTGACAATTTCTAACAGGGTTCCTTTCCAATCAAACATTTATATGATATGATTATAACTCCTTAACAAGAAGTCTTCAAAAGTTACATCTTATGCAGGTTAAAAATGAATGCAAACAATCATTTTAATTAATAAATAAACATTGCACGGTTTTTTTTTTAACAAAAAACAAATGATCTTGAACTTGAATAATTTTGCTCACATCATGGAAATCTGTTATTTTTACCGATTTTTGGTTTATTTTTTAATGGTTAAAAAAATTAAAAATACATTTGATTTAAAAGTTAGTAGACCGGTTTTCAACTATACACCCAGAAAAAGGATTGCTTGGAATTCGGTCGAAACCATTAAAATTTAGGACGTTATTGTATTTAGAACTAATAATAATCGATCAATAAATTAAAAGGAATTTAAAAACAATCCATTTATCCAATTATTCTGATTTCCAAACAACTTTTCAAATAAAATTCGGTTATTGTGATAATAGAAGAGATTCTATCAACTTTTTAAAGAAATTGTCGATACTCAAAAGTGGTTACTGCAAATACGGTATTCGCAATAAAATATGCCAATAAATTAGAGGTTCAGTAGTACCAACCGGATTGTCGATTGAATTGTTTATAGAAGCAACTAATGATTGGTATTGGTAAACGAATTTGAGACAATATGTTTTCCTAACAAAATATTTAAATTCAAATTTAGTACTCAACATTTATAAGTGTTAGTGGTGTAGTGGGTAGAGAGTTTGCCTTGTACTCCGAACTTAATAGTTTAAATCTCGGAAAAGACAAACACAAAAAGTTTTTTTTTATTAAAATAAAATATTCAAATGTTTAAATTGCTAATAGGGCAATGACAATTAAAAGTGATTGTGGTGAAAACAGAGGACTATTAATCTGAAGGCGACGGTTCAATACGAGAAAAATTAAAAAAGTTTTTTAATTTTACTAAAATTTTGTGGAACGTAAAAATATTTATTTTTAATGTAATATTTGCTTAGGCCACTAAATGTAAGCTTTCACGACCAAAAATATAATTTAACATTACGATAGTTGTCGTAACCGCCAGAATCCGATTGGCAACAAATTCGGTGGCCACAATTGAGACTGTTTTCTGGGTGTATGTTTATTAGTTTTAAAGTACATATTCCTTTGTTTTTAACGACAAAATATTGTGAGTGTAGTATATTAAATTGGTTTCTGAAATATTTTCATTTGAATTAAATTACTAAAAATTATTAAAAACAAATATTTTAATCGAAAATTTGGAAAAAAAAAACAAAATATTAGACCTTAAATACCAAAAAGTATTTTTTTAAGAAAAACGTGTGCGCACCGGTAAGCTAGTTAGTACCGAGTTAGCTTATCAGTACGGGGGTTGTGGGTTCGATTCCCACCAGAGGCACTAGTCTAGCCATAGTAGCTAGTGCTCGGTTAGGGAAATAGGATATAATTTGTAATTATATATATGCTTATTAATAAATAAAATAAATTAATATAAAAAAAAAAAATGGAAACATTAACCCTTTTCTAATCCCAGACACCAAATTACCTATTTCCTCAAATTAAAATTTTAAATTGTAAAAACAAAAAAAAAATGCTTCAGTAAATAAGGCATTTTGCTCAGTGATAGCGAAATCAAATTCCATTAATATTTTATGTAACGGTGACGAAAAAATTATTTTTTATTTTAATATTTTTGTACAACGGTAAAAATAAAGTCATGGTAATGATTTTGATTTTTCCAAAATTTTATCTTTGATCTCAAACTGCACGTCTTAAAGTTAACTTATTTGGCTCAAATTTTCACCATTTAGACCAAATGACACAATAAATTCATCGGGTTCCGTTGGAACACCAAAAAAATCATACATTTTATTGCCACCCCTAATGTTTATGTACAAAAGTTTTTGAAAAATTTTTATTTTGAAAATGGTATAAGTCCATTATATACTGAGAAAGTATATTTTCGCAATAATTATGTAATTTTTTTTAAATTTTAAATAAATTGTATATCCTCTGATGAGATGAGTATAAAAACATGGTACAAAAGTTTAAGTTTATAGTTTCAAAAACTGTGAAATGCAAAACAATTTGTATCTCATTTTAAAATCAAGTGGCCTCATACCATTTTTAAAATAAATTAGTTCTGATGTTAAGTTAACTAATTATTAAAAAATACACATTTGTAGGTTGTAGTTGATAATATGCTAACTAAATCATAGGTTTAATTGCCACAAGAAGCTCTGGCTTGTTTGTTTTTAAGAGAAGCTAGGTGGCAAAATATGAAGGGATTTAATTATTGCAACAATATGATTGAGCGGGATAATACTTCTCAGAGCAGCTGATGAGCTCCATCTGATGGAGATTTGACGAACTCGTTGATGTTTTTTAGTTTTTAGTGCCATTGAACACCGATTTTTATGAAAGTTTATTTGAAATATATACTGACATGAAGAAATGTTTTCCCAAAAATCGGAACATATATAACACATTCCATGTGTATTTTTTGGTACTTTAGTGATGCCTTTACCAATAATTTGTTTGAAAAGACAGCTCAAATTTATAGTGCTCACTAATGACATTTCAAATAAATAATGTAAACTCTTAACCCATAAGAAGTCCCGAGAATTTTCTGCACCTTATTAAAATTTTTTAGTTTTACTTTTTTTATTTCTTCTAGGATTACATAAATCATTGAAATACGTAGTCGAAATACTTAAAACCGCTATGCAATGATTAAAAACAAAACTAATTTGGTTATAGAAATTATTTTATAAACAACTAACATCAAACGGATTGACATACCCCACTTTGTTTCCATAGTTTTAAAATTATATTTTTTAATTAGGATATCGATATAAGAAAAGTTGCAACTTGATCATTTGGCATCACAATTTCTAAAAAAAATCAAAACAAATTTTGTTTAGCTGTATTAGTCATACATTTATTTACCAAGCAATTTTGCGGCTTAGAAGATAACAAAAAGTGCTATGTGTAACTCATGTAAAGAACTACCCTTTTTTTCTATGAATAAAAAGTGTTACGCGTACGCGAACATATTTTGAAAAAAGGCTTCTTCAAAAGGTGTTATGTGTATTTTTTCTTAACAAACACTCACTGCACTGTAACAGAGATTAAATCCGAATTTCTTTTAATTCAGTATTTTAGTAAATGAGGTAGTGAATCATTAAGACTATGATGTCAATTAAATACCTTAAAAGGATAATAGAAATCCGTTTTTTCGCTCTCCAAAAAACGTGTTAAAAACACACTTGCAGGCAAGCCGACAATATGTACATTAGGGTTTTAAATTTTTTATTAGAACATTTTTACCTACACAGAAAAAACTGAAAACGGGTTTCAATTAAAAAATTTGTTAAATTAATTAATATTATAATTGATTTTGCACCTATCACGGCAATGATAATATCAATTAAAACTTTTATTGAAAATTAAAAAGGAAAAAAAGTTATAAATAACTTCTACAAAAAAAAATATAATACTCACAAAAAATGTGTGTGGAACGATACGTTGGTATGTGTGTTTTTGGCAATGCTACGTCTGTTTGTATGTTTGTGTGTGTGCTTGTTTTGTTTGTAAACTTCAAATTCATTTTCTATTTTATACTGAAAATTTTCTATTTATGCATATAGTGTATGAAAAAATAATTTAAATAAACGAACATAATTAATTAAAAATATCTATTTATATATTTAAAAGTCAATTAAAATATTAATTGATTCAATTAAATATTTGATTAGAAACAAATTTAATTCAAATCAAATATTTAATTAGATAATTTAGGTTGATAATTTTTTCAGTGTATATACTCGTACCTTTATGAAAAAGCTTCATAGTTTTAATGAAACTATTTTTAATGAAACTTTTTCATTAGTAGTATGAAATTTTTAATAAATAAAATGAAATTGTTAATTAATTTTTATGAAAAACTAAATTAATTTACTCAAAAGTTTCAATGTATGTATGTTCTGTGACATTTCTTAGATATAATGCAAAAATTCATTAATATCATGCAGAGAATTCGCTCAGTGTAGAATTTCATTAGTGAACCAAAACTACTGCACAACATTTTCTTAAAATACTTTTTAGGTAAAATACTTTTAAATGCACATATCGCGAAATATCGCTATAATCTTTGTGTCTCAAAATACGCGAAAACCGTAAAATTTACGATCGATATGATCGTTAGAGTCTAATTACTTTATAATTTTGGCGAAATATTGATTTTTAGTTTCGTTTTATTAAAAAGGTTTCTCAACTTCAAAAAGGTTTATGCAGGAAGTTTTTTCTTATTATTTTTGTATGGACTTTACGGTTGGGATATGTAAAATTTGATATTAAAAAAAAAAATAAAAGTTATAACCCTAAAGTGCATAAACCTAATATAATGTTAAATCAAAATTTAATACTGATATTAAAATTGTGTAGATTAGATTAGATTAGATTATATGGCACTATGCACCGCGACCAACTTAGGTCTTTTGTGCTGCCTAAAGTTACCCTAAAGATTCAAGCTACCTATAAAGCCAATAATCCTATTAGGCAAAATCTTCATAATGTCCGAAGGGGAGACAAAGCGATTGCCAAGAAACTTGGCACGCCTTTCACATAGCCTCGGACATTCGCAAAGAACATGATCTGATGTCTCAGCTACCAGTTCGCAAAACCTACACTCATCCGTGTCCGAAAGACCCCTTTTGCGCAGGTGGTATCTGAGATTGCAGTGTCCAGTCAGTTAAGACACCAGGGTTCTCAAGTCACCCCTCCCGAGGGACAAGAGTCTCCTCGATCCTGCACTGGAAAACGAAATTAATCTCTTAGCCTGTCGTTGGCCAAGAGAGTTTTCCCAATAGAGAGAGAATTCTGACTCCCTCCACGACCCGAGCTTCTCCCTAACATACCCCAAAGGTATACCACAGAAAAATTGTGTAACAATTTATAGATAAATATTGGCTCAAGTACATTTTAATCCATTAAAAATGTGAACCCAATTACTTTTGGACCTATAGTCGGCATGCCCGACTTTAACTTTTTTTTATTCGTTTTTTTTTATTGTAAACATTTAAAATAAATTTTTAGCAGGAGATAGAGCTTCAATGGGTTAAAATGTACTGCATTAACGAAATGTATAATTGAAATTGACAAAAACTATTGCATACCTTTAGGAGTTTCCTTAAAATTACAAAATAAAACGTTATTTTTGTTTGAATTTTTGAACCGTATATTTTGTGGTTAATGCTTTATTTAATAATTACAACACTTAACAACTATTTAAATAATAATTAATACACAATTAATTACACATCAATTCATTATTTATTAATAAAAACACATTTGTAAACCATTAAAACCTACAAAGATGATATGAAAACTCAAAAAGCTCTGCTGCTTACTACCACTTTGCATAACGTCTAAATTTGCGTAAAGAACGTTTACCGGAATTACTCTCAGTGACGGCATTATTATTTGCACGTAACGAACGTTTACCCAAATTACGTTCATCAAAAGCATGAGATGTTAAACGAGGATCTGGCATAAATCGAAAATTATTAAAATTGAAATTATTATTACGGAATAATTGTCGGCGTTGTTGTGGCAAATGATTGGGATGAGGCGAATATGTTTGTTGGGGTGGATGCTGTTGTTGTTGCAGTTGAAATTCCGTTTGGAGTTGTGCAGGAGGAGAAGGTTGATTATGAGCCAAATTACCGCCTAAGACAACAAACCCAGTATCATCACTAGCTTTATAGGATATATCATGATAACCAGCTTCATCATAATAAGAATAACTACCGATGACATTACCCGAGGGATCAGAAGTTTCTGAACGTGCCGATTGATCAGCATTATAATTAAAACTGTAAGGATGTGCAGGTTCGGGATTGGAAGCTGAAACTGCAGCTAAACTATTAATATCCTGTACTTCGTTACGTGTTACGGGTTGCAAGAGTGTCGAAGCAATTGGTGGTCTTAATGTGGTCGTAAATGGCCCCGACGGATGTTGTATTTCTCCTAAGCCGGAGTTAAATGATAAATGCATGGGTTGTGTTTGCATTGTTTTCAAAGCATTTTGTACAAAATTTAAGGTGGTATCCTGTCCAATACTATAAGCTGAAACTTTAGGAGATTGTACATGATTTTGTTGTTGATGATAATTATTTGAATTTTGATTATCCTGTATAGGAAGAGATGTTCGTGTATCTCTTGTGTTTATGGAATTATCGCCGGCATCGAAATTGTGTAATTTTGGTTGTCCGAAATTTCCATTCATTAATTGTTCAGCTGGTATAATTTCAGGTTGAAAACCATGGATACCAGCTCTATATTTAACCATATAAGGTATACCCTTATCATAGTACATATAATGTCCGGTCACTTCATTTGATTGATCGGCTGTTTGGGCACTTTGTAATCCATTATCGGTATTAAAGGCATATTCATAGCCACCATTTTGTTTCAGATGGAAATATGAATTAGATTGCGATTTTCCCAATTCCTGACAATCGACTCCTAGTTGTATACCAATGATACACCATAATATTCCAATATAATAAATGTTCATTTTAATTTTCTTTTATTATTTGTTCTTTTTCGTTGTCTCACTTGTTAGTTGATCTAAAGACTATTTTCCATTTTCTTGTTAAGACTCATTTTTATATCAAATTTATTGTTTTGAGTCTTTCAAAAAGGTGTCAACCACAATATCGGTTTAATTGTTTTAACCACAATTAATACAATATTGATCATGATTGTAAAATTACAATTTTCATACAATCTGCGTGTGATATTGTTGTTATTACACAGAAAAAAGTAAAATCGAGTTTTAGTTAAAATATATGTTAATATAATTAAAAGTTTTATTAAATTCAGTCCTTTTAAGAAAATGGTAGTATCAATTTAAATAATTCGTAACTACACTCAGGGAACTTTTGCTGTAAATATTTGTAGTTGTTCGAGTTGTAATACAGTATCTTTATTTTTAAGTGAAAAATCAGTCATTTGTAGAAGCAATTTAATTTTTAACTACAATTGTAGTTCATTTAGAAAAACAAACCACATAAAATTACTGTATTATGATTTTACATCTATTTTATAAGGTAGTTTTTTTTTTATTTAAAAAAATAAAACAATTAAATGTTTGTTTTATTTTTTACTGCATATGTGGTTTATTTTTACTACAATTGTGGGTAATTTTTTGAACAGTAAAAAACAAATGACAATGTTAGTTGAATTTACAGAAATGTAACCCGTCCTTTCTTCCAATTAAATTTCATTTGTTTTTAACTACACTTGCAGTGGTCTTTACCTAAGTCTGTTAAATATACACACAGAGAATTAATTGGTTTGAATTCCATTGTAACCAACAAAATTTAATCATTATTCAATAATTTTATTTGTAATTACTTAAAATTCATCATCAGAATAATTAAACTATATTGTGAACAGAAAATATATAAAATTAACCAAAACACAGTCACATCATTCAAACTATTGGTTTGCTTATCAATGTTGAAAAAATTTTATCTTCTCATCACCTTTAATACCAACAACCAACCACTTTTCGGATATTGTATCCCTTAAATAAAATATTTGCAGTTAAAATCGAATTTTTGTTTGGCCTTCAAAAAAAAAAAACAATCACTATATTTAAAATATAAGCTTTCATTACCATTTTTTTTTTTAGATTTGTGGTATAAGTTTTTGTTTTTTTTTTTATTAAATTCAGTTATAGCATATTATTTTACAAATACAAAAAAATTATTCATAACTTCTCAAAACTAAAAAAAAAGTAATTTTAACAAAATAAGTCGATAGTGCAGTGTTCAAAGCATTTGCAACTCTTAAAGTAATTAACAGGAAATAAAGGGTCCGCCAAATAACTTTTTTTTTTTTTGAACTCCTGAACCAATTGGACTTTGTATGGCGTCATACCAAGGTCTTTATGCAAAATTCGTCTCAATGATGTCTCCGAAATGTTCAATTGTTGAGAACGACGGTGAATTGATGTTGATGGCGCTTCACGCACACTTTCTACCACAGCAGCAATATTCTCGGGTGTACCCACTGTTTTTGGCTTTTCACTCTTTGGTTTATCGATGAGGATGCCAGTTTCTTTCATATTCGTTCAGCGGAAGGATAAAACTAATTATCTGTCAAATCCAGTGCTGCCAACCCAATTTGTTAAAAAATCGTCAATTTTAGTGGAAAATATAGTCAAAGTCGTCATTTTGAGAATAAGAAATCGTCAAAAAATCGTCATTCCAAAAACCCCTCATATTTCAATAAAAAAAAAAGGGGAAAGTTTACTCAAAACTTCGTTTTATTTACATTATTTGTAATTATTTAAACATTTCGAAGCCCTTTATTTTTAGCTCTTTCACGAACGCCTACAAGTCTTAAGAACACATCTCCCTATACTCATTATACGGAATATAATTTTAAAATTACCGATCTATTTTAAAAACTGCAAAATTTCATGACGAAATATTAATTTTTATATTTTTTTTTTCGACATTTGATTTCACAAAATTTATGCATACAAAAAAAATATATTCAATAAAAAAAAGGTGGAAAATCAATTTTTCTATCAATTTTCTAACATTACTTAAATTATTAAAAAATTTACATTTTTGGATTTTCCTTCCTAAGATATATAAAAAAGCCCTTTGGTATTCTTTACTTTTTAAATAATATTAGAATAAATGATGAAAATTATATATAGTTGATCTTTAAATTGGAAGCTTGATAAAATGTTGTCAGTAAATTATTAGAAAAAAATTCTAAAATTCGACAAACATTGCAAATTTTAAAAATCATCATTTTCCACACAATTAATTTTGTAAAATCGTCAATCGTCATTTTACCATATTTCACTTCAAAAATGGAGACAAATCGTCAAAGTTGGCAGCGCTGGTCAAATCAGACATGAGCTAAATGTTATCATTCACGAAATAAGCACTAGTTGAAAAAAAAACGTTAGATGGCGGACCCTTTATGAAGGTTTTTAATAGTTTTGGTAACTCTAACAAAATATTAAGATTAGCAACCCAATATGAATGTCTAAAAATAGATTTGTATGTAATCTATTTTTAGACATTCATATTTAAACTCGAAAGGAAAAATATATTCAAGGTAGAAATTTGAAAACACAAATTCAAATTGGGTGTGGGCTAGAGGTAAAGTAAATTAATTCGACTCCAGTTCGCGGAATAAGATTTTTTTTAATAAAATAATTTTAAAATAATATAAACTTCTTTATAGTTTTGGTAACTCTAATAAAATATTCTGTTTTTAGACAAATATTTAAATTTGAAACAAGAAAATATTTAAGGTTGAAATTTGAAAAAAACAGGGAAAGTACTCGCCTGATAAACGGAAGATCGCCAGTTCGAGCCCAGTTCGAGGCATATATTTTTTTTTATTAATAAAACAAATTTTGTTGAATACATGTGAATCTATTTATAGAATATTATAGTCCATCAACATAAAACATTCAATTGTTACAATAAAAATTGGAAATTTGTAAATAAATGTCGGTTGTTACAATAGTATTAAAATTTAATAATAGTAATAGTACTTGGAACCACAAAAATTCGGTTGGCAAAAAATTCGGTTGCAACTAAAAAACGGGTTTCTGTGTGTTTTTAATTGATTTTTAAAAAAATTGACAAAAATTGGGAATAAATTGGGAATAAATCGGAAAATTTTTAAAATTTAAAATAAAAATCATTAAAACTGAAAACTACGCCAAAATCGGAAACAAATCGCTAATTTTTCAAAAAATTATTAAAATTTGAAAAAAAAAACTGCAAAGCTAAAAACGCCAATATTAGGGAAACATTTTTTGTTTTTGGAATTTTTTTAGTTTGTGTAATTTCTTAAAATTTTGTAAATTTTTTTTTTGTGTAATTTTCAATTTTATTAGATTTTTTTGACAATTTTTTCATTTATAGGATTATTTGGATTTGGGATTTTTTTTTTTTTTTTAATTTTGATGATTTTTTTTTATTTTGTATATTTTTTCAAATATGTATAACCAATTTAAAATTTTTTTTATTCTTGTGTTTTTTTTTAAATTTTGTAATTTATTTTTCACTTTGCCGTCATTATGGGTTAAAACTGGAAATTTTCTATGCACCAAATTCATTTTCAATTAAACATTTAATAGATATTATTAAACTTTTAGTTGAAAATATGTTTTAAGTTAAACAAATGTTTAATTAAAATTTTATTGACAATATTTTTTTTTCTGTGTAGGTTCAATTTTTCTTTTTGTGATTTATTAGGTTTGAAGGGTTATTTGAGACTCTTTTGTAATCACAATATGGTTGAACTACTTAAAAATAAGGTTACAAGTGTAATGAACTATTTTGTAAGAAAAGATAAATATATTGCAGAGTTTAAATATATTTTGTTGTTTTTAAGACGGAGTGGATGGATGACAACTATCATTGAATATTTGGTCAGATTTTAATTTAAGTTTTTTTATTAAAATAATTTTTGAGGCAAATTGAAAATCTTTGCTGTTTGTATATTTGAAAAATAAAGATGCCTTGAATTTTTTTTCACTAAAATTTGTTAACATTGTGGCTTACCATTATTTTGGTAACCAGAGTTCAAAGTCATATCTTTACCATGAGAAGAATAAATTAAACTTTTAAGAACTTTAGCGTTAAGTATTATTTTACCACAACTGAATTCGAAGGTAAAACATTACAAAATCTTAAAATTTGTCTTTAGTTTCTATATCAATAACAAAAACCCACTAAAGCAGCTGTCCTCGATGGGGGCAAACTATAATGCTCTTTTTGACCACATCGCCGGCATAAATTCTACGATGGTGCAAAGAAACTATAACACCGCTCAGTGGGTTATTTGGAAAAAATAATGGTAATAAATATAGAACTATAGAAACTGTAAAAGAGGTGTCAATCTTTAGTAATATTGGGATTGGGTCACCCTGTTTTAGTACAAGGTGTACTTACAAAGTTGACTCCTCGTGTATAAAATTTTTTTTGGGCCGTGTTACTTTTAATGTACGTTGTAAAATATAGAAAAAAACGCGGTTATCTCTTCTACTTTAAAAGTTAATTAAATTTAAAAATTATTTTTTTTTTGCCATGACCTTTTTTTGGCTTATCTATCAAAAAAACTTTATTAATTAATCGATTTAAAAAAAACAAAAATTTCTTCGGTTTAATACTACTTCACGCAAATATAAATAGCTAACGTTTTTAAATTAGCTTTAATAGTTTAATCGTGAAAATTCTTTAAATTTGCAAAATTTTAAAAATTTATAAAAAATTGTAATTTTTGTCATAAAAAGTATTTATCTTTCTTTAAAGTCTTATTGGAACTTTGTTAAAAAACCAATTAATATTTTTTAAAATATAGGGCCTTGAAAAAAAGTTTAAATGCCATTTCACTAGTTTTCTGACATGCACCATACATCAAGCATTGGTCGAAAATCACAAACTTTTAACAAACAAAATATTACTTTAAGAGTGCGTTAAAAAATTTGCACTCTGATTTCAGGACGTTTTTGATTTCGTATTTTGAAGCAAAGCGTTCTTTATATTTAGTATAAATATCTTGAAATACTGCTAATAATGAAAGTTAGAACAAAAGATTTTGTGATAAATTACAAATTTTGAAAATAAAATTTGTTGATCCCAAAAAGAGCCTTATTTTTATTACTTTTTTGAATTATGTATATTTAGAACTTTAATGTTTGACATATTGTTAAAGATTAATTAAGGATTAATTAAAAACGGCCAAAGTTACCGAATTTTTAAAATTTTTTTAAATTTTTATAACGAAAATATGTTGTATGACACATAATTTTTAACTTATTTTTGTATGCTGCTGGTTTTAAAATCGCACTAATGGTTTTCGAGATATTACTACTTGAATATTGCTCAAAATGTTGGTTTTTTAATTTTTATAGATTTACTAGCTGACCCGACAAACGTTGTTTTGCCTTCAAATTTTAATTGTAATTAATTCTTAAAATCAAGAAAATTTTTTTACGCAAATATATAATTAAAAAAATAAATTCACATCAGTAAATCATTTTAAAATTTGTAATTTCATGGGAAGCCCAACGCCTCTTTGTCCTTCTATCGCCTTTATTCTAGGACTATGAGGAACGCTAAAACAATTTTTGAACAACATTATTAAATAACCTTGCAAAAAGTCTTGAATGTGATAATTTATTTTAATGCTTATTTGTTTTTTGCTTTTGGTACCACGCCCATTTATCCCATTCCGCCCATTTTCAGTTCGACTACTTATATTTGTAATTGATGGACTTGTACAAAATTTGAAGGCTATATAGCTAATATAGAACCCTAGATATTTAATATTAATATTAATTTTGTATATGAGCTAAATAATCACTTTGTATGGGAGCTGCCACGCCCACTGGTATGATCCCGCCCAATTTTCCCATGACTATTCATAATATAATCAATGTGCACAAATTTCTCAGGCTCTGGCTATTATTGAACTGTAGATATATGATATTCAATTTTTTTACTTTGTATGGGAGCTGACACGCCCACTGGTCCGATTACGCCCATTTTTCCCATGATTATTCACATTAACAAATAATCAACGTGCACAAATTTCTAAGACTCTGGCTATTATAGAACTGTAGATATATGATATTAAATATTTACTTTGTATGGGAGCTGACACGCCCACTGGTCCGATCACGCCCATTTTTCCCATGACTATTCACATTAAGAAATAATCAACCTGCACAAATTTCTAAGACTCTGGCTATTATAGAACTGTAGATATATGATATTAAATATTTACTTTGTATGGGAGCTGACACGCCCACTGGTCCGATCACGCCCATTTTTCCCATGACTATTCACATTAAGAAATAATCAACCTGCACAAATTTCTAAGACTCTGGCTATTATAGAACTGTAGGTATATGATATTAAATATTTACTTTGTATGGAAGCTGACACGCCCACTGGTCCGATCACGCCCATTTATAGATGTTGGCCGATTCTCAGACCTACTCAATATGCTCACAAAATTTCATGAGAATCGGTCAAGCCGTTTCAGAGGAATAAGGGAACGAACATTGTGACACGTGAATTTTATATATAAGATTTTACAAATAGCTTCGACTTCTGAATTTCATTATTTATTAGGCGAATTCTTGCACACTTTTAGGTCCAAAAACTATGTGGTGCTGTTTTCAGACAAATCGGTAAATGAAAATCTTTTGCGATCTGTGACCAAAGTCCTTCATAATAAAAAATATCCAATAAATAGGAGTTGGAGGCTAGCATTATGCGATTTGGCTGAAATTAGCACCACATAATATTTGGACTTAGTCGAACAAAACGAAAAATGTATTTGTAAAATTTGTAATTTTTCACAAAATCTTCTGCCCTTACTTTAATTACACTGTACAACACAAAAAAATTACAAGGTTTGACCTATAAATTTTGATAGAAGAGACAAAAAAAAGACACGTGTATCGGCGTTTTGCAAGTTTACATTTGGGTTTCATTTTAGTTCAGATAAAGTTTCCCCAAATGCAAATTTTGTATTGTCAATCGGCATAGAAAATCGAGTAAAGCTTACGTTTAAAGTGTATGGTGCGTTCAGCAAAATTTATGTAGAATGTTACGGAGAACATTTTTGTAGAATATGTTAACCCTCTTACTCCTCAAGGTAAGGGTCTTATTTGACCTTCTTTTAAAAAAGAGCAAAAAACACCATTAAAATAGGGATTTAAGGGATTAAAATATTCCGCAAAAATATTCGCCGTTAAATAAGTACAATAAGAAATATAGCACTTGATTTCTGTTTTGATTTTTTGTTTTTGTTGTAATGTAACGAAAAAACAAGCCCGAATAATCCTACCCGAAAAAAATGGATCCGGTGCCTTAAAAATCGCAAAAATGATTATTTTCCCCCATTTTTCACCTTTTTTGCTCAATAACTGGATTACAAATCCACAAATATGCTGTTTCTTTTTTTTTGTAAACTTTATTTTGCATGAAAATAAAAATTCCGATTTATAATTTATGAGATTTTTATAACGGGTTTTTCAATAAGGACTTGACAACTTTTTTTTAAATAAAACGCAAATCATTTGAGATATTTCAAAACTTTATTATCGACTTGAAATACAATCAAAACATTTATGAATGGAACTCGACTTCTTTCATATGGCCACCGCGGGCACGTCGGCAGTGGTCAATTTCCGATGACTCGGTCACACATTTCGGCCGTAACGGCCGCTATTTCGCGTTCAATGTTGGCTCAGAGTTCTTCCAACGTCGTCGGCTTGTTGGCATAGACCAATGATTTCACGTAGTCCCAAAGGAAAAAGTCTAGAGGAGTTAAATCGCACGAACGAGGCGGCCAATTGACTGGTCCATTTTTTGAGATAAAATACTTACTCTTCAATAAATCGATTGTAACGTGTGCTTTGTGGCTTGTAGCACTGTCCTGTTGAAACCACATGTCGTCCAAGTCCATGTTTTCCAATTCGGGCAAAAAATAATCGCTAATCATGTCGCGATAACGATCTCCATTCACAGCAACGTGACGATCTTATTGTCGACGAAAAAATATGGCCCATTGACGCCGTCGGCATGCAGACCGCACCAAACAGTTATTTTTTGTGGATGAAGTGGTGATTCATGAAGCACATGTGGACTTTCACCAAACCAATAACGCATATTTTGCTTTTTGACGAACCCATTGAGCCAAAAATGAGCTTCGTCACTGAAGATGATTTTTTTGGAGTTAGCGCTCTTAAAGTTGCGGTCACAGACTCCGAATTTCGGTAGAACATTTCTATAATTTGCATACGTTGTTCTATCGTGAATGAAAATGATGAGTTGTCAAGTACATATTTTAAACCCCTTTATGTTATCTATGCATGGAAACAAAATTTAGAACATTTTCAATTATAATTTCAGTTATAAAAATTTAAATTTATACGATTGCTAATCCTTAACTACACTAGGCCAACAAATTTGCTAAAATTTTGTGTTATTTTCACAGTTCCAATTACGAATAAATAATTTTAAAAAATTTAAAGATAGCACATATTGAAAAAATATTGGCCACTTTTCTTTAGGATTTAAAAAGAAATACTGAAGGGATCCCTCGATCCACTTAGCGTGTGGACCGATTTTTTTTCGGATTTGGAAGAAAGTCAGTTTTTTAGATAAAAAAAATTTTTAAATATATTTTTGATGAAAGTAATAATTTAACATTGTAAATTGTTTTATTTGATCAGAATTACACAGTTACAAAACGATTAATATTCGGTGAATCGTTAATCCATGTTTTCAAAAATTCGCAAAATTCACGATCCATAGTCCAGGCTATAATTTGTCTTCGGTGCTCTGAATCCGAATCTGCATTCAGAATTCCTCCAAGTCATCAAGTTTTTGGGACATTCTTACCAACAAATATTTGGAACATTACCACACCGCGAATATCTTCTCTTACTTGAAACTCGTTACTGCTTCTTAAAATACTACTGGTAATTTTTAAAATACTTTTTGAATCTATCAGATATTTATATTTGTTTTCGGATAAACCGATCGTTGAAAATTAAGAAATTTAGTTTTATATAAGTATGTAATAATGTACTGGTTATTGCTGGCAACGAAGGAAAAATTAAGATATCAAGCAAATTCGAAAAGCATTTTAAAAAAATAAAGAGTAAGAATTTTCATTTACGGTGTAGCAACGGCCCGAATATGACGTAAAATCGTGTTTTTGCACTTTTAATAACTTTGAAGAGTTCTGAGCTCTGATTCGAATTATCTTAATTATAGGGTTTGAGTTTTGCGAAATTGAAAATTGGTGTGTACTTAAGAAAATTAAAAATGTAACGATTTTGTAGTGCATAATATCTGCATTTTTTCAAACTGCATTTTTTCAAACTTTCTGAAAAGAGACTGTATAAGTTTCTAACAAATATCTAAAAGTAAAAGATGTAGTGTTTCATATGAAATTAAATTTTTAGAAATCGGACACAAACTTAAAAAGTTGGAGTAGTTTAAACATTAGGTATTTTTCTTAGTTTTACTTAAAATATCGAACTTTGAAATGCGATAGAACGCGAACTATATCGAATTTTGAAATACTTAATACAGCACATGTATCATAGGGACTTTGATAACCGATGAACTCACTTTCACTGAAATCGCAACACATTCATTCCACAAACGGCTGAAATCGAATCGAATTTTTTTGGAATGAGCCAAGTATAAAAAAAGTTGAAATGAAATTTCTTTGGAAACTTAATGTAGGTACATTTGTTTTTACCTAAACAAACTACAAACAGGTAACTACATAATATTCCAAATGTAATAATAAATATCCTTACAACTTCTTAACATTTATTTAAGTCTTATACTACATTTACACTAGAATCAGAAACTTGTAGTTTTTAAAAACTTTTAGATTCTGATTTAAAATTTGAATGAAATTTGACAAGTGAGTATAAGTAGTTTTCAAAAACTACTCGTTTTTGGATCTATTATAAACGTCGTATAATAAAGGATAATAATTTCAAAAAACTTTATTTTATAATGTATTGTTGATCTATTAAGTGTATTCTCATTTTATTATTCGTTCGGCTAAAGATCATGAATATCTTTCTAAATTAATAATAAAGAAAAAAGTATAATTTATTTGTGATAAATCACCTTGAATAATAGAGAAAACACAGAAAATGTTATTAGACACCAGTCTGAATTGTAGTGTTAATTGTAAATATATTTAAATATTATTTACCTCGCCAAATCAAAGCAAATGACAGTTGTTTAAAGCACCAATCAATGTTTGCTTTAGTTGTTATTGAGTTAAGATGTAATTTACTTTTCGAACTTTTTCTCTATTTATAGTGTTTGTCTTCTTTTTGGCGCTTTAAGCATCTGTCATTTGCTCTTATTTAGTGAGTTAAATAAGAGATATTTACAATCACAACAGGGTACGAACAATATTGATGAAGATCATAGCTGACCAGAATATGTACATTCCATTCAGCCTGGGGTCTAATAACCTTTTCTGCATTTTCTCTATTATTCAGGGTAAATTACCTCAAATAAGTTAAAAGTTTTCTATAATTTAGAAAGATATTAATGATCTTTAGCCGAGCGAAAATAATATCTCACATTTATTTTATAATTTAAGTATAAAAAAAAGTAATACAAGAGCATTAAAATATTCTTCTATTTAACTATGTAATACACAATTCAAACTTAAATAAACTACAAATTTCTAGAATAGTCTGTTATTTAAACTTAAGGTTAAGTTAAATTAATTAAAATCTTAAAAAAAACAGAAACTAACTATTATATGGTGATTTATCGCTCTCTATTGATGCCGCCATATCGGCCATTTCATCTTGTCTTAAAGCTTCTGATGGTGATGGCACACGACCATGTAACGGTAAGATATCAATATTTTGTACATGGGCACGTACACTTTGACCTGGTGGTAGATTCAAATACCATTTGCCAACATTTTTGATAACAGTCGAATCACGATTTCGTTTTACCCAATCAAGTTCACGATCGATTTCGAGTATTTTATGATTGGCGGTAACAAGTGGCGGCAATGAACTGGAAATATCATCGTCATTGGGATCATAATTACTGTTGGATGGTGGATTATAAGAATAACCGCCAGAACCACCGGCACCTGCTCCGCCTGCACCTCCTGTACCTTGTCTATTTGTGTTGGATGATAATGAACCACGATTTGAATTTGATTTATCTTTATAAGATGGTTTTCTACGATTTGTTGGAGTTTTTGAATTACCTCTCTCATACATAGGACTACGATCTTCAGATGTAATTGTACCACCACGATGACGCATATTACCTCTACTTTTTGGCACCGTGCCTATGCGATCTTTTTTCGAATCATTATTTGTAACATTCGAATTGTCGTCAGTGTCTTCATCGTCATCAAAATCATCACTATTTTCAACATTATTATCACTTTCATTATCTCGATCTTTAGGTTGAGGTCGTCTTCTACCCGGTGAAGGTTTTAAATAATCTCTTTGATTTGAAGTTCCTCCCACTTTACCTCTATTACCGCCCGTACTAGAAGCAGTTAAAGGCGGTAAATTAGCACCAGTACCAAAGTCTGGTGCTAATTTAAAATCGCCACTGTTTAAATTAAAATCTAAAACTTGATCATTTACATGAGTTCCGGGACCAATTTTATTCTTGATAACTCTATAGCCTATACCAGCTCCCGCAATATATTCGACTGTCCGTTGAACACCTTTATCATCGAGAAACGAGTATGTACCACGAACGAGACCATCTGGTGATCTACTTTCGGCACGTCTATGATCTGGTCCAGCAGCTATAAGTTTATATGTGCCATCGGGACCTCTTTGAACCGTCATTTTACCACGTGTACTAGGTGGGGCTTTATATAAAGGACTTGTATAGCCTACTTCAATGGGATTATCTGGTACAGAATTTGTCACTTCAAAACCAGTGCCAGCTCCAGCAGCATAACGTACACTATGACGTACACCCTCGTCATCCAAATAGGAATAGAGACCTAGAAATGAAATGGAGAGACAATTGTTTTTGTTTTATTTCAGAAATTAGGATTTTTTATAATTTGGTTATACCTCTTACTCTGCCGGTAGAGTCGCTATTTTCTGAACGTGACTGTTCCGAATTTCCAAACTTAAAACTATACGATGGATCATCAAATGGATCTGCCAATGGATCGTCTGGACTGCCAATAGGTCTTGGCGGATATTGTGCTACGTTCATTTTCCGATGTACATTCGGTCCATTTACACGAAAACTGAAAATTTATAACAGTAAAATTAAATCAATTAATATTTCGATTAAAATTAAAACCAAAAAAAAAAACATTAAGTACAAATATAAAATAGAATCTTCAGATTGTTATAAATATTAAAAATACTCCTGAGTTTATCATATAAACTACAGTTTGCTAAAAACTGAAAAATTAGAAAACCGCAGTTTTGGTTTTTGAAATTTAGAAAAACCGCGGTTTCGGTTATTTTTCGGCTTTTCTGTAATATAAAAAAAAAATCTAAAAATTATTAAATATGCATACAAATTAAGTAATTTTTAAAAGATATTTAAAAAAAAAAATTTTCGAATTTTTATGAATGAAAAACTAATTCAAACAACCGTTTCTTTTCAAAATATACGAACAAGGAGAGTCCGTTCATGGGTTCCCGGCGATTGCTATGAAATTTGGATTTGTTATAAAGAATTAAAATGCTAAATTGGGACCCACATATTTTTTTAGCTGCTCAATCTTACATTTAGTATTTAAAAAGTGGGATTAAAAATGAGCCCATTTTCTGTTTTTTGCATTGTTTTATATTTCTTCCAAAGAAACTATATATAAATTTGGTATCTAATGAAAGGTATTTGAAATGCGGGTTTTGTAGAATAATCGGTTCAGGTCCAAACTCACATATATTATTCTCTATTAAGTTCTAGTGGAAACGTGGTTTTTCTTTTTCAATATTAGTTGATTTTAGATGAAGTTTCCCGAAGCACTATATTTTGCCAAAGGGTGGCAACTTTATTACCAGAACATAGCCAATATGGGTATTAAACTTCATAATTCTAAAAATACATTACTGCTGTCTATAAAAAATGTTGTGATAATAGGGTGTTTTTAAAGATTTTTTGCTTTTCTATATATAACTATCGTTTCTGTTCTTTAATCCCATTCCACAAAAAATAAAACTAATTCAAATGTCTTGGTGTTCTTGAATTTACTTCCACAATTTTTTAAGGGAATTGAATTCGCCAAAGTGTTAGAGAGCGAAAGTAATTAGTGTTAATTTTTTGTTATTAAATAAAGGTTGATTTTTTGCAAGGAAAATATCGCAGCTGTGTCCGCCAGTGTTGTTGATGACCGTGAATTATCGATACGGTGCCGTTCGCAGCAATTCGGTCTCTGTTCTCCACTACGTGGAAAATTTTGCGGAAGGATTTGGATGTAAGACATTTTAAAATGCAGCTGATGCAAGAATTGAAGCCACACGACCTACCACAACGGCTAAATGTTGGTGAATGGGCGCTGGGAAAGTTGGATGAAGATCCACTTTTTTTATCAGAAAATTGTGTTCAGCGACGAAGCTCATTTTTGGTTGAATGGATACATGAACAAGCTAAATTGCCGTATTTGGTGTGAAGAGCAGCCAGAAGCATTACAAGAACTGCAAATGCATCCCAAACAATGCACTGTTTGGTGCGGATTAGGGGCCGGTGGCATCATTGGATATTACTTTTTCAAAGACGATGAAGGCAGGAACGTTACTGTGAATGGCGAGCGCTACCGTGCGATGATTACAAATTTTTTTTGACCAAAATGGAAGAGCTATACTTCGATGACACGTGGTTTCAACAAGATGGTGCCACATGAAACACAACACGCGAAACAATGGCCGAAGTGAGAGACGAGTTCAGTGAACATTTTATTTCACGTTTGTGGCCGATCACTGGAAGCCAATATTGAAGAATCTATTCGTGAGATATAGTTGTTTGATGAAAAAAAACACTTGGTTTATAAAATTTACAATTATTTTTATTGATTTCAAGAAAATATTTAAAGTTTTAACATTTTTCAAAAATAAAAAAAAGTTGTTTTAGAGAACATCTAGAGTATATTTTATTTTTGAAATTATACATAAATTTTTGAAATTTAAATTTAAAATGCCAGTTTTTCAAAAAATAGCCTTTCTGATGATTAAAAAATTAAAAAAAAAAATTAAAAGATTAAAAAAATGGTTAATTTTTCATTACATTAGTTGCAATATTTTGCTTTAATGCTATCTTTAAAAAAATATCTCTGCCAAATCGCAAATTTTCCTTAAATTCACAACTATTTTTGCAATTTGACGACTTAAATTTAGTTAAAATATTTATTTTTAATAGAAACTTTGAAAACAGCAAAACGTACGACTTTTTTTAATTTTACGAATTCGAAACATTTTACGTTTTCAATTCCCCACTAATTTCAGAACAGAGACGTATGTATTATAAATCCGATTTTATTACGTGAATTTCAAAAACCTTTCCAGCGATATATAATACTATACGCATTTAACACGCATTTAACGTGATAAAAGCTAAAACATATTTTGAAAGCTCTTGGTATCAAAAAATTATTAAATGTCTAAATCAAATATTCCCTTGTAAGGTAAAATGATCTCTATTTTTTTTTATGATAATTGAACCAATAGCGTCATAGTTATTAACGCTCAAAGTTAAAAACTCTCAAAAAGTCATTATTAAGGGTATATTATTTGCAGCTTACCACTTAGGAATCCAAATCGCGAAATATAAACTCACTACACTTGAATTAATTTACACTATACGTACTGATGGTGTGCCAACAATATGTAAAAAGTTATATGGTGTTAATGTTCTGAAACCAAATTGTTTTTATTTTCAGTTTTTTAGTCAGCAAATGCGAGGCCCTTCACATATCGATTGATAACAAAACAACATAAAACTGTGCGCAGTTTGACGTAAGTCGCTCCACAAAAAAAGGAAAAAATAAACGATTAATTTTTTTTTTTAAAAGGAATTTTAGCGAGACACAACCAGTAGTATTGCCAGGTGGTCCGAATATAGTGTGATTTTAATATTTTACAATATTAAAAGGCTGATGTTAAATTAAATTTTTTTGATTTTTCGTTATTTTTCATAAATTTTGCAAAAAGAGCATTTCTTAATTTAGCATTTTTTATCTGAAGAATGTGTTTTTTATTTCAATACGAGCACTTTTATTTCAATATAAAGGGTACGCCAAATAACTTTTTTTTTTGAACTTCTGAACCAATTGGACTTTGTATGGCGTCATACCAAGGTCTTTATGCAAAATTCGTCTCAATGATGTCTCCGAAATGTTCAATTGTTGAGAACGACGGTGAATTGATGTTGATGGCTCTTCACGCACACTTTCTGCCACAGCAGCAATATTCTCGGGTGTTCACACTGTTTTTGGCTTTTCACGCTTTGGTTTATCGATGAGGATGCCAGTTTCTTTCACTTTTTTCACAAGATAACGAACATACGGACCATATTCGTTCAGCGGAAGGATAAAACTAATTATCTGTCAAATCAGACATGAGCTAAGTGTTACTATTCACGAAATAAGCACTAGTTGAAAAAAAAACGTTAGATGGCAGACCCTTTATTTTGTCACGGCACACTCAAATTGTTGATGTAAATACCGCAAGACTTCATTGAGTTTTACTAACCGCCAAGAGACCGCAAAAAAAATGAACATTATAGAGCATATAGTGATATAATTTTATTGATCTGATTTAGCATCCCTAAACACAATCCACAATTTTTAAGAAATTTTAGTGTTCAGTTGGTGGATTCGATACAGCTTAGATTTTGACTTCAAAATTTGTTTATCAGCTATAAATTTCGCGGAAATCGCAATTTTTTTTTAAATACATCGATTGTTCATAATGACATTATACGAGATGTTAATTTGTCAAAGACGCTCTTACATGTTTTAAACCAAAAAATAATAAAGAGTGTTTTTTAAAGAGGTATCGAACTTTAAAATGGAATAAAACACAGATGAATTTTTTAAATTGACATGAAATTTACTTTATTCGAAAGATAATCTTCTGGCACTATGATTTAAATATGACTTCTGACATATGACCGCCACGGCTGGCTCGGACGTAGTCTAATCTGGAGGTCCAATTTTCGATGACTTTTTAAAACATTGGTGGCCGTATATTGGCAATAACGCGGCGAATGTTGTACTCCAAGTAGTCAATCGTTTCGGGCTTATCGGAGTAGACTAGCGACTTCACATATCACCACAGAAAATAATCCAGCGGAGTTAAATCGCACGATCTTGGAGGCCAATTCACGGGTCAGAAACGTGAAACTATGCGGTTACCACACGTCTCCTTTAATAAATCAATTGTGGCACTAGCTGTGTGACATGTTGCGCCGTCTTGTTGAAACCACAGCTCATGCACATCATGGTTGTTCAATTGATGAATGAAAAAGTCAGTAATCATGGCTCTATAGCGGGCACCATTGACTGTAGCGTTCTGACCAGCATCGTTTTTAAAGAAGTACGAACCAATGATTTCACCAGCCATAAAGCATACCAAACAGTCAGTTTTTCTGCACTCACAATATTTTTTCCCTAAATACTACTGAATATACACATTAAATTAACGGAAAATCAGTTAAAACAGGACAACTTACTTTTCATTTAAAACAATTGTATTTTTTAGTTTATTTTCAACTGTTGAAAAATTAATTGACAAAATCCATAAAAAACAATAGATTGTATTCATTTATTTCAATACTCAATATAATATAACAACTTTTTGTTATAAATAGAAAATTTTAACTGAATATTTGGACTACTACGAAAAGTCTGTTTTTTGTTTATTTAGCTTATTGAATAACAGACAGAAAGTTAAAAAATATATTTCTTTGTTAATTTAACTGTATATTCCAATGAAACAACTTTACCAATTAAACTTTTAAATAACTGTTGATTTTTTATGGAAAAGTTCTTGGGAGTGTGGATGTAACGGTATCTTAACATACACTTGAGGTTTATCATCACTCCAAATACGGTAGTTTTGTTTATTGGCGTAAAGTTAGCTTCATCGCTAAACAAAATTCGCATAAATCGTGCGCGATACGTATTTCGAACAGAACCATGATTTTCAAAATAAATTTGCACAATTTGAAAGCGTTGTTCAGGCGTCAGTGTATTCATCTTGAAATACCAAACCAAACTAAACAGAAATCACTTGACAACTGACAAAATGGCCGTTCGAGGCCATACTCTATATTTCTTTATTAGGATATTGTCCTAACAAATAATCTATAGAGTTTTTTTGTTTTCAAATTTATTATTTGACCCTTTCAGGAATGTGTGGATAGATCTATTTCGGGAATTTTCTAGGTTCCAATCATCAGAAGACGTTTTGAAAGCGGTAACAATCCCATGCCAAACATCAAACATTCATATAAACTAGTTTACTCACTACATGAGAACTAATATATGAGCTTGAAGTTAAAGATTATAACCATTGATCAAAAAATAAATTGAAAACTTGTTTGTTATGTGTAAGGTCCACCTCTGGTGGATATTCAATACACGTTTTTTGTTTTTCTCTCCTTTTTATATTTTGTTTAGTTTATAAACAACACAGGGGAAGTAAACTGGACGGTATTTTGTTTTTTATACAAGTTTGATATAGTTTTTATTAAAAATAAAAATTATGTTTTTTCGACCTTTAATTGTGCAATGAAAATGAAAATTATTCTAGTTCGAGGCCACACTCTATATTTCTTTATTAGGATATTTTAATTCCAAATAATAAAAGCATAATATTTAAACCGTCATTAACATTAAATCAGTTAAAACTTTTCTGTTTTCTAATAAACTACTCTATTTGCAGTGTTATTTAGTTTAAACCATTTCTTTTCCGAAACTATTTCAAATAATACAAGGTGGCGCAAAAGTAATCCTCCTATCAGAAAATGCTATAAATTTTGCCATTGGCCCCTAATGTCAGTTCTGTTTTGACATTTGTGTAGTAAACACATGCGAAATACACGTTAATAAACAATGTTACGCTACACTGCTCCAGAACGCGGAATATTGGTGACTATTTATTTGACCTATTTATTTGACATTTTTCATCAAAAATAATCATGAGTGATGAGGCCCATTTCCATCTTAGCGGGTACGTAAATAAGCAAACTTTACGCTTCTGGGGCACTAAAAATCCGCGTGTAACCCACGAAGAGCCATTACACCCGCTCAAAGTCACTGTATGGTGTGCTGTTTTCGCTGGAGGAGTCATCGGACCTTTTTTCTTCGAAGACGTCGCGGGCCAAACGGTTACTGTGAATGGTGAGCGGTACAGAGCAATGATCAACGAGTTCTTTTTGCCGCAACTTGATGAATTGGGATGACATGTGGTTCCAACAGGACGGTGCAACGGCACACACTGCACGTGCCACAACCGATATGCTGAAGGATGCATTTCCCGGGCGCCTAATCTCCCGTTTTGGCGATTTGCACTGGCCAGCAAGATCGCCTGATTTGACCGCTCCAGACTTCTTTTTGTGGGGCTTTTTGAAGTCGCGGGTTTATGTCAACAAGCCTCAGACTCTTGCAGCTCTTAAAGACAATATCCGTCAAGAATGTGATAACCTATCGCCGGAAGTTTTGGCCAAAGTGATGGAAAATGCCATAAAAAGGGCTCAAATGACAATCAACTGTGGCGGCGGCCATTTACATGACATCATATTCTCGTCTTGATGTAAAAAAAATTAAAATACCAAATAAAAATAATCCACAAGAAGAATCAAAGTTTTTCATTTTTTTTTTAAATTACAGCCAAAAAACATCGGAAGGTTATTTTTGCGCCACCTTGTATAACAAACTTCCCAAGGAAATACATATTAAGTGAATTCTCCAACAAATATACATATATATAATTTTTTTTTTTTTTGGTTCTCAAATTTGGAATCACTGATTATTTTTGTAGTCCTAAACTAATAAAAAACTTAATTAATGCATTTATTTCTAAATAAGATAAAGAAAAGTCGCGAATGAACGGTTCAATAATTGCATGTAAATATGGTGAACATATTTCTATTAGTTAAGTTTCAATAAAAAGTATTACTTTAATATTTTTTTTTTTTCAATTTTGACGCCATCGTTAATTGACGCTAGCAACCAGAATCACGTTACTAATACACCTGTGGGGAATGGGACCGGTCCTGCGTATGCCACAAGATCGGTCCCTTCGTGCCAGAGACCGGTCCTCTGCTACACATTACATTAAACAACTGGCAACTTTAACATGGGCTTGTCATAGGAGGGGGTCATTTGTCCTGCTTTAAACCACATAGTGGTATGCCACTAAACAGCTTTCAATGGGTAAAATTCTGGCCTACTGGCTTTTTCTTGTTAATAAGCATTCTGGTTAAGTGGTATGTCCTTCCTTTACCAGTCACAGGATTGGTAATTTTAGGACAGTTGACACTGCTTAACCCACTTCAATATTAAATTATACCAGTCCTGTGATAAGTCCTCTTTAACCAGTCACTTTTAGGTCAATTGACTCCTCATTCCCCATAGGGACTCGTATCTAAGGTTATTTGCGTGCTAAGTGGCATTAATGTGCCGTCAAATATTTTTTTTTATAAATGTTAAGTTTTCTTCGATCTTCTTTTATTTTATTCTTTTTAGTTTAAACGAGCTTAAGATCATTTATTTATTAATAATTTATTTCCAATATTTCGTCTCCACATTGGGTGACTTCTTCAGGGAACAAATATTACAATTTAAAAAAACTAGTTTTAATAATTAAAAAATTTATAAAATTTTTTAATTATGAAATTTATAAAAATTTTTAATTATTAAAACTAGTTTTTTCAAATTGTAATATTTGTTCCCTGAAGAAGTCACCCAATGTGGAGACGAAATATTGGAAATAAATTATTAATAAATAAATGATCTTTAGCTCGTTTAAACTAAAAAGAATTTTTTTTTTTACTTTTTTTTAATCTCAAATATCAAAAATGTCACATTCAAACATTTATTAATCCAAAACCAATTGAGATATGACACTCAAAAAAATTTGAAAAAATCTTGTATTACTCGCAAAATATTATTTTGATATTTTTAAACAATTTTAGAATATATGTGTACTATGTTATTTTAAAAAATTGATACATAAGGCATCAACAAAAAATGTTGAATCCATATATCTCTTTACACTTAAGAGATTTAAATTTAAACGCGATTTTTTAGACACTAATGCGGTCTGCAACAACTTTTGAAATTTACCGTCAATTGTAATTTTGAAATTTTTGTAAAAATTTTAACTTTGAACCGCCATAACTTTAGCGGCCTCGCTAAAATTGATGCACATAAACGGATTTAAGTTTCTTATATCTAGTACTTCAAGTGTTCAGCGTTATTGATGTGCAGTAAGAAATATATCAACTTTTTTTAATTTCAAATTTCTAAAATATGACATTCAAACCTTTATAAATCCAAAACCAATTAAAAAATTGCAAAAAAAAAAAAAGTTTGAATTTTTCGCATTAATATAAATTATAATGGGTTACCTATATGCATACAAGGGCATGAATAATAAGCCATTAATGAAATAAAAATAGATTTTGAAAAAAACTTCGAATTTAAAAAAATATGTTATTGATTTTTATTAAAACATGGTCGAGCCGGGAATCGATCTCGGGCCGTTTTATTAACAGGCGAGTGCTCTATACCCTAAGCTATCGAGGCATATAATATTTAAACATATAATATGAAACATAATAAAGGGTCCTCCAAATAACTTTTTTTTTTGAAAATGCTATAAAAAAAACTACTGAATATTTTCTCAAATTTCTTTTTTATTTGAAAGTACAATCCTTCCGGTTAATAATGGAAAATAATTTCATTCAAATGGCTGCCTCGGCTTGACATGCAGTACACTCATAAAAAAAAGTTTGTAAAGTCAGCAAAAAATTTTGCTGAGTCAGCAAAATTTTAGTCAGGAGGATGCTTGCAAAAAAGTTGCTAATGTCAGCAAAATCTTTTGCTGAAAATCAGCGAGCTGATTTTTAGCAACAAAATTTGTAGATTCAGCAAAAGTTTTGCTAACACTTAGTAGATTAGAAATAAAAAAGCGTTGGTAAAAATTAATAAATTTTTTGCTGAATTTTAGTAGACTGAAAAAAACGCAAAAAATTTGTAGAAAAATTGTAATTTAGTTAATTTATTTGCTGAAAATCATAAAACATATTTTTGTGATTCTTTTAAAAATAATTTACTATAATAACGAAATATAACAATTTTAATTTTCCCACATTGACGACATGAATTAATTTAATATCTGAAAATATATAGAAATAAATATATATAACATAACAAAAATTTTCTTTCAACTACTTACATCAATGGTTGTCTTAATGATGCTATGACGAAACTGCCGAAGATAATTCTAGAAACGAAACGAAAAAATAAACAAAACAAACGAAACGAAAAAAACAACCCTTTTTTTTGCAATAAGAAAAAGAAACCATACAAATCTACCTAAGATGTGTGTTTTTGTCTTTCTCGTTACTCTGTCTACATTGTATATGTTTTTTCATGGTTGATTTTTTTACTTGTCTTGTTAGAATTGTACTTTTTAATATCATTTTCCTCTTCTCTACTACATCTTGACATGCCGCGACATCTGTTTATCAGCACAATTTTTTTTAGCAAAATTAATTAGTAAAACATTAGTATATTAGTAAAGCATTAGTATAAAACAGTTAAGTGCTGAATAAGTATAACAAAAATTTTAGCTGAAAACACGATTTTAGCAAAAATATTTGCTAAAAAATAGTATACCTGATTTACAAGACGTTTTACTAACTTTTCTACTAACTTATTTTTTTGAGTGTAGCCTACACGATCGGTCCAATTTTTAAGCACATTATCGATTGTGTGCAGCTGTATTTCACCAATGGCTTCACGAATATTGTCCTTTAAAGCGTCAATTGTCTCTGGCTTGTTGGCGTAACACTTATCTTTGACGGCACCCCACAAATAATAGTCCAACGGTGTCAAATCGTAGCTCCGAGGTGGCCAAACGACATCAGCTCTGCGGCTGATAATGCGATCTTCAAAAACAGGGCGCAAAACATCGAGTGTAGCTTCGGCTGTGTGGCACGTAGCGCCGTCCTGTTGAAACCAAATGTTGCCAATATCCTCCACTTCAATTTTTGTGAACAAAAATTCGTTCAACATGGCCCGATAACGATCGCCATTGACTGTAACGGCCACTCCTTGCTCATTACCATGATTTTCAAAGTAATGTCGCAATATTTCCCAGCGTTGTTCAAGCGTATACACAACCATATTCGTTCAGTGGAAGGATATAACTAATTATCTGTCAAATCAGACATGAGCTAAGTGTTACCATTCACGAAATAAGCACTAGTGGAAAAAAACGTTAGATGGCGGACCCTTTATAATTTTCTTATATGAAAATTCGTTCAAGATATACCAAAACTAACACCTTACCCAATCGCTTACAAAATTGCGAAATATAATGAGTCTAAAAATAGATTTCCTGAAAGGTGTTTACCTGGAAGTAATAATATGAAAAACGTATTATTTTCCACCAATTGTTTTTTGTATGAGAGTAATACATTATACAGTTCTTATCGGTAACCCATTATTTCACCATTTAACGTAATAAAGAAGGAAATAAGTACTCATTACAAAGTAATGTATAAAATAATAAGTAATCATTACCATTTTTTGCTGGGAAGTAATTTTTTATAAAAAAAAATTAAAGTGTTTGTCATACTAGTTAACAGACTTTTATACACTCACAATATTATTGCGTTAACAGCATTTGCGCAAATAGGTCCATGATCATTTAATTTATTTTAACGCTTTTTGTTTTTTAAATTTCCAAAAGTTGTCAAAAAATACGTGTGTGTATGTGTATTTAAAAAAGGTATTAAAATACATGTTTTGTGTATTTGTATGTGTATGTCATTAAACTCTAGTAAAAAGCTGTTAACAAATAAATAAGACTGCAAATATTAACTGCTAGTTTGCTTTTGTGAAGAACTGCCCAGCAAAAAAAAAAATGGAAGAGATTCTTTAAGATTAAATTAGTCATTGATTCTAAATTCATCCCTGATTTATCGCCTCTACAGAAGTTATTTTTCCGAACTTCCAATAATGTGATTTTGAACAAAATTTAATCTATTCTAGTCTATCCAACTCGGCACAATCTCAAACTTAGGGGGTAAAAGGGAAGCATATCTGAAATATAAGTAATTCATATTTTTTTGTGCAACACTTTTTAAAGAACAGGATTTGGCATTCAAAATGATTCTGTTCACGGATATAAAAGTTATGTAAATTTATATTTCTTGCACATTTGTTAAAAACCCACCATTTTGAGCAGCAACTAATCGCGAACTATAACGAATTTCGGAAAAAGAAAAAATACGTAAACACCATACTAACTAGGAGAATGTGTATTCCAAGTTTTACTAAAATCAGAAAACGTACTGTTGGAAATTTAGTTTTTTGTGCTCATTATTTTTAAAATGTCCCTATTCCACAAGGATCATTATGGTATATGGTATATAAGTTCTCCGACATTTACTTCTTTGATTTTTTTGTTTTAAAATCTTTAAATACCTGCCCAGTAACAAAAGAAACGTGTGTGATTCCTAAAGATTAAATTTTTCAATGATTCCAAACTCATTCCTGATTTCACGCTTCTGAAGAAGTTCTTTTTCAAAAAATGGAATACAACTCTCATATATGGGCAGGGGCTTCAGTGTCTATTCTGAAGCTTCTGGACCGTGTTCAGGGGAGGGCGGTGAATCTTATCAATGACAGTAGTGTATCCAACTCTATTGATTCATTGGAGCATCGTCGGAATGGGGGTTGTGTGACACTTTTCTATCGATATTTCCATGGGAGGTGCTCATCTGAGATAAGTGAACTTATTCCACGAGCCCGAATTTTTATTCGTAATACTCGCTTATCTAGTAGAGCACATCCGTTTGTAGTTGATTGTCCTGTGTTTTGCACAACGCATTACAGAGAAAATTCGTTTTTTAGTCGAACGCTTCGTATGTGGAACAAACTTCCCGCAGAAGTCTTCCCTGTTACTTACAATTTAGAAAAATTTAAATCAAAGATCCACAAACACTACTCCCTCTTGCCTCCCTCCCATGCCCTATTTTCCTGGTCAATACAATGCACTGCATGAGTAGGGGGCATCCCCTGAGTATTGGTTAAAATTAAAAAAAAAACTACAAAAAATGTGATTTTGAGCCAAATTTAATCTTTCTAAATCTAGGCTGTCCAACTCTATCCAATCTCCAACTTAGGGGGGGATAAGGCAGGTGAAAAATATATATAAATTTTCTTATAAAGGAGCATATCTTAATAAATATGAGAAATTCAAGTTTTTTGGACCCAATGTTAAAATACTCGAGAAAACAAAATTTAAAAAAGGAATTCCAGCGCAATCGGGATTCTCTCCAATGAGAGTTCCCTTGTGAACATCAAAAGATTTGAACTTTTATTAAACCATAAGCATTCCTTAAGATGCAATTAATTAGTTTCATAAAAGAGCACTTCCACCCTATGACAAGCCCATATAAAATTCATTAGTGCCGATCCAAATTTTCATAAAATCGAAATCGAAATCTTTGCAATGTATTGCTCTTTTACCTCGAATATCAAAAAAAAAAGACTATCAGTTTATTATTTACTGATAAAGTAATGTACGTAAGTTAGAATTAGCGATTGAATATTTTCATTATTACCCTCAAAATAATATGTCTCTTGGCTCAACATAAAAAATTATTAAATTTAACAACACGTATTAATTTAGTTAGTTGTTTATTGACCAATTTCAAATTAATATTTGTGAAGTTTAGATTTCTCTACGGGCTTTTGATGGTCAGTCTTTTTAATATGTCGATATAAATAAAAACAATTTATCATCTTTCACTCAACATTTCGTTTATTCTTCCATATATCACACATTTTCTTAACACTATTATTACAACTAGCTCTTTTCCGCGTAAATGGAAACACGCTAAAATTATTCCTGTTCCCAAATCCAGGTCTGAATTCAGACCAATTGCAATTCTTCCTTTTCTTTCTAAACTGCTAGAAAAACTACTGCATACTCAAATTAACTCGTATATCAAGAGACACAACTTATTATCTGACTACCAATCTGGATTCCGCTCTGAACACAGTTGTGTCACTGCTCTTTTGAATGTTTCCGAAGATATAAGGCAGCATGTTGATGAAGGGAATTTAGTTTTTCTAGTACTGCTTGACCATTCAAAGGCTTTTGACACTGTGGATCACAATATCTTAGTCAAAAAACTGAAAAATATGTTCAACTTTTCCACCACCTCAACAAAGTTGATATCATCATACCTATCTGGTCGAACACAATCTGTTTACAGTAACGAAAAAACGTCTGATGTTGCCTCAATTTTAAGAGGTGTTCCCCAGGGATCCATACTAGGACCACTACTTTTTTCACTTTATGCTGACGACCTTCCATCGCGACTTCAACACTGCAAGGTGCACATGTATGCTGATGACGTTCAGGTGTACCTGAGTAGTTCACAAAAATGTCTTGATGTATCACTCTGTAAACTTAACAGTGACCTTAGTAGAATACACCAATGGGCATTAGGAAACGGCCTATGTCTTAACCCTAAAAAATCTAAATGTATTCTGATACATAAACGATTATTTAAGGTATCTCGTGACTTTGATGTAAGACTAAATAATCAGAAAATTGATATTGTGTCATCTGTACGGAATTTAGGTATAATTTTCAATAATACCCTCACTTGGTCAAACCACATTAATAATATTGTCGGTAAAACATACAATATGCTACGTACTCTTTGGGCAACGCAATATTTTACTCCACCTAAAATCAAAATGCTATTAGCTAAAGCCTATCTGATGCCATCTTTGCTATATGGCTGCGAAATTTTTTCAAACTGCGATGCTGATAGCAAACGTAAATTAAATGTTCTTTTCAATAATATTGCTAGATATGTCTTTGGTCTAAGAAAATATGACCGTGTATCTGCGTATGCCCAACAGCTTTATGGAATGACGTTTGATAATCTCTTGAAACAAAAATGTTTAATAATGTTGCATAAGATTATTTATAATAAAACACCAAAGTACCTACATGAATACCTGCTTTTTAACACTTCACAGCGAGGAAAACGGATAATTCCTATACTTTATCAAACACTTATGTCAGAGTGACAGTTCTTTACAAGTGCTATACGTTTTTGGAATGCACTTCCACACAACATTCAAAGATGTAGTAACGCATTAAAATTTAAAAATGAATTACAAAATTTACTTGCATAATTCAAGCAGACTTTAATGATTAATTTTAGTAAAATTTGACAGGTCTAAACTAAAATAATCTAAACAAAAATATCATAAAATATTTTTGAATACCACTAAATAATTTTATTGTATTTTGTTTTATTTTCATTTCTTTGCAATCCGTATTACAAGTATTATTGTACTTTTTTATTTTTACTTCTGTATTTTGTGATTTTATTAATTTATTAACTTATCATTTTTAATACTTTATTTTAACTATTAATACTGTCAAATTTAAAAATATACAATCATTTTAAGTTCTATGCTGTAATTCATAAGATGTAATCTTGTAGCATAGAATATATCAAATAAATAAATTAAATTAAATTAAAAAATTTAAATTTAAATATCAACATTTCGTTGGTTGTTTTTTCCAACTTCATCAGGAGTTAATGTTTATTAAATTGATTTTATAAATTACATCGAATAACTATTTCTTATTTCTATAAAAAA
The DNA here is from genome assembly GCA_021234595.1 of Delia radicum. Lineage (NCBI taxonomy): Eukaryota > Metazoa > Arthropoda > Insecta > Diptera > Anthomyiidae > Delia > Delia radicum. The sequence continues at coordinate 84,427,304 of CM037853.1, forward strand.
ATGACAACATGACACAAATTTAAGTAAATAAATATATAAATAATCAACATTTTTACAAAAATCACAACAAAAATCTTTATCCTAATATCACAGAACCTTTTTAATCAACTTATTGCCACAGAATGTTTAATGTTTGTTAGAACTATTTGTGTTTTTTTTTTATTTTAACAACATTTATGTTAAATTTAACAAATTTAAATTCAAGAACTCAATTTGTCAAACTAAAATTATATGTGTAATTTTACAAACTTGTTCGATTTATTCATATTAAAGATACACTCAGGGAACTTCTGCTTTAAAAATTTGTAGTTGTTTGGGTTGTAATACAGTTTCATTATTTTTAATGTAAATGTAAGTCATTTGTAGAACAAATAAAATTTTTAACTAACATTGTAGTTCATTTAAAAAAACAACTAACATCAAATGACTGTTTTATGATTTTACATTCATTTTTTACAGTTGTTTTTTGTTATTTAAAAAAATAAAAAAAAAAATTTTGGTTTATTTTTTACTACCATGTGTTTCATTTTTACTACAATGTTAGTCATTTTTTGAACATTAAAAAACAAATGATAATGTTAGTTGAATTTAATGAAATGTAAGTCGTCCTTTTTTTAAATGAAATTTCATTTGTTTTTGACTACAATTGCAGTCGTCTTTACCAACATAATTTCCTAAGTGTAGGTATGGTTTAGTTATGTTTGCCCAAAGTTTACTAAACAAAATCTCGAACACTGTGTTAACTAATACAAAGTTGACGTTAAAATTAATTGTTATTAATTTTTTAATTTATATTTCTATTGAGAATGGCCAACGTTGTTTTGGTCGAAATATTGGGCATTTATTAATAATAAATGATGAAATAAAAATTTTGAAAAAACAATTGTTTTTATATTATTTACAATTTTTAACTTATAATAAGTCCATTCGTTTACACCAAAATTTGCACAAATTTGTACTGGATTTTACTGAAATGCTTTCACGTACACATAAATTTGCAAAAGAGAGCATCTACTAAGAGAGTAAAATGACAGTTGTCAGCAAAAAACCTGCAAATTTTTACTGGACAAATTTTTGCCAGTAAAATCCAGTAAAATCCAGTAGAAAACAAAAACATATGATTAAATTAAGTAAACAAACAAAAATAAGCATACATTTAGTAATAAAAACATTTAAAAGATTAAAAGCTGAATTAAAAGGGCGGCAAAAACTAAAAATAATTATTTTCAACCTGAAACAAATTAAAGTTGTCAGTTACAATTATTATAGTAACAATTTATCAGTTTTCTAATATCTGTGTTAATTGTTTTTATTTACATTAATATATTAGAGATGTAAAGCTAATGAATATATGAATACTTCTTACTGCATATTATTCAGGGTACCGAATATCAAAAATCAAGTATTCATGTATTTTCGTATGTTGTTTAACTAGAAACAAAATTAAAAGTCATGTAGAAACTAAACAAGTCTAAAAGCTTCCACAAAAGTTTATTTAATAAATACAATTGCTACGAATTTATAATTATTAAAATGCAATGCATCAATTACCAAAAACAATATATACTGGGTAGTCTAAATAACACTTATTTTACAACACTAAGCTTTTAAGCGCTCATATGTTTGAATTAACCTGCAAGTTTTTGCAATTTTTCCGTTCGTTTAATTTTTTGTGCAAGAGAGTAAAATTTTCATTTTGCCCAAAATTTACTCATCTACTGGATTTTACTGGAAAAGTAAACGAATGGACCTAATATGAGAAAAAACATCAAACTTTTAAAAAATGTCCTTGGATAAACAAAAACACTCACTACACTCTGTCATACGTTTTTGAGCAGTTTCTGAATAATTTTTTTGTTTTTTCTTAGTTTACAAATATCTGTATGGATGACATTTTAAATGAACTACAATCAGTTACTGTAAAAATGTTGTGAGTGTACGACGATATAACATTAATTACACAGGAGAACAAAATCATAAATTTTAAAAATTAATGAAATGATGACCATCAATTCTAGATACTGTTGAACCTCGATTAACTGGGTACATCTGTTAAAAGGCATGCTGGATATTTGATTAAAACCGTTAAAATTTCGAAAAATGAGAAAATCCACTAAATATCGAGTTTTTTTCTACAGTTTTGTGAAACAATTATATATGTACCTCAAATAAGAATAAAGGGGTTGTCTTAACATTTCAACAGAAAGGAGTCATGTTGATTGCATTTAAAAAAAAACTATTTATCGCTCATTTACTTCAAGAACGTCACAACTCAAAAAACATGATTTTTGAGTTAAAGACGCAGAATTAGGTATTCGTTATATCACGTTTCATATTGTGTAAAAATGTCGTATTAACATCTTGTATACTCACCTCTTGAAAAAAATTATGTCGTTACTTTTTCTTCAATGTGGGAGTAAATTGAAAACTTTAAACTCGTTTCCTACAAAATCAAACTTTTTGAGTTATAACGTTATTGAAGTAAATGATCGATATGTAAAAAACTGTAATTTACATGCGCCATCATTTAAACTCATTTTGAGGAAAAACTGTACCATAGATCAAAAACTAAGGTACGCCATTAAAATCAGCATGCCCGAAATATATAGAATTGATTATTACAAATATAATTTATATTAATACAGTGGATTCACAGAAACGTGAACATCCAGTAACATGAACGTCCCAGAAACTATTCCAAACCGTTAACAAAGTTCAATAGCTTTAAAACATGAACACTTTTTTTTTATAAGAAATGTTTCTTTTTCTTTAATATTTTAGTAATTTGGGGAATCTCCGAATAATAATTTCACCACGTTCTTATAGTAAACACCTTTTCTAACTTCAATAAAAAAACTCTTTATCTCTTTTCCTGTATCTCCGAATTTAATGATTTTTTAGGTACCGTGAAATAACTCCCAAATGAAATAACTCCCAAAAAAAAAATTAAATAACTACCAAAAATTTTCCATATTAAATTGGGATTTATTTCATTATGAAATAACTCCCAATTATTTCACAATTTCCAGTTAGGAATTATTTCGTTATGAAATAACTCCCACATAAAATAATTCCAGATTTTGTTGGGAGTTATTTTACATTTGTTATGTCACTTGAAAAGTGTCATAATGTCCATGGACTTTATGACACTCTGCAATGTGACATTATGTCCTCAAATGGAATGACATAAAGTCCATTGACATTATGCCACTTTTTGGGTGACATAAGGTCCATGGACATTATACTCCAGTGTGGAAACAGATTAGTAAATTTGAAGTTTCTTTTGTGTCGCACGCAGAAAAAACTTTATTTCGCGAAGCCGCCTGCCGCGTTCTACGGAGAAAAAAACCCTTAAGGGCCGCCACCCAGAAGAACTTGTTTTTCAAATCAGATGTCGAATCCTTTGAAATCTTATATTTTTAAGACATCAAGTAATATGTAAAAACATGTGTTTCTGTGTGGCGGCCTTCGGCCGCTCTTAGGGGTTTCTTTTTCTCCGTAGAATGCGGCAGGCGGTTTCGCGAAATAAAGTTTTTTCTGCGTGCGATTATACGATTTATAAGTTTAGTTTTATTTTGTGATATACTACTAAAGAATATTTAAAAAAATTGTATTGATATACTAAATATTATTAATCTTTTTATTTTAAAAAGTCTGGACGCTATGCCACATTTGAAAGTGACATAATGTCCAAAATTGTCAAAATTGTCATAACGTCCATGGACATTATGCCATTGGACGTTATGACATGCCACCTCTGGAAAGCGGTGCGTACGATTCGCGTCCTGCTGCGCGGCCGCGTTTCGCGTAATGCGGCGCCACCGTAGTTCGCGTTCTATAGGCGCGGCCACGGCCGCGAATCGCAGAATTCGATAATTTCGAATTGGGAATTATTTCATTTTTTTTTTGGACTTTTTTCATTGGGAGTTGTTTCATTCTTTGTTGGGAGTTATTTTATTACTATGAAATAACTCCCAAATGTTGGGGCTTATTTCATTTTTTCTTTGGAGGTTATTTCATTTATTAAAATTGGGACTAATTTAATTTTTTTGGGACTTATTTCATTGGGAGTTATTTCATTGGGACTTATTTTTTAAAATGTTAATATTTTTCTATAGGCAAGTATCTGAATATTTTTGAATTTAAGAATTTTTCAGGAGAAAAATATTCAAAATCTTTTCATATTTTATTTTTTTAATGGATATGAAAATTATTCAAGTTCGCGGCCATACTCTATATTTCTTCATTAGGATATTGTCCTAACAAATAATTTATAAAAAGGAGAGAAAAACAAAAAACGTGTATTGAATATCCACCAGAGGTGGACCTTACACATCAAACAAGTTTTCAATTTATTTTTTGATCAATGGTTATAATCTTTAACTTCAAACTCATATGTATATTAGTTCTCATGTAGTGAGTAAACTAGTTCATATGAATGTTTGATGTATGGCATGGGATTGTTACCGCTTTCAAAACGTGTTCTGATGATGGGAACCTATAAAATTCCCGAAATAGATCTATCAACACATTCCTGAAAGGGTCAAATAATAAATTTGAAAACAAAAAAACTCTATAGATTATTTGTTAGGACAATATCCTAATGAAGAAATATAGAGTATGGCCTCGAACTTGAATAATTTTCATTTTCATTGCACAATTAAAGGTGGAAAAAACATAATTTTTATTTTTAATAAAAATTATAACAAACTTTTATTTTTTTGTTAAATAATTATTCAAAATATGATCAATATAATGATTGGTTATGAAGTACTTGGAATAGAATTTATTCTAAGTGGATCAATTCTGTAGTAAAATAGTTAAAAAAATTCCAATCAAAAACGTGAACAAAATCAAAAACGCTAACACCCCTTGAAAAAATTAGTTCACGTTTTTGAGAGTTCACTGTAAATATTGTGGTTTTTTAGATAATTCTTTATCCGGTTTAGAGTATAAACACAAAGGACGGGAAAATTGAAACGAAAAACGACAAGTATAAAATATAAAACAAAATTGCAATTTGGGGAACTGCATGGAATTGCAAAGAATTTTATTTTACATTTACACACTCAAAATAGGTTGTAGTTTAAATTAACTGAAAATATAATTTAACATATTTGATAAATCACTTAAATCTACTTACTTTTCATTTAAATCAAATGTTTCTTGTTATTTATTTTTAAGTATAATTCAAATAACTAACAAATCCGTAAAAACAAACGAATAGTTAGTTAAAATTAAATGTTCAAATTCTAACTACAGATCAGTAAAAATAAAAGTTATATTCAGTTATTTGAAATTATTTCAGTTTTTTGTTTTTGTTTGGTTTGTATTCTACACACACACACACATTTTTGTAAACTTTTTCAATTTCTTGTAATTTTAATTGAAATAATTTTTTTGTATATGGGCTACTTCAAAAATTTTCTTTACCTGTTGACACCGACTTTATATGGCGCTTATTCCTAGGGGTTTTGAGAATTCAGAAACACGTTGAACATGATTTGGAAGACAATATTTTAATATATATAATATATATAATATATATGATATGCAAAGTTTCATGTTGAAGAGTCTTCACCAAAAGAATTGATGGACATTTAAAAGTCGAAAAATGAAAAAAAGTTCTTGAAATTTGCAAGAGTTTTTCATTCGTTTCATTTTTTTTTTTTCATAATTTTTGGCTTTTAGATCCAAACCAATACAAAATATAGTCACTAGACCTGGAAGATTAATTCGCTAAAAAATATTTTTCATTTCGTTGTTTGGTGAAAAGTTGTAAGGTGGTGTACAAGTGAAACCAAAATTTTTCGAATTTTAAACTTTTGCAGGTTTTCACATACGGTTTTTGCACCGTGTAATGGAATTAAATTTTAAGAACAGTATTTAAAAATAGGTGTCATTTTATAAAGTTTTGGGTAAACCAATTTGATGTCAGCGCACCAATAACGGGATACGGACATAACAAACTTATATGGAGTTGGCGTGAATTTTTTGAAACTGTATGTTTTTTTGCGTCTGACATTCACAATTATATTTGAAGTTGGCTACCGGATTGCGTGAGCTGAGTATCTTTGTAAACTGCACATCCAGGTCAAAAAGCACTTAACCATTTCTAAACGCAAAAATTTTATGAGCTTTTTAAAAATTTTGGGAAACTTCATATTTGTTGTTCGCATTTTTTTATAAGAACCATGGCTTGAGAATATATTTAGGTATCTAAAGTGAATCTTCACGACGGACGTAACAGATAAAGTGCAAAAACAAATGATTTTTTTCGGTAGTTTTTTCAAACACATTTCGCTTTGTGACATCTAAAGCCCTGTATAAACTCCGCCAAAACGTACATCAAAAACAAGATTTTAATGAGCTTAATACTCAAATCGATAAGGCATCAAAAAAGTTTAAGGACTTTAATTTTTGTTGGAGCAAACAAAATTTTAATATCCTCAAAAAGTATTCTTTTATAAAAATTTTAATTTTTCGAATGCAAAAGTATTTGATACGATTTCCTGCAAAAAAGTAACCCTAAAACCAGCTTAATATTATTAATCCGACAAAAAATGCATGTTTTCCAAAAGTTCTAATATATGACAAAACTAATTTTTTGAGTGTATTTTTATATTTTTTGGTGGTGTAATATATATTTTGAAATGTGATGAAAACAATGAGATCTATAAATGGATGTAGCTCTAATTAATTCCAAGCAAAGACTGTAATTTTTAATATTTTTAATTTGCTTGAAACTTAAAACCGCCATAATTTTTGCGCCGTTAAATATAAATGATTAACACGAATGGTTTTAGGATGCTGAAACATCGGCTAACGGTTATTCATGTCATGCAGAAAATAAAATTTTAAAATATTTTACCGCAAAGTGTCCAGAACGGCGCAGTGCTATAAAGCCATGGGCAGTAAGGCCATATGGTCTTATTTCTCAAAAAAATGGGAAATAATGCCATATGGCGTCTTTTCCAACTCATTGGGAAATAAGGCCATGGTCGTTTTGCAACCAAATGAGAAATAAAGCCATGTTGTGTATTTTTTTTAGTTACATATTGACAAAATAATGAGTTGTCATAGCGAAGTGTTTAAAAGTTATCGTACAATCGCGGGAGCGAGTGGGATGGGGGTAAAGTAATATATAAATAAGTAAGTGGCTTTACTGAGCAACGTTTTCCTGCGTACCCGGCTTTCGGCCGTGCTTAGGGGTTTTTTCTTCCAGTATGTCATACTCTCGGCTTCGCTGAGGAAAGTTTTTCTGTGTAAAAGTATCTATAAATAATAAGTGGCTTTGTCGAGCAAAGTTTTTCTGCGTAGCCGGCCTTTGGCCGGGCTTAGGGGTTTGCTCCTCCAGTATGTCCTACTCTCGGCTTCGCTGAGGAAAGCTTTTCTGTGTAAAAGTAATCTATAAATAATAAGTGGCTTTGCCGAGCAAAGTTTTTCTGCGTAGCCGGGCTTCGGACGGGCTTCGCCTCCAGTATGTCCCACTCTCGGCTTCGCTGAGGAAAGCTTTTCTGTGTAATTAAACGTAATTTTTAAATTATTAATTTTTTTGTAAATTTGGTAATTTTTGTGTGAAATTTGTAAATTTTTTTGTTAAATTTGTTGTAAATATTATTTTTTTGTAATGAAATATACTACATTTTTGTTGAACCAAATTATTTTAATTGAGTAATAAAGCCGTAATGGCTTTACTTCCAAATGAAATGGGGAAAAACACCTAATGGCCTTACTGCCCATGACTTTATCGCACTGCGCCGTCCAGAACTTTTGAAGATGGCGAACAAACTTTTAATAAAAAACAAACCATTTTAATAAAAAAACAGACTCGAATTTTTTGAATACTTTTTAAAAAAAAATAATTTAAATATTTAATAACTGTAATGGAAACAAATAAACTGCAATATTCGGTTTTTGTGGTTACATTTTTATGAAACTTTAAATAAATGAAAATGAGAAATGAAACTAAAAAAAAAAAATCGGTGAATAGTAGTAAATTTGTTTGAACAAAAGTATAAAAAAGTTGAAAAAAGTATTTATTTGAAAAATAAATGCGTGTTCCTTTATTTTGAACTCAACTATTTGATTACAAACAGTAAACTAATGCATCATTTTCTTAGTGCATATTTTTGAGAAAACATAGTTGGCAACACTATTGAAATTTTAAAATATAAAAAAGGGAAAACCCGCTAAAACAAAAACCTCACCAATAAATCTATGGCCAATGTTGAACGTCAGATTTTAAGAATAAAATGGCAATATTTTTTCACTACATACACATCGCACTGTTATGTTTATAATTATGATTAGGGCAACCAAAACTAAGCTGGAGCTTGTTTTTATTTGAAAGGATAGAACTATTTGGATTAACTACAAAGTCTGATCATGAAACTATTAAAATTTTCAATTATATTTGTTAGCCTATTTTTTATATTTGTCTATTTTAGCGCACAACGCAAAAACAGTGTGCACTAACAATGGAATTTGTAAATGCAAACACATTCATTTTTAAATTCAAATTTATTTCCAAAAAAGTTTTTGTTTGAAATGCTTGTTAATTGCAGTTTTTCATAAACAAATTCTTTAAAAACAAAAATTCAAAATTACAAAATAATCTACAAAAGGGTGTTTGTATTTACCTGGGTATCAATTATGTAACACACGACAATGAAATAGCACCTAAATCATACTCGCTTTAACAGTGCAAATGTAAGAATTTTTGTTGCATCTGTTTCATATGACATTTATAAGCCAAGAGATGAATAAACAAAATTAGTTCCATCCCCGAAACGATAGCGATCTAGGTGTCATTTCATTGCCGTGCGTCGCAAAAAAGACACATAATTGATACCCTGATTTGTTGGTGCCAATTTAAAAAACTTTTTTTTATTTACAAAAATTCTCTATGACACTTGTTTAATATTACACACAAAATTTTGTTATTTATTTCTGTGCTTATTTTGTAAATATTAGTTTTAGACTTTTTTTTCTTTAAAATTTAAGCTTATTTTAACTTTTTTTAGTTACGAGGATTTTTAAGTTTTGTTTTTTATTGAGAGCTAAAAATGTATGTCTTACATGTTGTTACTTTATCAGAAAATTATTTGATAAACAAATTTGAGCTTAAAAAAAATCCCGACTTTGTTTGACTGATGAAGTTCTAAAATCAAATTTCATTTGTATTAACGATTTTAATAAAAAGTTATGGCATTTAACGGCTTACATTTTGAGTTTAACGGCTTATTTTTATATTTAAACGACATATTTTACCGTTTTTGAGCTATTTTTAAGCTCTTAAAACATAGTTTTTAGAGCTGTTTTTTTGGTTGCCCTAGTTATGATAGTTTTAATTAAAACAGTTTTATTATTAATTTATTTATATGATTTTTTACATAACCAGTTGCAAATTAAATATGAATAATTTGTGTATTAGCAAAACTTAGAATAAAATGTTAAAACAAAATATAAAAACGTTCTTAAATTAATTACTAAACCAGAATTTTGCCTACTTTTGCTATGTAGGAAACAGTGTGCAGTTCACAGTGGTACAGAATCGAAATATTTTCGGATATAATTTATTAATGGCTCGTTGGACAACTAAGAAATTTCACACAGTAGTAGCCAAGTTTTATAAAAAAAAACGATTCCGATTTATTCTACTTGTCCTAGTCTCTTTTGATTTAAATAATTTTTTAAATTAAATTTTAATTTTATCAAATTGACATAAGTACTCTAAATTCCTGTACAAAAGTTTTAATTAAAATATTTGTTGATTCAATTAAAAGTTTAATTGAATTCGGTTATATCAAGGTAAGTGCAGTATCAATATAATTAGTAACTATGTATTTAATTGATTTTATTTATGTATTAATTTGATTTTATTGTCAATTAATGTTTTAATTATATTTATTAAAAATGTAATTGAATACTATTCTTAATTTTAAAATAATTTGTAATTTGTAGTAGATATTATAAAAACTTTAATTAATATTTGTAAAAAAAATCGCTAAAATAAAAAAACGCTAAAATTGGAAAAAAGCGCCAAAAATTAAATGCAATATTGTAAAAAAAAACTGCCAAAATTTAAAAAAACTGTAAACATTTAGAAAAAGTTAAAAATTTAAAAAAATCATAAAATTTAAAAAAAAAATCGCTAAAATTAAAAAAAAAAAAAATCTCCAAAAATAAATATTTGATATTTAAAAAAAATCGCTAAAGTTGAAAAAAATCTAAAAAATTAAAAAAAAGCCCCAAAATTGCCGAAATTGAAAAAAATGCTAAAATAAAAATAATAAGAAACAGGCTTCAAAATGTTGTTGATAGTATCGAAAAAATCGCTAAAATTAAAAAAAAAATCTAAAAAATTAAAAAAAAAAATTCTCAAAATTGCCAAAATTGAAAAAAAAAAAATGCTAAAATAAAAATAATAAAAAACAGGCTTCAAAAAGTTGCTAATAGTATCGAAATTTTTCCATTTATCTCATATTTTCATGAATGATATCTAAAAGTTGTTAACACACATTGATATTAAACAACCTGCCAGCTAACAGCAGTTGATTTAAAACACAAGCTAAAATTATATATCTGATTTATTTGGATAGTTTTCGAAGAATAGTGCTACCCAGTGTAGAAAAGCGTTACCATATAAGTGGTTATATAAGTATATATTTGGCAATGGCAAGTACTTGCAATTGTCATTACATATCTCATTACTTTTTTTTAAATAAAATTTGCCCACACAGGATTTGAACCCGATCTTCCAGATTGTTAGGTTGACTTAGGTAGTTGGCTCTATCATCTGAGCTATCTCGACATGTTATACTTGATAGATAAAAACATGAATGACTTTCTTGCACAAAATGTCATTACTTTACAGCTTATAAAAAACCAAAAGTAAGCAGTTATATATGTACTTACTAAAATTGAAAAAATAATGAGCAGGAAACGGAAGTTCATGCAAATGCATACTTTTTTCCTTAAGTCTGAGAACAGGATAAACGAAAAAAAAATTTGCGTAAAAATGGCATCGATTTTTTGGTGCACATTTTGCTTTAAACACATATTTTTTTTTGTTTACCTCAACAATTCGTGATACAAACTCAGAAAATCAATACACAACAAAATAATTAACACTGTTCAAACATTTTCTAATTTCAAATTTGGTTTAAGTTAATTTATTCTCTATATAGGAGAAGGTAAGGTAATTTGGGATTAGTTTTTTTTAGCTACTAAATAGTACCCAACTCTATTTTTGTTTAGTCTTTTAATAGATCCATTCCAAAGAGTGGTTAGTGCTGTAGCTACTTAGCCCAAAATAACACAACTAAATAATTCGATTTTTGGTGATTTTGGCGATTTTTTCAACGAAGAAAAATTAGTTTAGGTAGTTTAGTGAGTTGTGGGGTAATTTGGCACTCCATAAAAAATATACTAAAATGTAAAAAAAGCAATAGCTTTTATGTTAATTCTTGTTTATTAGATGCTAATTAATAAATAAAATAAAAGTAACAGAAAGAAATAAAACTACAAAATATAATAAAATATGATAAACGTAAAGAAAATTTCTTAACCTTAATCCGAATATGCTGAGTTGTATTGAATGCAGGTATAAAATCTAAGAACAAGTTCCAAGGATTTTTTTTTTTTTTGCAGAAAACAAGAAATCCAATAGAAACTTGTTATGTATGATTTTTTCAATTTGCTACAAAAAAAAGTAATAAAACATACTACGCCTATTAAAATATGTATTGCTCAAAGTGATAACAATATATTAATCAAAAAGACACAATAGTTAGAAATTCAGAAAATGTATTAGTAGGGGAGAAAACGCAACGTCCCAAATTACCCCACGTTACAAATTACCCCATCTTTCCCTACTTTTTGTTTTAAGAAATCAATGAGAATGAATTAAAACTTGATTTTTTTGTTATGTTTTTCTTTTTTGTAAAATTTAAAAATAATTTTAAGCGCATATTTTTTAATTTTTAGTGCATAGTTTAAGATATTTTATGCATTTGTTCCTTTCCCATGAAGTTCCTTTCCCTGATAATGAGTCTAGAAATGGATTTTCATAAAATGTTGAGATCATTACTATGTGTTTAAAATAATGAAAAAATAATTAGGGTAGAAGGGGAAGCATTCGCCACTTTTTTTTTAATACGCCTGCCGTTACTCAATCAACATTTCTATTTGAAAAATTCTTTTTTATCTAAAATTTTACACATCTTAACTTTAATTTATATGTGTAAAACATACATTTTCTTTATTTATATTTTATTTCTTTTTTTACGATTTTCAAAATAACTCAAATCGCCTTAACTGCCCCACCTACTGGTACGGTTCCCACCCGTACTTTATAATAAAGTATTGTACTTTATTTCGGGTAATTTTACTCTGCACTTTATGATAACAATAAAGTACGCAAAAGTACTTTATTTCGCATGATTTGATTTATCTAGAATTCAAAATTGATTCGGATTTTTTTAATTCAGAGCGAAATGAACGGGATAATATATATTTTTTTCCTATTGGCGATTTGTTGACTTTTTTTATATTATTGGCTATTCTTTCTTAAGACCATGCCTACACCTAACATAAATTGCTGTTAAATTTAAGTTAGGTGTAGCCACGGTGTACACTTTTGACGATTTTTCGGAAAAGATAATCTGGCAGCACTGATTGGCTATGTCACCTGTTTTTTTGTTTCAGTGCAATAAGAATACGATTTATAGGCTTAACCCTCGTAGGTATACGAAACTTGTGTCGGTATATGGTATACACAGGTCTATGCAGACCTACATGGGATTTGAATTATGATAAAAAATAAACCATGAACAGGGATAACTTTAGTAAGCAAAGTACTCCTACAAAACGTAATTTTGATAATAAAAAGGATCAAGGAGATAGTGAATTTGTTACACCGAAAAAATACGTGAAAAAAATTAATACAATGAAACAGTTCTTCTGTTTCATAAGTATAAAAATCATGATCACAAAATAAATATATAATGGAAAATGAAAAATTATGAAAAATTATATACTGCAAATAAATGGCAGTAAGTATTTAATAAGACTGATGATGATTTATCAAATTTGTATTAAGAAATTTAATTTTTACTATCTATTCCTGCCACGTCAGCTTTCACAGAGAGAGTTTTTCTGTAATGAATAGCAACTGGCGAGACGAAAGAAACAAAGCGTCTCTGAATTTGATAAAAAATTAATTAATTATTTACTTTAACTTAAATATAGACAGCAAAGATGCTGTGTAATTGTTTAGCAATGATGATTATTTGATAAAACTTGCAAAAAACAATAAAAAATATGTTTTTAAATATAACAATAAATAAAAATAAATTGTACTTTATTTTGATAGTGTGTACTTTTTTTTCTTAACCTTTAATAACGAATGTACTTTAATTGCAAAAAAAAAGGTGGCAACCCTACCTACTGGGTAAATTCACCAAGTTACGGTTGCTCATTTGTAACCTATAAATATAACGGTTATGGTGGAAAACTTATTTCTTAAATTAAATAATCATACAAATGATTATTAATATCTGTAATTTCAGCAAAAAAAAATTTAAAAAGTTTACTTTCTTCGAATTTGTTGAACCAAAACTACGTCTGACCTGTACAACACATACCCGTATAATTATGTAACGAATTAATATTGCGTATACGTCTTATTAAGTGAAACAACGAAACTACCCCACCTGGTGGTCAGACGTAAGTGTCCCATGATCAGCCGCTTACATAGTTTTATATTTTTTAACACTTTTTAAAAATAAATAAATTAAAAATAAATTCGTGTTAATATAATAAATTAGTATCAACGCTTTAACATCTTAAAGAGTATTTTGTTTTAACACACGGAATGAAAAAGTTATCCCAAATATACTAACGTAAACACACACAAAAACAAGTCTTTCCTCGACCACGTGTGAAGTACAAGTGTAAAATTTGGTGACATTATGGAAAGAAACATTTTAATAACACTTTTAAATGCAGCGAAAATCAGGGCTGAGATATATGACCCATTGGCGAAACCTCCCCCTTCTACCCTACTTATGGAAAACGCATTATTTTTTGTATTAAAATAATAGGAAAATTAACTTATTAGTTTGACCTTATTATTTGTGATAAAGTAATGCGAAAGGGTATGCAGTTGTCATTACTGGCAGTGAAAAAAGTAATGGCATGTGTCATTACTGTTTGTACACCGGGTAAAAGCATCTTTCTTGTTTGCATGTGTGGGTGTGGGTATGTGTGTGTGTGTGTGTGTGTGTATGTGTGTAAAACGAACGATATTTATTAGGCCGGGTCGATTTGTATGGAGGCAAAAAAATCGCTCAACGTTCAAGGAAAATCGTATTCAATCGAATATAATTTATACATTAATCTGCTAGAGCGTCTTCCGGAGAAGAAATAGAGACCCTAATCTTGGAAAGACTCCTCCTACTTTCGGAAATATCTCTATCCCGAGATTTGCACATTTTGCTATAAAAACACGACTAAAAACGCGCTCTTTCAACTTAAATTTTAACCCCTTAACGGTCACCTAGAATGATGTTTTATGCATTAATCTGCTAGCGTGTCTCCCGGAGAAGAAGTAGCTCTCATAATCTTGGAGAGATTCCTCTTACTTTCTGAAATATCAAAGTGGGCTTTTTCAAAATTTTACCCTACGGGTCAAAAGTCGGGACATCAGAATTCGTTTTAGAGGTATGGTTGCTTCGGCAAAGTTTCTTATTTTGAATTAAATTAATTTACAAATAATGAAAAATTTACAGCCAGAGATAATTTAAAAAATGTCATTTGTATTTTTTATAAAAGAACAAAAATGTATGCAAAACTACTGTTTTTAACCCAGCAGACCGTTTGTAATTTTAGCGAAAGGTGTCTGTAATTCTAAGTAAAGTGAAAGTAGTAAGGAATGTTACGAACTTTAGAAACCCGATCTCTTCTACGGAAATTTTTGACAATAAATACTAATTGTTTTTTTTTTTAGTTAAATTTTATTTTTTCCATATGTTGTTCTCACATTTTCAAAATAATCAGAAACATATTTAAATGCCTATTTAAAAACTATATCATTTCCTCATTAAAAAATAAACAAACATTTATTTTTTTTATTTTTTTAAATAACAAAAAACAACTGTAAAAAATGAATGTAAAATCATAAAACAGTCATTTGATGTGGTTTGTTTTTTTAAATGAACTACACGGTTAGTAAAAAACTTAATTTGTTCCACAAATGACTGATATTTACATTAAAAATAAAGAAACTGTATTACAACCTAAACAACTACATATTTTTAAAGCAGAAGTTCCCTGAGTGTAGTTTCGCTCAAATTTTAAGGAAACTCGTTAATGAAGGAAACTGTAAAAAACTAAAGGATGCATGTTTTATTTTTTGGTACGTAATCTCATGTTTCATATAGTGGTTCGAAATTCCAAAAATAGAACAAAATTGTTTGAATAAACTGTTTAGAAAATAAAATTGTAACCTATACCCTTACTCCATTGAAGTAAATTTTTAGTACAATTTTTGGCTAATTCTGCTTGATATTTTTAAATGAAATGTTGTACACAGGTACACGTAGCCTACATTTGTAGAATAGCAAAAACAAGTTTATCAAACTCAATTTTTTTACCGTTTCCCATGTTTTTTTACCTCTCCTGAACACTTTGGATTTTATACCCTTTTTCTAGCGAGGCACTGAGTTATATTTATTTCAACAAATCAATTTATTTTTGTTTTTAATAATGGTTTTTCTGAACATAAAGAAATCGTTAATAAGAAATTTATTATTTTATACATTTACATCTCCAAAACAGTATGATATAATAAACAAGAATTCACAAAATATGATTAGTATTTCAGAAGAAATTTTTTTTTATTCGTTTTTCTTAAAAAAAAAATATTATAATAAAAGGAGTTCATGTGGTGCAAAATAGTGGGTAATCTGCATACAGTCAATAGAGGATATAACGAATATCGAAATTTTAAATTCATTATATTCCTTTTATCACAATGAATTTTTGTACTAAATCAACTGTACATTTAACAGTTATCAAGACGCTGAGTTTATTGAAATTTAAAAATAAAACTACAATAATGGATACAAGTCTAACTGAAAAGGTTCTCCAAAAAAACATTTTTTTGTTATAAATATTTTTTCTATTTTTTTTTTTTATTTCTAAATATTTTTTACTACCTGTTCGTTACATCGAGTAAAAATTTTCAGAAAAAATCGTTATATAAGTTAGTCAATGCAAGCAATTTGTTCGTTCGTTATATCGCATTTTCGTTATACCGAGTATACGTCATACCGGGGTTTGACTGTATATAGTTATAAAAAATATTATTGTTTTGCGTGACCAGAAATATTTTATATTATAAAAATATATAAAAGAAAATTATATGTATATCATAAAAATTTATATGTTCTACCCTAAAAATTTGAGTTTCCTACGGATAGAAAATCATTTAGAAAATCACACATCATTTAAAAAAAAATACCAATCATAATTACAAAATTGTTATTGATTTTGAAAATTGTAATTTCAAAATTGCATTTGTTATTTCAAAAATACCAAATGTTATTCAAAAAATCATATTTATTTTCCATAAAATCACATTTGTTTTAAAAAATAGCAAATGTAAATCAAAAAATTCGAAAAAAAAATCCAAATGTAATTAAAAAAATACCAACTGAAATTCAAAAAATATCAAATTGATATTTAGAAAACAATAAATCACAGTTCACCGTAATGACACGTCATTACTTTTCTCACTGCCCGTAATGACACCAGCTTACTTTTTGCATTACCTTAACACAAATAATAACAATATGGGGATGTCGAGCAAAATACTCACATATCATTACTAAACACCTTACAAAAAATAGAAAAATGTGTAGTTACCTTTATGCTTACCAGTAAAAAAACAAAGTTTTATAAAAAAAAGTATTGTTTTAATGAAAACCTTTTTTAAAATAAAATTTGACCACAAGGTATTTGATTCTGGATATCCAGGTTGTCAGTCAAGCGCTCTACCATTCGAGCTATCGCGACATGTTATACTTGATAGATAAAAGCATAAATGACTTTTGCTTGCACAAAATTGCATTACTTTCTAGCTTATAAACAATAACATATAAGAGTTGAAAAAAATGAGTCTAAAAATAGATTTTTTTTAAATTTAAAATAATGATAAAAATAAGAACTTATGTGTAACGTATTCTTTTTTGTATTCAATTAATGGGAAAATTAACTAGTTGTTAGTAAGTTCTTATAATTTATATTAAAGTAATGCAAACAATAAGCTGGGATCATTACAGGTGGTTCAAAAAAATTACATGTCATTACCGTTTCTACACTGGGCTGTTTCTTATGCAAATGCATGTTTGTAGTCAGTACACTCATAATAATTCATGCATAAAATTATGAAATTATTGTCAACACTACAAAAAATTTTGTAAAATGAACAAACTTTCGTTTATTTTACGAAAGTTTTGGTTTTTTGAAATCTTTTCGTAGTTTATTGCATGAATTATTATTAGTCTAGCCTAGGGTGGTCCTTATTTTTCAACTTGCGATTTTTGGGGCTGCCCCCCTCTTAAAATATTTGTTTGGGTACAAAAACTTACCATGCAAAAAATTGGAGTTCTAGCATAACGGAAAGATGTCCCGCATCGCCCTTGAAAATCGGGCCCCTTGGAAAAATGGGCATAATTTAAAAAAAATTACAATTTTTTTTTTTCTTCAAAATTAAAAAAATATAAAATAATTTTTGTGTTGGGTGTAATCATAACTACTCAGATAAAAAATATTACCTTCCCAGAAAATCGCTAACTTACCCTAACTTTGTGGCAAAAAAATTAATAAATATTTTGGGTGTACCTCAAAGTGACTTCTTTGCATTTTTGAAAATTTTATTCAACAAAAATGAAAGACCTAGTGTTTGCTGTCAACTATTTTATTAAACACATCTCAAGTATTAAATAAGCCAAGTATTACGGATATCCGTTGGCAAAAATTTTTGTTAGAGCATTTTGATTCTAGCGGATTTCAAGGTTTTTTTAAATTTGTATACAGTAGTTTTGACTTAGCTGCACAACCAACTTCTGCACGAATTTTTGTGCAGGTAAGCCAAAAGCGTTGCTAACTCAAATTGGTTACCTGTCTTAAAGTGCAGGTAAATTGTTGAAAACTGCAAAGACCAGATATGATTTAATTTATTTTTATTAATTGTTTATTTCATACAATATAATTTTTATAAAAAACAACAAAACGAAAATAAAAAACATTCATAAAAAATGTTATAAGGTTTTTACATACAAATTTATGTAGGTACAAGCCCCAGTAAAAAATTTTCGTGTTTTTAGAAGCAGGATATAACAAATGCGCTGATGTAATTGCTTACCATTACATAATACTGAGAAGCAGCAAAATAAACGAAAAATTTTCGTATAAAAATAAACAAACAAAAATTTTGAGCTTACTGTTTTCCGTAACCAGGATGCAGGTTGTAAGCAGCTTACCCTAATCCCTTATAAGGATGCAGGTTGTAATGCAGAAAGTTTCATATCGTGAATTATAAACGAACTGTACCAATTTTCCCGAGTGATTTCCGATTGCGTTTGGTATTTTTGAGTATGGAATACAAATTAATTAGTTATTTAACTATTTTTGAAGAGCTAGCACGTGGAGCGGTAAAAAGAAAATAAGTATATTATACATATGTCAAAAATTTTAACAAAACAAACTAATATCTGTAGAATTTTATGTAAAATAAACTATGTATATGCATATTATTACTTTTAATCGTAATTATGTAGACATGAAATATGACTTAACAGCATGCCATGAAATCACAGCTTTTTGTAAGCGCTAAAATCTGCGCTTATTTTGCCAAAAAGTAATGCTTCCAAGTGGGAATTCGCCATATAAAAATCATGGCATTTGTAAGCAGGTTTGTAAGGGATTATTTTGGGCTTACTCCCTTACAAACCTGCTTCCATGTAAGCAGCGTTTTTTACTGGGAGCGTTAACTAACCTAACTAACTAAGTAAGCAAAACATAAGAGGCAGCTAACGGCGATCTTTTGTATGAAAATAATGTACAACTGCCAAAAACATGAGGCACTTATTTTAAATGCGCAGGTATACACAGTGCACTTAATGAAGGCAATTGCATACGTAATTTTGTAAAATAACAACGAAACCAAAATTTTGTGCAGTAATTTGAAAAGTGCACGTAAGTAAAAGGCAGTTAAATCAACAAGATTTTTTTTAACAAGATTTTTGTAATATTTCATCAATGTTATTGTGTATGCTATTTTATATAATTGTAATAACTTTATTATAAAGTATAATTTTTCGTGTTCATAGTTAACCTGTGTTTTCATGGGGTCAGAATTGACCCTCGTATTTTAAAGAGTCAAAAATCACAAAGATGACAAAATAAATTTTTGTTTATGTTTCTAACTGTAATTTATTTACATTTTAAAATGAATTAAAATTAATTATTTAGTATAAATTCAGATATTTGTATTCATATTTAAATTGTTTTTTTGTACATATTCAGGAGTATTTTTTAAAAAAGGTATTTTTAATTTAATAGTGTAAATTTTTTTCACTCAAAATTATTATTGTGGAAAAGTTTTAAGTTCTAATTTTTACTAAATTGCCCTACTCGAAGACTAGAAACGGTTAACGAAAATTTTTTAGAATAAATATAAATTGAATTATTCTTTTTTTTATTTTATTTATAAATTTTGACAAAAAGCTGCATTTTTCTTACGTGGGTCATGTTTGACCCCAGGTTAATATGGGTTAACTATCAACAGAAAATATAGTATTTTAAAATAAAGTTATAACAATCATATAAAAGAGCATATGCAATAATATTGATGAAATATTATTAAAACCTTGTCTTAAAGTAAAAATGTATTAAAATAAAAAAAACCTTGAAATCCCCGAGAATCAAAATGCCCTAAAAAAAAATTTGCCAACGGATATCCACAGTCCTTGGGTTATTTAATACTTGAGATGTGTTTAATAAAATACTTGACAACAAACACTAGGGTTTTTATTTTTGTTGAATAAAAATTTCAAAAATGCAAAAAAGTCACTTTGAGGTACACCCAAAATATTTGTTAATTCTTTTAACACAAAGTTAGGGTAAGTTAGCGATTTTCTGGGAAAGTAATATTTTTTATCTGAGTAGTTATGATTAAAACCAACACAAAAATTATTTTATATTTTTTTAATTTTGAAGAAAAAAAATTTTTAATTTTTTTTTTAAATTATGCCCATTTTTCCAAGGGGCCCGATTTTCAAGGGCGATGCGGGACATCTTCCCGTTATGCTAGAACTCTAATTTTTTGCGTGGCGTGTTTTGACACCCTAACAAATATTTTAAGAGGGGGGTACAGTCAAAATCTCATTTTTATTTTTCGCCCATACAACGAAAGACCACCCTAGTGTAGCCCAATATCGATTTTGACCAAATACTTTCCCGAATTAAAGAATTTGCAACAAAATTACATCGATATCTTGTTGCATATATTGGATTTTCTACTGCATATTTTAATCTCATATTTTAGATTCTTTAGTGCATGTAAGTAGCTGCACCGGTCATAACATTAGAGCTACCTTGGGTTATCTGATCCAGTTCTTTATTTTTTGATTCTAACTTTGCGGTCACTTAGCGATCAAATTGTTTAAATATGAAATTTGAGTAGAAAACCTGCTCACATTCTGAGGAGACTAGGAAAAGTAAAATGAGCAAATGGGGAAGGTTTTATTTTAAAAAGCTCATCCTAATGAAGTGTCGGTAGGATTTTAGAAATTGTACATTTTACATTTTTTCGCAGTATCCCAACCACCCAATAAAAAATGGCTAAATTTCTCTAAACAAATATATTAATTCTGCACCCACTGTGCAGTGTAGGCTTACTAATTAGTACATAGACTACATTGAATTAGTTATTAGATCATTAAAAATTGATAAGAAACAAATACGAAAAGAACTAACAAACTAATAATGTTTACACAAAAATAAAAAATTGATGATGTTCATAGAAAAAAAAATTTTAAAAGCAAAATATGTTAATTTTCTTTTTTTTTCGTTTATTTTGCTTAAAAACAAAATTATGTAAAATTTTATAGACTTCTATCAAAACTCCTAAAAAACCGGAAAACCAAACAAAAATCATATGTTTCGGTTATTTTTAGAACTTAAGAAGCTAGAAGTGAAAAAACTTCCGTTAATGTTGATTATGAGAATTTAAAATTTTTTTTGTATAAATAGCGAAATAATTAGCACAAATCAATATCACAATCTGTTTAACTGTTCTTAAGTTAACTACAAACTAATCAATATGGTAAGGGCTTTTTAAATTTGAAAGAATATGTTGTTGAGATTTTTATTTAAATTTAAAATTATCTTTTATTTTTAGAAATTTATTATCTTGGTTTTGGCTTTGGTAGCCTGTGTTGTGGCTGATGTAAATGAATTGGGTTATGATTATCATGCTCCCGCTGCTCCAGAGCCCGTTCACATTCCAGCTCCCGCTCCAGTAGAACCTAAAAATACTTATATCCCACCAGCTGCCCCTGCTCCAGTCCACCATGCTCCCGCACCAGTTCATCATGTTCCCGCTCCAGTCCAACACATTCCTGCACCAGTTCATCATGCTCCCGCTCCAGTCCACCATGCTCCCGCACCAGTTCACCATGCTCCCGCTCCAGTCTATCATGCACCAGCTCCAGCACCTGCCCCAGTTGCTCCTCAAAACACTTATATCCCCCCTGCTGCCCCAGCTCCTGCACCAGCTCCAGTTTTCCATGCTCCAGCTCCTGCCCCAGCACCTGCCCCAGTTCCAGTTTTCCATGCTCCTGCCCCAGTTTTCCATGCTCCAGCACCTGCACCAGCTCCAGTTGCTCCCCAAAACACTTATATTCCCCCAGCAGCTCCCGCTCCCGTCGAACAAACTGCTGAATTAAGTGATGATGGCTATCATTACAGAACTGTTCGTCGTCGCGTCTACCGTCACCGTTTCTAAGAAGTGTGTTCGCTAAGACTTGTTAAAATTGACTTTGTTATTAATTCTACCGATTTAAAGAAACAAAAACTCCACAATAAACAAAAATAATTATAACTCTAATTTGATCCAAGTTTTATTATATCAGGGTTTCTAGGGTTGAATATATACTGTTAATAGGCATCTAAACAAATATCCGTCAGATGATATTTAATAAGATCGACATACACCACTTAAATGTTCAATAGTTCACAGTTTTGCGATTGCTGTGATTTTTTATTGAATATTAATATTTAAAAATTTAGTTAATTTCAGGAATACGGATTTTTTTGTCTTATACAGGGTGTCCGCCGGGAAGGTATACTACTTTGTTTATTTATAATTTTTGATGAAATGAAAGAGAACGGATCTTATATTGATAAATGTTTTATTTAATGTCGGCAATTATGTATGGAATACAATATCAGATAAATGTCCGCCTCTATGAGCCTCACAAAAGCGAGTCCTTTTGAGCACATTTTTCATTACACTCTCACACATTTCACGCGGTATTTCATTAATTTCATCACGAATATTTTGTTTAAGTTGCTCAAGCGTTTCTGGTTTGTTTGCATAAATCTTGCTTTTCAGATATCCCCACAAAAATAAGTCCGGAGCAGTTAAATCAGGCGACCGTGGAGGCCAATCAACATCACCATTTCTTGAAATAACTTGTTGTGGAAAGAGGTCTCGCAGTAATTCCATTGTAATACTGGCTGTATGCGATGTGGCACCGTCTTATTGATACCACTGAATCTTAAATGGAAACAAATGCAAATCCTTGTGCAATATTTTGGCCAAAGTTGTTCTTTGAAGACCAAGCTCCTCAGCATGGCGTCGAATTGAGGTTGATGGATTGTTTTGAACACTTTCTTGAGCAGCAGTAATGTTTTCAGCCGATCTTGCAGTACGTCCATGCTTAGGCCTATCATCTACAGACCCTCTTTCTTTGAAATCATTCACTACACGATAAATAGTGCGTTTTGTTGGCACTTTGTTACTCCCAAAAATTTCACGTAACCTTCTCATCGTCACAGTAATCGATGATTAATTTTGATAAAATGTTTTAACGATTAAAACACGTTGGTTTATCGAATATTTTTCCATAATAAATTTGCCACGTGTCTACTTCACGACTGCCAAATATGAACTGTCAAGACTAATGTTTACCAAAATGGCGGCAAAACAAAGTAGTATACCTTCCCGGCGGACACCCTGTATTTTTATATTTTTTATAGTTTCGACCCTGGATTTAAGTATAATAATGTATGTAATTGTTCAAAAACATTTTTAAATATCTTTAGAAATTGCTAAAAATGTGAACAATGTGGAAATGTAATACTTAAGGCATTGGTATCGGAGCTAACGTTTTTTCTCTATAATGACCAAATAAAATTATGACTTTTTGCATTTTTTGCAATTTATCAAAAATTACATGGCATAGCCGTGTAGGCCTTGAAAAAATATTAAGATCAAAAAAGAGTAAACCAGTAACCCCATTTTGAGGTTTTTAATTTAATCGCTAAATAGAGTAAGATTTTAAAATTACTCGAGTAACTCGAATAATTTGAAAAATTTTATTTCACTAATTTTTCCTTAAAAATGCAAAATCAGGAGTTCCGAAAGGTACTTTATCAAAATTAGGTTAAAATAAAAAGGATCTTATGGATTCATATACAATCGAGATGTTTTACTTTATTTTCTTTCGTAAGTTGTTTATTTTCCTTCATAAGTTCGACTTTAAGAAAACATAGGGGGTATAACTTATAGAATTTGTTGCAAATATTAAGAATAATACGGAATAGCAGTTTAAAACATAAAGAAAAATTATATTATTTTTTAGACTTCGTTAAAAAAAAATTGCTGCAGCAAATGCGTTGAAGTTTGGAAGACAGATTTTTGTTCGATTTTTTTTTTCTTTCAATTGATAATTTTAATTTATGTGATTAAGATGTAAATAGATCCAAATTAAAGAAAATAGTGAAAGACCCAATCCGAGCTTTAACACCAACAAATTACGAATTATCTAAAATTCGAATGTTGCAAAAAATTTTTAGCACAATATAATAATTTTGCGATGTTGTGAATTTTTATTGAATATTTTGAAATTTAAAAATTTCGCTTAATTTGCGCAAATTTTTTTTTAGTTTCAACCCTTCATTTGAGTATAATAATGTCTGTAATTGTTCAAGGATATTTTAAAATATCTTAAAAATTAGTTATTTTAGGCATTGTTCTCCCTGCAGTATGTTTTTTCTTCAAAGTGAATAATAAAAATAGTTTTTTACCAGTACAGTATTGTGCATACCGTGGTGCCACGTAAAAAAAGTTATAACCCACTTGGACAACTATAACATGTAAATTAAAACGGTAACTTGTACATTGCTTTTTATTTTATAAAAAAATCTTTTTAAAAAATACGAAACAATTTAAGCTTTTTTTGTAAAATATAAATTAAAATAGAACAAATTTTGATTTACTCGATTAACTCGATTAATCCAAAAAATTGTTCGAGTTATTCGTTGCTCAAAATTGGCCATTTTAATTTACTCGAATGATTCGAAAAATGGTTCTATTAAATTGTATCACTTTGGATATAATTATATTTAATTATATACAATTTAATAAAAATGTATCTAATTTTATCCGAGTTTTGTTCCGTTCTGATTACATCTAATTATATTTCATTTGATATAATTAGATACAAATAGATACATAACACAGGTCAACAGCAAAAAAAGGATTGACTAACCACTATATAGATTTGATGCATCATGGCTGCCTAAGTACAAAAATGGTAAAATTTTTCAATTCTATGGATAATTTTTTTTTAAAAAATTTTTTAAGTAAAATTGACAATATTTTGAGACATTTCTCCACTTATGTTGTCATAACTCAAAAACAACTAGTCCGACTTTGTCAAATTAAATTTACAAAAATTAAGGTTTACAATATCTTTAAAGAACGTGTACAAATTTTTTTAATGCGATCAATAGTTTCAAAGTTATGAAACAAATTGTTAGCAAAAAAAAAAAAAAAAATGCTAAAAAAAAAAAAAAATTTGAAAAACAAAAATCTGGAAAAAATCGAAAACTGCAAAAAATATTACTTTTTATTTTTTTGTAGTAAAGCTACATATCATGCGAATTAAACTAGATATGGATCATAAAAATCGATGCATGCTTTACATTTTTATTTACAATTAATTGAAGGTATCGCATATTTACAAGCACTGTAGAAAAGTTTACCTACTATATAATGAAAATGCAGAACATAAAAACTCAGGTGCATTTTACGACACGCATTTTGGCAAAACCCCTTTAGGAAAAACCTCTATGACATTTTTATGATTCTAATAATTAAAAAAAAAATAAGTAATAAACAAAAGATTGTTTAATTTTTACGATTGCGGTAGGATAGTAATAAAACGCTCATAAATGTGCGTGTACGCTGAAGTGCTCTTATTTTCCGTAAAAGTCCTTAATGTTTTTTAGGATTCTTGGGAATAATAAAAAATTTGCAGCACACACAAACTGTATCCACAGAAAGGGTTATCCCAAATTATAGTATCAGTATTTATAAGATCTCCTTGACCCTTTTTATTTCATTCAAGAAGTGTTTGCGATAACGCAAACATCATTTAATACCTACACAAAAATTAGAGTCATACAGCTTAGAAGTTAAAAACAATTTTCAAATATTAATAAAAATGAGCCAGAAAGCCACAACATTTTTATGTAAAAACGATCCAGATTTATTTTGTTATGTGTGCGGCCAATATATCACCGGAAAAAAACGGAAGTGCTTCTTAACTTCATTGCAAAAGTCATATCAAGATTGCTATAATATCTATCCGCACAATTTGAACCAGCATTGGACACCGAGTACTATATGCATTCCATGTCGATTGAATTTATCTATGAAGTCTTCTAACGTAAAGTAAGTATAAATTAATAGATTTGGAATATTTTATAATTACAATATTTCTTAATTAAAATTTGAATTCTTCATATTCCTGATTTCAATTTTTTTTTTCATTTTACAGACGACACTTGGAAATTTTGAAGCCTATGCTATGGAGAGAAACAGCGAACCACGCATCCGAGTGTTATTTTTGTTTAAGTACAAAAAGCGGTTTTGGAAAACATATGCGATGGTCTTACCCCACGAGGTCTGCTGATGGGTTTACACTTGCAGTTCTACATTCACAAGAAATAGAATATGCTCAAGATCGGGGTGCAAGCTGTAGTCATGTGCTTTCATCTTCACCAGGACACTCAACCTCAAGTATGTCTTACCAATCAGATATGTCAGCGAATTCACTTAATTGTGAATAAATTCGAAAAAAATCAATCGATTTTTATGATCGATATCTCATTTTGTTCCTATTACATGTGGCTTTGCGATAAAGCAATAAATCTGAACGATTTTTGCCGTTTTCGATTTTTTATGATTTTTTTAAAACAAAAAAATTTGCTATTTTCACGTAAAAAAAATATTTTTTCCCTCAATTTTTTATTATAACTCCGAAACTACTGAGCCGATTGAAACGCAATATATTAACGGATTAAAGGCTATGTAAATTTCAGTTTTTCTAAATTTATTTGAATAATATCGGACTAATTTTTTTTAGTTATCATTAATTATGTGGAGAAACGTCTAAAAAAATTTATAATTTTACTTAAAAATTTTTTAAAAAAAAACCTCTCCATAGAATTTCAAAATTGAACCATATTTGTACTACTGGGACCACAATACATCAAAATTGTATAGTGGTTTTCAAAGCCCCTAAAATTTTTTAAAAATTGTTGCCTTGTGTAATGAATCAAATTTCTTTAAATCAAAAGATATTAGGTAACATATGTACATTTTATTTCCATTAATCGGGTTTTAAACAAAAAATATATGATTTTAATTTGTTAATAACTTAGAGCTTGTTTAGACAAAATTTAATAAAAAACTATCCAATTCTAACCGAATTTTGTCCCGATATAATACACATAGAGAAAAAGTTAGCTATTTGCCAACTGAAATTCGGTTGCAACGACTTAAATTCGGTTATTACGAATTTCAGTCGGTTGGTAAAACTGAACGTTAGTTTGCACAACAAAGTTCGGTTAATTCAACTGAATTGTAGTTGCAACAACCAATATATTCAGAAATCTAATGTTACTATCGTTGTACTAACTAAATTTATAAGTTGTTATCATCAATATACAGTTTTCAATTCGGTTAGCACTTTATTTCTCTGTGTGTAACATCTAATTATATTATATTTGATACAATTAGATATAATTAGATACATAATAATCCAAATACATTTAAATTAAAAGATATTAAGTTACATATATTTGAACTCCATAAAACAGGTTCAAAACACAAAATGTGTGATTGAAATTTGTAAATAATTTAAATTTTATGTATATTTTTTTAGGATATCAAATTTTCGTTTTAAACGAAATTGTTAATTTTAATTTTATTTAAAAAAAATGTTTGTCAATATTAAAATGGCCTAGTAAAATCCAAATAACAGGTTTCAAAACAACTTATACTGTATTATAATAGCTAATAACTTCTGTTTTGCAACCGATTCCTTTTATATGGAGTTTGTCCTATTTGCAACAGGTTCTTTACCTACAAACTAGAACAAGTTGCTTTAGAACCGGTTGTAGATTGAGTTATAGAACTGGTTCTGAGACAGTGGAACCTTACAAGTTAACCTGCTCTAGAAAATTTCGCTAAACTATTTTCGTAAAATATTTTGCGATTTTTGAATTATATATAGTCCCAGCGAAAAAAGAGTCGAAAAAGATGTAGTAAAATCATCACATATACGGATTCAGATGTAGTGCAAATTGAGGTGAAACACGCATGATTTTAACATGGGGTTGTCATAGGACGGAGGTAATGCAAATTCCTCAAACTTCACTTTATTAAAAGTACTATGTGTAAGGTTATGAAAGATTGTATTTTTGGGTGTCCTTTTTCATAGAACTTAATTTGTTATTTTTAATTAGTGGTTAAGGTGTGATGCCAAGTCACATCTAATTTACCGAGTGATACAATGGATTTGTAGGAGTGATTAAACGGTTATAAATAAAAAAAACTTTTAAACAGCTTTCCAGCTTTAAAAACAAAGCGAAATAATAGTAGTAAGCATTCTAGTTGAGAAATGAATTGTGCATTGGTATAAGTTAATTCTGTCTCTTCTGATCGAAACAATACTTGTGTGTACGTAGTGTGACAAAACTCCACTTTAGCCACACTCATCGCTGTGTCGACCGTGGCTCAACTCGTTAAGAGGTGAGATTACGATGCATAGCTTGATGCTAAGGCAGTGAGTTCGAATACCAGTACGACACCAAAAAATAAAAAGTTTTTCATATAGAGCAAATTAACAATATAAAATACTTTGTTCAATTGACACATAAATTAACCACTGACGAGTCCCAGGAGGGGGCCGAAACTGCGGCAGTCTGGTGTATCCCTTCTGTCCGTAAAATTTTTCAATAAAAATGTTTTCTTCTTCTTCTTCCTGTAAAGAGACTAACTAAAGTAATATTCTACAGTAATTAATTAAAAATTAATTACGATTGTCATTATCTGACGGTTGCAAAACACTTTCTAACATAAAATAATAGTTTTTCGTTCAACTGAAAAGAAAGAAAACTATTGTTAATTCTGATATTTTGTAATCATTGTTTTTCAAATTTAAAGGTCAGAAAACACTAATTCAAAGCGACATCTAGATTAAAAAATAGTTGTTAAAAGACACAAACTTCCGGTTCCATTCGAGTATGTCCAATACCGAATTGTAACCGAACATTCGTGACATTTATACTAGTTAGCCTTGTATATGATAACATTATATGCTAAGTTTAGAAACTGCTCTAAAAGGCCAGCATTAGATCAGAAAAATCAGTAGTAACTAGTAGCTACTTTGTGTGTAATGAAAATGTTGTTTCTTTTGAACTACTTCGCATTATTTTTGCTGGGGTTACATAGAAACTGACTTGTGAAATTTTTTCAGTTTTGGATTATATACAATATAAGTATGTCTAAAATGATAGAAGACGTTTGTGACGTTTGTTTTATATATAATTGGGTTATATCTAATTTTATAAAAATTTAATCAAATTTATCAATAGTATTTTTTTATGTATGATTGGATGCATGAATTTTTTTGGTAAAACATTTTGAAAATTTTATAATATATAAATATATATTGATACATATGCTATTTTATATGATCATATATTTTTATATTAAAGATTATATATATATAGGAAAATATCTCCTCATATATAATTTTATATAAACTTTTTTACTCGGGTATTCGCAGTACAAGATTTTTGGTAACCTTAACATTTTCTACCCGGAAAGCTATTATTAATTTTCTTTTATTGAAACTATCATATTTTAAAAGATTTATTTAAAAATTCGGTAAAGTTTAATTTAACTCTTCTATTTGCTTTAAATTTATTTCTTTATATTTTCAATCAAATGATAAATTACGCTTCCACTAAAAATGACAAATTATTCTGGGTTATCACGTTTACACTTGTGTGAATAATTGCATTATAATCAGTGTGTTAACAATCTTTGATGATACTTTAATGTATTACTTGGTTCCCAGTGTAATAGAGAACAATAGTGTATAATAAAGATTAATCTATGAAAGGCAACTAAAACGGATATACAGAACATTGAATAAACTCGATATGATTATGAAAATCAAATGTGGCGCTTTATCTACGGTATTATAGTTTTTCAAATGTTGTAACATAACGTTGATCATTTATCATTCTTAAATTAAAATTCATATTTACAAGAATTTCTTATAATTTTAGTTTAGCTACTTAAAGGGTCATTTATAAACGAATAAGAAAAAAATTGCTTTTGAATAAAACCGAATTGTATTTCAACCGGAGATTGCAAAACCAAAAACATTTAACAAACAATTATTGTTTATTGTATTAAACAGTGGTTTGAATTAAGTGGCTCTTTTTGTTTTTTTTTTTTTTGTTTGAAAAAAAAATAGGTTCTAGAAATTTTGTATGGAAAATAGTATTTAAATATCCTTCATGATATAAATGAAACAATTTCATAGAATTTTTTTCGTAGCTTTAAAGAAGAATTTTATCATAAAAAAGAAATTTTATTAATATTAAAAAAATTTTCATAAACTTTTTTTTCATAAAATTTCATAGTTTCATAAAAAAAATCCATTCGATTTCATAATTATCATAAATTTAATGACATTTTTTTAAGGCTATTATTTTATTTCAAAGACTTATTTTTTCATAAAATTTCATAATTTCAAATGTTTTACTTTTAAATTTAAAAAACTTAAAACCAAAAGTTTATTTTTCGATCTTTTATCATAAATTATGATGTGGGCAAGATTATTCATGTTTAAGATCATTTGTTTTTTTTTTTTTTTTATTCTTACATGTTTCCTTTCGCGTTACCGAAAATCTTCACAGGACCATTTAAGATCATATTGCGAGTATATTTTTTTTGTATTAAAATTTAACCAGTATATGGTATACTTCAAAAATGTTCGGCACCTGTTGAAACAGACATTAGATGCCTCCTATTTCTCAAGGTTTTATAAATTGAGTGGTATGATGGACAGAGCTATGACGTCACGTTAAAACGTCTTCATCAAAAGAATTGATGTAGAATTGAAAGTCGAAAAATTAAAAGAAATTACTTGAAACTTACAAGAGTTTTTTTAATCATTTAATATTTGTGCTCATGGTTTTTAACTTTCAGATCCAAACCAATACAAAATGGACTCACTAGACTTGGGAGATACATTCACTGAAATAGTAAATAGTAATTGGTAAAAATTTGTATGGCGGTTTACAAGTGAAACACAAAGTTTTCAGATTTTTAAACTTTCGCAGTTTTTTCCACAGTTTTTTTGCGCCGTTTAATGGAATTGAGTTTTGAGAACAGTAGACTCAGGGAACTTCTGCTTTAAAAATATGTAGTTGTTTGGGTTGTAATACAGTTTCTTTATTTTTAATGTAAATGTCAGTCATTTGTAGAACAAATTAAAATATTTACTAACCTTGTAGTTCATTTTAAAAAACAGCTAACATCAAATGAATGTTTTATGATTTTACATTCATTTTTTACAGTCGTTTTTTGTTATTTAAAAAAATAAATGTTTGTTTATTTTTTTTTACTACAATTGTTATTCATTTTTTGAACATTAAAAAACAAATGACAATGTTAGTTGAATTTACTGTAATGTAAGTCGTCCTTTCTTTAAGTGAAATTTTATTTGTTTTCAACTACAATTGCAGTGGTATTTACCTATATAGTATTCTAAGTGTATTGGAAAAATGATTTGGAATGATTGGAATAGCTTTAGGTATACCAAGCTGATGTCAGCACACCAATAACGGGATACAAACATCACAAACTTATAAGGAATTGTCGTAAATCTTTTTTAAAATATATGTTTTTTGCGTCTGAAATTCACAATTACATTTGAAATTATCTAGCGTATTGCGTGAACTGAGTTACGGCACCTCGTAGTAGTTTAAAAATTTTAAACGCAAACTATTTATGAACTTTTTAAAAATTTAGCAAAAATTTAATTACTTTGTATCGTATATTTTTCTGAAAACACATGGCTTGAGAACATACTTAGGTGTCTAAAATGAGTCCTTACAATGGACTAAATTGATAAAGTCCAAAAGAGTTAATTTTTTTTTTTTTTCATTCATAGAGGCTACAGCGACAGTTTTTTCCAGACACATTTTGCGTTGTGATAACTAAAGCACTGTATCAATTTCACCAAAACTTACATCTAATAAAATATTTTAATGCGCTTGATACTAAAATCGAAAAGGCATCCACAAATGCCAAAGGACTTTAAATTTTATTAAGGAAACAAAATGTTCATAGCCTCAAAAAGTATCCTTATTTAAAATTTTTAACTTTGCGAATTTAAAAGTATTTAATATGATTTCCTACAAAAAGGTAACCCAAATCCCAAGTAAATATCATTGAACCGACAAAAGAGTCGTGTTTTCCAATATATCACAAAAAATGTTTTTCAGTGTATTTTTTTAGTTTGTGGTGGTGGTAGTATATATTTTAAAATGCGATAAATGCAATGAGATCTGTAAATTTATGTAGCTTTTATTTAATCTAAGAAAAAGTTTAAATTTTAATATTTTTAATTTAATTGAAACTTAAAACCGCCATAATTTTTGGGCCGTTAAAGATAAATGATTAACGTGAATGGATTTAGTATGCTGAAACATCAGCTATCAAAAGGTTATCCATGTCACACAAAAAATTTTTGTAGTGAGTTCGAAATAATGAATGGTAAAATAAAAAAACCGTAGAGGAACATCTGCGGGAAAAGAGGGGCGGTCGGGTGCGATTCGCATCCGCTGTCCGCGCACGCATCGCTCTTCCCTTCTTTATATAATGACGAGATTATAGACTAGCTTCAATTTTTAATAGATTTTTCCAATTTCGTTTTGACAAATAAAAGTTAGCAAAAAGCTATGCAAATCAATTCTGATGTTTTGAACTGGGAATTAATTCATTTTTATTGGTACTTAGTTCATTTGGGAGTTGTTTCGTGTTTGTTGGGACTAATTATTTAATTATGAAATAACTCCTAAATATTGGAATTTATATCATTTTTTCTTTTGGAGTTATATCACTTTTTAAAGTTTGGGACTTATTTCATTGGGAGTTATTTCACGGTACCAAAGTTGTAAAATTTACGAAAAACAGTACTTACTGCAAATTGAGCAATTTTGTTAAATTAAATAGATTTTTAAATTTTTTTCCCCGTGCCATTGGGAGTTATTTCATTCATATTACTTGGGAGTTATTCATAATGAAATAACACCTAAATGAAAAAATTAACTAACATCCAAAAAAATTATTTTTTTCATTATGAAATATAAATTTCATTGTGAAAAAACTTCAAATTTGCATGGGACTTTTGCATTTGCATTTTTGGGACTTATTTCACTGCAATTTCCATTTTAAATTCCCTTTAAACCACTGTAATTTGTTATTGTTTTTTTTCCAAAGCGTGAAATTGAACTTTATGAAAAACAAAATGAAACAAGTCTTTTAACACTGCAAAAAAAAAAAACAGTTTAGACAACAATTGAATAACAAATAATCACGAAAACAGTAGCATCATGATAAAAGTGTTAGAATTGTTTGATGTACGCTTCAGTAAACTCCTTAGGCTACATAAATATAACATCTTCTTCTTCTGCTACTACATCGGCTTCAACATGAGCTTCCAACATATGCACACACTGCGTTACAAAATTGTAATTACATATCAATTTCACTAAATTTCGTAAGTTAAAAAAAGAGTAGAAGGGTTTAACAGTCATAAATGTAAAAATAAAATTAAATTAATAATATTTAACAAAAAAACAATTCATTTATTTTTTTATTTTACTATTTAAAAATGTATAACAAAATCAATTGGTGTTTCATAACTACACTCACAATATTATATAGTTTACTGTTGAGTTTTTTATACTTTTTTTATACATTTGTTGAAAATAATTTTCTATACTTAGAGAACTTCTGCTTTAAAAATATGTATGTAGTTGTTTGGATTGTAATACAGTTTCTTTATTTTTAATGTATGTCAGTCATTTGTAGATCAAATTTAATTTTTTACTAACCTTGTAGTTCATTTAAAAAAACAAACCACATCAAATGACTGTTTTTTGATTTTACATTAATTTTTTTACAGTCGTTTTGTGTTATTTAAAAAAATAAAAAAAAATAAATGTTTGCTTGTATTTTACTAACATATGTGGTTAATTTTTACTACAATTGTTAGTAATTTTTTGTACAGTAAAAACAAATGAATTTGATGAAATATTAGTCGTCCTTCCTTCAAATGAAATTTATTTTTTTTTTGACTACAATTGCTGTCGTCTTTACCTACATAACATCCTTAGTGTACCGTTAAACAATTTTTTTAGTTTCATTTACTATTTTCATTTATTTAAAGTTGCACACAAATTTAACCACAAAAACGGAATATTGTCATTTATTTGTTTCCGTTACATTTTCTATAAATTAATTTTTTTTTTTCAAATAAAAAATATTCAAAAAAAACCGTGTGTTTTTTTATTGAAATTTTTCGGTTTTTCAAATTACAAGATATTGAAAAATTTTACACACACAGTATACATTTTGTAGAAAAAAAAACAAAAACAAACAAAAAACTGAAATAATTTCAAATAACTGAACATAACTTTTAATTTTACTGATCTATAGTTAAAGTTTTAAAATTTGTTTAACTTACTATTGATTTGTTCTTACGGATTTCTTAGTTATTTAAAAATAAATAATAAGAAAAATTTGATTTGAATGAAATGTAAGTAGACCGGGTAATAAGTGATTTATCGTTTATTTTAAATGACATTTTCTGTTAATTTATACTACGAATTTTTTGAGTGTATAAAGTGTTTAAATACATTATATAAAAATTTTAAAAAAATATTTTAAAACTGCTGTTTTAATAGTAGTTCAACTCGAAAATTCGATCAGATATACTTCTAACAGATTTATATGAAGTTATTTCGTTATAGATCTCCACACATCAATAACTGCTTCTTTTGGATGAAAAACGCTTTCATATTGACGGTTTTCTACGTAAACTCGACGGCTTAATACTCCCCCAATATTGTCAATGGTGTTTTGATCCGGAGAACATGCGGACCATTCTAATAATCTTATATTTTTTGATGATAGCCATTCCATCGTCTGACGACTTACATGTACTAAGACATTGTCTTGTTGGAGAATGAATTCTTCTTCGTTGCTATTTTCAATAAATGGCACCAATTTCTCTTCTAATACTGTAATGTTCCAAAGAGTATATACAAATAGAGAGACTACACTTCCTATCCTCTCAGCAACAAAATGCCGATTGGGGTGTTACTTAGAGTATTTTTAATTATTTTTTTTACATTTTTGTACTGAAATATATCATTTGAGGGGGGGGGGGGGGGGGGGGAGGGGTAAATTTCCCATACCCCCCCCCCCTTAAACAGCGCCTGGATTATTGACTTACCTTTCTCCAGTTGGTTTGTATATATCTTTAAGCGAATTCAAGCCGAGAAGTTTTGTGGAGGGGTAATAACCTTCGCACAGTCATCAGCTTTTGGTACGTAATTCTCTGGGAATCCTTTAAGAGCCTATTTATGGTTGATTTAGACACATTTACCTTACATTCATCGATGATCTGATTCAGACTCTTTATTAAGTTACTGGCACAGTTGATTATTTTACGCCGATCCCGATCAGAAAGCTTTTTTTCGGACCGCCTGTTTTATTTTTACTATAAGCACTCGGATTATTTGCAAAATTTGGGACAACCACAGCAGTTTCCCGAAAACTTAAGCCACTTTTTAAATAGCGGTCAGCCCGGCCCGGCAGATCTGAATGAACTTTGGATATGTTGTAGATAATACAAATTTAAGGGACCGATGTTTTTTTTTTGTTTTATAAGTTTGGTTTGTTTACTTTTCAAGCAATGGATGTTTGTAAACACAATTTTTTTCATGACACTACCCAATGCAAAAAGTAATGGCGTCCAAACTAATAATTTTAGCCAATTTGACGAAATTTAGTTAATTTAATGAAATTTAGTCAATTTTACTTCTTTAGAGGATGTAAACTTGACGAAATTTTGTTGATTTGAATAAAATTTGTTAAATCTTAAAAAAAAATTGACAAAATTTCGTTAAAGATCTACAAAATTTTTTTTGTTGATTTTACCTACGCTATTTGGTTCGGTGTATTAACTTATTTTAAGTAAATATGTGATGTATTGAAGTAAAAGTTATGTTAACAATAAATACAAAAATGTACTGTTTTTTTTTGAAAAGTACTGTTTTTTTTCACCAATGTACTTTTTTTCACTTTTCAAATATGGCAACCCTACTTATAAGCGACTTTTCCCGAAGAGCCTTTTTTAAATATATATATTTCAAATAATTTAAAAATCTAGCAACTCTGTGTCCACTTTATAGGCAATATGGGTATCAACATTTTTGTTTCGTTGAGTACTTTAACCATGCATACAAATAAATCTAGTTTACATAAATTAAAAAAAAGTTTTTATACAAAAACTAATGAATTTTTAACCCTTCCGTTTAACACTTAATTGGCCAGCTAAAAAAAACTACGCGTCTCGTTTTTTTTAATCTCTTACAAAATATCCAAAGTTCGTTAAAATTTGCGAGTTCGGGTCGGGATACCTCCCTTGTTTGATATGAACCATGCGGCATTTTATTGCAAAAAAATTCAATTACATAAAAAACAAAAATAATTCTTTAATTTTTCTTTATTTATTTATAGTTACACTGACAGTAATACATGCGTAAAATTACGAAAATATGTCAAGATAACCAAATTTTTCGTAAAATAAACTAAAATTTTTACATAATACGAAAGTTTTTGTGGTTTGACATTAATTTAGTATTTTTATGCATGCATTATTATGAGTGTATGCGACACTAACAAAATATTATTACACAATTTTTCTATTAAATCAATTAAGAAATCACTTAAATTTTACACAATAAAAGATCAGTTATCACACTCTTAAAAACAGTTATAAGTTTAAAAAAAAATGTTTGTAATATTAGAAAAAATAACAAAAATCTTTTGAAATTATAAGTATGCAACGCAGTGTACCACTTTGTACTTAATGCCACAATCTACGGAATTTAATCTACCAAAATGATTTGTTACTTCTTTTTGTTTCATTTTTTAAACACTTTTGATAATTTGAAATAATTCTTCCGATGTGCGTACCATACGTATGAATAAATAGTGTGTAATGTTTCTGCGCATACTCACCCTCTTGGACCCGCTGTATAGACAGTTTCTTCTACTTGACCAGTGGCTGGATTACGCGAACCATAACGACCTCGCACTATGTTGTCTGGAGTACCAGTTGCACTATGATAGTAGCTACCAATGTCATCATTTGTATGTCTAAATTATACAAAAAAAAAAAAAATTAAACACTTAATAAAGATTTATGAAAATTTTCGTTAAGTTTTAAATTTTGTTGAAATATTTTAATTTGTTTAATAATTTTTTATGTAAAGGGTGGAAACGAATAAATTTACCATTTTCAAGATTGTGCAAAAGCTATAAAAGCTAGGTATGAAATTTAAATTTTCTTAGATTTTCTGACGTGTAGTATTGATTACAGTGAAAATCGTTTAGGCCTTTAAACACACTCAAAAAAATAAGTTAGTAGAAAAGTTAGTAAAACTTTTTGTAAATCAGGTATACTATTTTTCAGCAAATTTTTTGCTAAAATTATGTTTTAAACTAAAATTTTAGTTATACTTAGTCAGCACTTAACTGTTTTGAACTAATGTTTTACTAATATTTTACTAATGTTTTACTAATTTATTTTTCTAAAAAAAATTGTGCGGATTAGCACATCAATAGTGTGAACGACAACCAGATTAAAAGTTATACGTAGAATGAATTAGATTTCAAGATGTAGTAGTGACGAGGAAAAGTATACTAAAAAGTACAACTCTAGTAAGACACAAAAAAAAATCAACCATGGAAGATTTTTGTATCTGTTTTTCATACATAGAACAAAATTGCGTTTTCCCCGGCTTGTGAAAGTAAAGTATTAATAAAATAAAAGACAAAATATAATATTTAAATTTAAAAAAGATCAAATGTGTATTTGTAGTCAAATTGGGTCAAGTTGATAAAAAATATACATCAGGTAGACAGAATAAATCGAAAGACAAAGACATACATCTTGGGTAAATTTTTTCTTTTTCTTATTGTAAAAAAACTGGTTGTATATGTTACATTTTGCTAATTTTTCGTTTCGTTTCTATAATTCTCTGCAGCATTAGTGTTCCTTTAAAATATAGCATCATTGAGACAACCATTAATGTAAGTAGTTGAAAGATAATTTTGTTTATGTTATATATAATTATTTCTATATATTTGCAGATATTACATTAATTCATGTCGTCAATGTGGGAGTATGAAATTTTTTATATTTTGTAACGTATTTTAAATTATTTTAAAACGAATCACAAAAATATGTTTTATGATTTTCAGCAAAATAAATTAACTGAAGTAAAAATTTTTTTTCAGTCTACTAATATTCAGCAAAAATTTTATTAATGTTTAGCAAGGGATTTTAAATTTCTAATCCACTAAGTTTCAGAAAAAGTTTTGCTGAATCTACTAATTTTTAGCTAAAAATTAGCTCGCTGATTTTCAGCAAAAGATTTTGCTGACATTAGCAATTTTTTTTGCAAGCACCCTCCTGACTTAAATTTTGCTGACTCAGCAAAATTTTTTGCTGACTTTACTAACTTTTTTATTTGGGTGTATTATCCTTTTTTTGCAGCAAAAACCATACAGAAAACTGGATTTGGACAGTTTTTTAGTTTTTGTTGAAATTGGATATTTTTAACAAATTTATGAAAGGAATAAGGTAAATCGATGAAATTGAAGAAGCTGTTATAAATTATATTTTGGGTCCTTGGTTTTATTAAAAAATTAGAAATAATTGCAGATGAAGTTTGCTGTGACGTAAGTTGGCTGATTTTTAGGGAATTTTTCATGTCAAAATTTAACGTTTTAAATCCAGTTTTAGCCAAAAATTTTAAGAAGAGTTGTCAGGCATGGAAAAAGATATATGTTTATTAAAATTTAAATCATATAGACTAAAAAAACAAGTGTCTCAGATACTTGTGATGGTAAAAGTGTCAGTAAGTGCGAATGAAAATTGTGTATTTCAATTACCAGAGTAAAAATGATTTGACCTGGCCAAATCTAACTAGATATGATTGAATTTAATTAGATATGATTGAATATGATTAGATCTGGTGCCAGATCTGATCATATATGATAATATATGGTAATTTTGATGTACTTTATGCCGAGATCAGATCAGATCTAGTACCAGATCTGTTCATATCAGAAGAGATCTGGGATATTGGATCATTTTCGATCCTAGATATGTTAATATTCGATCATATCTGGCGCCAGATCTGCTCATAAAAAAAAATCATTGTCCCTTTGTCCAGATGTTCTACCAGATCTATGCCTTTTCAAAGACACCAAAATAAAAATGTACATAAAATTTTTTATGACATAAACTTCAAATTTCTTTTTAATTTTTATTGTGTTTATTATTTTTTTTTTATTTTTAAAATTTTAAAAATTTTAAGGAAAACTTCAATTATTTTCATTAGTTTTTTGAATGTTTTAGCACATTCTGTTCTTGGAATGTTAAACTATGTTGTTTTTTTCAAAATGGAATGAACTAAAAACATACATATATTATTTAGAATTATATTAAGAGAAATTTTATACACGCGAAAAAAACGGGGGGAATATTGTCGAAGTTCTTAGTATTATACAACTACATGAGCTGCAAGTTAGTTTTACAAAGTTCTAGTAAAATATTTACAAAATTTGGTAAAATATATACAAATTTGTTTTCAAATTTATTAATTGACCACTGTCAGGAATGTGTTGATAGATCTATTTCGAGAAATTTCTAGGTTCCCATGATCAGAACACGTTTTGAAAGAAGTGACAATCCCATGCAAACATCAAACATTCATATAACCTAGTTATCCCACTAAATGAGAACTTCTTTCTGATGATGGGAACCCAGAAAATTCCCGAAATAGATATATCAACACATTCCTAAAAGTAGTCAATTAATAAATTTTTTGACGAAAAAATGTTCACTTAAATAGGTTTATAAAATCGGTATTTATCTTTAATTCAAAAAACTAAAGTAATGGTACGATATTGTGAATATTCACCAAAATGTCATATATTATCGTGCTTCGCAGTGGGTGGATTTACAAAAAAATTGGAAATAATTCTGCCATTTCTTACTGGGTAGTTCGATTGCAATAACATTTAGCATAGTGTTAAGTCGCTTAAGTTTTCGAGATTGGCCCCACAGGTCTGCGCTATAGGGCCCCAAAGTAAGGCACCTCGTGAATAGGAAAACTTTTAAAGCTAACCAATCTTATAAATGTGATCTGATTTTCAAGATTGTAACATGTTATTATTATTCTACTAGGAAATATGAACACAACACATCCTAATACGTATGGTCTATCTCATCATAAACTTTCTGAGTTGCTTAATTTTGAAAATTATATTTTTTAATTTTTGCCTTGCCTAAGACGGGCAATAATTTTAGGAAACATGGGTTAAGTATTTCCTAGCTATTTAATATTTTATGACTGGAAAGTCATAGTCTCTACAAATACAAAATTTTTATTTAAATATTTTATTTCATAAATTTTCTTATCGAAATCAGTTTCAGTATGAAGCCCTAAATTAATGGTTTTGGTCAGTTTTGACCACAGATATTTAAGGGTTTATGATGTTCAAGTAATTTTTAATTTCATAATTTAATATTTACGACCCAAAGAAACAATATAACATAAAAATTAAGTAAATATACACCGTTGCGTTTTTTAAAAACTAAATTTAAGAAATTTGTTGCCAAATACCACAATTTCTTGAAATCTGCTAATTTCATCGAATCGTTTCACACACTAAGTGAATAAAGGCAACTAACTGTATCTGTCAAAATGTCTACTTTTAACGCACAACTAATATAAATGAAAATAAGAAAAAAAAATTATTTTATATTTTGCATTTTTGTTTAAACAAATTTAATAAAAATCAAATATTGGGTTTTGAAAAACACCCCATATTTCTTTGTTTTTTTTTTTTTTGTACCAGATTTAGAATGTGTTATACAAAAATCTTCATATTTTTTTATCAGAATATCTAAGGGCAAACGAAAAACAAATTAGTAAAACTCATAAAATTTTTAAACTTTTGGTTTTAATTTTTTAAAATTTAAAAGTAAAACATTTGAAAATTTTGAATTTTTGAAAATTTTGTATGTTTTGTTGATCTTTTAAAAATTTCATTTCATTTTGAATTGTCAGGTTTGAGATCATAATTAAATGTTACTATTACAAATAAAAAACACTAATTTTTAATAAATGTAAGAGAAGATGAAAAAATCTTGTGGGGATCAGCGCTAGGGGGAGTGCCGCACTTTCCACCACTCACAAGAATTTTTATTATTTTTTTTTTTTTTTTTAATTTGCGCATTTTGACCAAAATCTCTAAACTTTGAACCAAAATCGGCACGGCCTAGAGTTGTCCGATTTCGCTCAAATATTCAACATTAACTTTTAAGAGCACTTAGAACAACTTTCAGGGTTGGGAGCCCCGAAAATCGACAAAATGCATTTTAAGAACCACCCTAAGAACAAGTTCATACATTATAAAAAAAAGTTTTGGGGAAAAAAACTAATACATATTAAAAAAAATATTCATTCCAGGTACGAATTATTTTGTTCTGTGTATTAAGATTTCAAAATGATAAGATTTTTCGTTTCCATCCTTGATTTAAATTATTAGGAAAATTAGATTTTGTTATAAATGAAAATGTTGGTTTAGTTAAAATTTAGGTAAAATATTTTAATATGCAAACATACAGATAGGATAATCCAAGGCATAAAGTTAAATATGTGGAAGCAAACAGAACGTTTAAAGTGGTATGTGGAAAGAGTAAAGAAAATTATTATGAACAGCTTGAACAAAGCAAAAGTAAAGTTATCGATAGTAAGGAGTTTTGCAAACTTGTAAAGGAACTTAATAATAATAAAACAGTCTGTGAACCAAACATAACACCAGATTCATTCAAACAGTATTTCCAAGAACTTTTAAATCCACATCGGCTTTCTGAAGATGTCAGTTACGCACCCAA
Organism: Delia radicum; assembly: GCA_021234595.1. Lineage (NCBI taxonomy): Eukaryota > Metazoa > Arthropoda > Insecta > Diptera > Anthomyiidae > Delia > Delia radicum. The sequence continues at coordinate 84,469,243 of CM037853.1, forward strand.
TTTTGTAGAGATACAGGAACTTCATATGCCAATTACTGTACAAGAAATTACAACAATGTTATCTAAAACAAAGGCTAATAAAGCACCTGGCTTAGATGGTATACCATACGAGTTTTTTAAAAATGCAAATAGATCTTTTTTAGAAGAACTTGCCAAAGTTTTTACAAGACTATACAATAATGGTGATCTGGAGAAAACGTTTGAAACAAGCATAATCTTACCGATTTTTAAAAAGGGAGATAAAAACAACCCTGCAAATTATAGAGGTATTTCCTTTAACAATTGTGTAACAAAAATTTTGATGGGAATACTAAATGAAAGGCTGTCTAAATGGGTGGAATCAAATAACATTCTTAACGAATATCAGGCAGGTTTCCGAAAGAAATATTCTACTTCAGACAATATATACAATCTCGGGTCAATAGTTCACATTAAAATGAAAGAGAAGAAGAAAGTTTATGCTTTCTTCGTTGACTTTAAAGCTGCATTTGACAAGGTACCCCGAAAGTTGATGATCTACAAACTGTATAACATGGGAATTTCATACAAAATGGTTAACTTTATAGCAAGTATATACTCTAACACTAAATCTGTGGTGTGGGTCGATGATGATTATACAGAGGAGTTTGCAACTCATACTGGTGTCAAACAAGGATGCCTACTATCCCCATTATTATTTGCGCTTTACCTAAATGACTTATATGAACATCTAGAAGGAGGATTGGAGTTAGAAGAATTAAATATTCGCTTGTTAATGTATGCAGATGACATTGTCATATTAGCGGACAATATCGATGTTTTACAGAATATGATCAATAAACTAGAGGCCTATTGCGATGCTTGGAATATGGAGGTAAACTTAAGCAAATCTGCTATTATGGTCTTTAGAAGAGGTGGTAAATTGTCCAGTAGAGAAAAATGGGTTTTCAAAGGCGGAGAAATAGGTATTGTACCGGAATACTGTTACTTGGGGGTAATTCTCACTCCCCAATTTAGCTTCAGGAAGCACTTAGCAAAGAGAAACCTTTCTGCGCAAAATAGTATTTTGGCCACCTGGAACTCATTCTATAGCAAGAATAACATTTCATTGTCAGCGAAATGGAAGCTGTTTCTTGCGGTGTGTAGAGCGATTCAGAGTTATGCTGCACAAATTTGGGGCTATTCTCTCTTTGAGGAAGTGGATAAACTTCAATTATTTTTTATAAAAAGGATATTGAAACTACCGGACAACTCTCCTACATATGGTATAATGTTGGAAACAGAAATGGAAAATGGTCACATATATACTTTACAACTTCATCTAGAATACATCATGAAAATTCTTTTCGTATATGAAGAAGAAAGACTCCCATATATATTGTCACGCAAAGTTTTGTCAAAAAATGCTTTTTGGGTAAAAAATCTGAATGAACTAGTAAATTGTTATGGCTTGCCCTGGAATTCAGTAAATCTTGATAAAGAAAATTGATATGAGTTATTTAAAAGTCTGGTCGATCATATAAAAATAAGCAATCTCCAAAAAATGTGGGTACGTGCGGTTGGTAGTGATACTAGAAGAATTTATAAATGGCTAGATCATAACTGTGGAAGCAAATATTTTAAAGAAAACTTTAGTAGATCGAAAATAATGTGGATTTTTAAAGCAAGATGTGGATTATTGTACCTCAACGGATCAAATGTCAGCAATCCAAGACTATGCACAATATGTAATTTGAATGAAGATGAAAATACTCAACACTTTCTTGGAAGATGTCCAACCTAAGCATCATATCGTAGAAGATTTTTTGGAAAACCTTTTTTGAATGAAAACGAGATAATAAATGTTTTAAATGGTATAAATGATGAAAACTGGGATAATCTAGTTAACTACATTATCGGTGCCCTTTCTTATAGGTCTCTAATCCTAAATGAATATGCGTAAAATTTATTATATTTTAACTACTATTTTTATTTTTTCACCTAAATTGTTTGTGGTAAATTTTAGAAAAATTTACTGAAAAATGTTAAGAGTTATCAACCAAACCTCCGACAGACGACTTATTGTCATTGTCGTATGTTCAAAAATTTCAAATATATTATAGCATTAAGTTTAACTATGTATGTAAAAATATGTTTTGAAATAAAGAACGTTTATCTATCTATCTATATACATACAGATAGGTCTTGGAACAACTTTTGATCTTGAAAACTAGTTCAGACATTGAAAAACTAAAGCAATAAAAATCGGGTTAATAAACTTTAGCTCAAATTTATGAATAATAAAAATTTGCTAGACAAGAGAAAATAAAGAAATTTTAGTATTTTTTTTTTTTTACACAAAAAAACAAAATAAATTGTTTGTTAATTTATTTCGTCTATTCCATGTATATTATGCAAAACAATTCATTTTTTTTTTTATTCGACATATATATCAAAGAGTACAGCTAACACAGAAAACCTAGATCTTAACCAATTTTGTCCCGACTGTTCAGTTTTTAATCTCTTAACTGGTTTATTAATTTCATAATATACAAAACAAATTTTACAAAATTTACCATAAGTTTTGAATAAACAGTCCAAAATTATAATGTAATGGCTCAAATAAAATCCAAGATTGTATCTTAAAAGCAGGTGTAGGTTTTGCGAGATGGTGTCTGAGACCTCGGAGCATGTTCTCTGCTAATGTCCCAGGCTTTGTGATAGGAGCCTTAGGTTTCTAGGTGATCGCTTCATTTCGCCTTCCGACATCGCGAACATTTTGCCTAATAGGATAATTGGCTTTATAGGTAGCTTGAATCTGTAGGTAATCTTAGGCAGCACAAAAGACCTGCATTGGTCGCGGTGCATAGTGCCGTATGATCTAATCTAATCTTAAAAGCATCAAATATCAAAGTACCACTATTTTGTACTTAAATGTAAATCGTGCACACAGAGAAATAAAGTGCCAACCGAATTGAAAAGTGTATTTTAATGGGAACAACTTCTAAATTCAGTTAGTACAAAAATTTATAGAAAATTTTTGAATATTTCGGATGTTGAAACTAAAATTTAGTTGAATTAACCGAACTTTGTTGTGAGTCGTAGCAACCGAATTTCAGTTTTTAAATAGAAAATTTTTTCTCCGTGTGTTTGTTATCAAGTTTGTATCAAGTTTTCTTTGACTACAGCAGCATATGCGGCAAAAGCAGTTAACCGGTTAACAAAGCATATTTTAGCACCACTTTATTGGGTTAAGATATTGTCACTAACAACCAGACCTGGGTAAATACTATTGGATTCAAATTACTCGGGTTTGGTTTTGATCGAGTAGATGAGTAACTCGACTTTGAAGTTTTTAACTTACTCGACTAATCGAGTAAGATTTTAAAATTATTCGAGTAACTCGAGTTATTTCAATAATTTTATTTTATTAAAACAAGGTAATTAATTTCAAATTAAAAAGAAATTCTCGAATAATATACAATTTGAGGTGTTTAACTTTTTTTGTTTCGTTTTTATGAAGTTCGACTTTAAGCAATTTTTGCAAATAAAAAAATAATAAAAATATAAAGAAAATTTTATTAATTTTTTGCCGCCTTATCGGCACTTGTCGCACCAAATTAATGGAAGTTTGGAAAATGGGTTTTTATTATAGATTTTTTGTTAAAGATAAATTTTAATATATGTGATTAAGTTGAATATAAATACGAATGAAAGAAACGAGTTAACGGCCCAACCCGAGTTGTAACACTAAAAGATCATGATGAATTAAGTGCAATTTGAAACTTGCGAAAAATGTTAACAAAATGTAATAGTTTTGCAGTTGTTGCAGTTCTTGCAATTTTTATCTTTTATCAAGTTTTACTTACACACAAAACGTATCTAATAAAGATTTGATTTGAATTAAATTTGTTTCTAAACAATTATTTAATTGAATCCCTAAATATTTTAGTTGGGGTTTACATATACATATAAATACATATGTTATTTTAGACATAATTCTCAAATTATTTTTTCATATACTCCCAGTAAAACATTTTCGTGTTTTTAGAAGCAGGATAAAACAAATGCGCTGATGTAAGTGCTTACTATTACACAATACTGAGAAACAGCAAAAGAAACGAATAATTTTCGTATAAAAATAAACAAACACAAATGTTTGAGCTTACTGTTTTCCCTAACTAGGATGCAGGTTGTAAGCAGCTTACCCTAATCCCTTATAAGGATGCAGATTGTAATGCAGAAAGTTTCATATCGTGTATTATAAACAATCTGTACCAATTTTCCCGAGTGATTTCCGATTGTGTTTGCTGTTCTCGAGTATGTAATAAAAAAAAATTAGTCATTTAACTGTTTCTGAAGAGCTAGCACGTGGAGCGGTAAAAAAAAGATAAAATGATTATATTGTATGTAAAAAATTTTAACAACAAAAAATTAATGTCTGTAGAATTTTATGTAAAATAAATTATGTATGGTATATTCATGTTATTACTTTTAATCGTAATAATATAGATATGAAATATGATTTTACTGCAAGCCATGAAATCATAGCTTTTTATAAGCGCTAAAATCAGCGCTTATTTTGCCCAAAAGTAATGCTTCCAAGTGGGAATTCGCCATATAAAAACCATAGCATATGTAAGCAGGTTTTTAAGGGATTCCTTTTGGCTTACTTAGTATAAAATACATAATGCGTTTTTAGTTTACAAACAAAACAAGCACACACACCAACATAAAAACACATATCCAAAAAAACGTGTCTTTTATACACTTTTTTCTGAGTATCATAATTTTTTTTTGTGTAGATATGTAGTTATTTATAGCTTTTTTCCTTTTTAATTTTCAATAAAAGTTTTAATTAATATTATCATTGCCGTGATAGGTACAAAAACAATTAAAATATTAATTGATTCAATACATTTTTTAATTGAAACCCGTTTTTAGTTTTTTCTATGTAATTATAGGAAATCGGAGCTTTGTTCTGTAATTGTTTGAGAATGTTTTTAAAAAATAATAATTAAGATGCTGTCCAGAGGACAGCGAAATATCGAAAAGTGAAGAATTAAGAATAAAATATTAAAAAAAACTGACCTCGAGCTTGACCTGTCAGTAGATAAAGTCTGCTTTAAGTTAGCGGACAGAAAACTTTTTTGATTAATAAATAAACATTGCACGGTTTTTTGTTTAACAAAAAACAAATGATCTTGAACTTGAATAATCTTGCTCACATCATAATTTATGATAAAAGATCGAAAAAGAAACTTTTGGTTTTATATTTTAAAATTTTAAAGTAAAACATTTAAAGCAATTAATTTTAAAACGTTTTTATTTCATTACTCTAATGCCAAAATAGAAATTTTAAAAATAAATTTTATATAAATTCATATATAAAATTAATTTCGTCGAACAATTTTAATATGATGTGAACTTATCGCATCTCGCTCAATAAATAATTGTATATTGCATTTATAATACGCTAAAACTAATCCAATTGCTAATGACTTTATATATATACATATACATACAAAATAATATATATTTAGATATTAAAATAAACACATATTTAAGAAAACACAATTTAATTTTTGGATAAAATTAATGCAAAGAAAATTTGTCAATCATATATTGGATATAAATATGTATTACATCAATACAATAGTATAATGAATTGCATATCTCATTTTGTATATAATTTTATGCACAAAAATTTACCCACATTTTTGTCTTTTGGATTGATTTCTTTCTGGTTCCCATTAGGAGTTTTCAATTTAGTTTTAGATTTTTTTCAATGTAAAAAGCTAAATTAAGTTTTTTCCGTGTTTGTTCTTCAATGGTGTCAGTTACTAAATTCCATAAAATATTCATTTTCATTACATCTTCATTTTCAAAGTTTTTTTCTCAAACAACATATTTTTTTTACGTAATTTCAAGAGAATTTTTTGAATAAAATAAAATGTCTAAATGGAATGGAATTTGCTACAAATTCTAAAGTCGTAAACTTTTTGCTAGTTTCTAAAGTCTAAAAGGATTAATAACGTTTAAGCAAACCCCGTATTAGAACGTAATTATTTCTGCAAATATTTCGGATTTTAATGAAGTTTTAAAATCAAAAACCGGATACAACTATAGCTTGTTTTGTAGATATTAGTATCAGTTCAGATATAAATTTATACAGCTATATAAAATCGGATTAAATTGTATCGCGCCATTAATCGGATGTAATTTAATCTTATATTGTTAAATTAAAACTAACCAAATGCAAACTTATGTAATTATATGGGCCCATTTCTCGGATAAAACTGTATTAAGATTCATATTAAATTTCATATAAATCATCATACTAATTTTTGGTAATCGGGTTAGTAGAAGTCGAAAGTTTCTGTATGCACTAGGGTTATAACTTTTGACTTTTTTTAATTATCAAATTTCAGCTAGCCTAGCCGTATATAAATTCCGTATATAAAAGCCATATATAAATAAATCCAGAAAAATATAAATTTTATTTTTTCGTTTGTTTAATTAAACTAAAAGTTAACATTTAGCTAAAATTTTAACGTAATTATAAAATAACGATGAACATCAAACTTAAATGACACAAACGTTTTCAAATTTGTCAATTAAAGCGTAGTTTTGCGATATAGACATCAAAATTAGCAAAATAACGAACACAATAAGTAACAACTTGAATGTTAAACATAAAAAACATAATTCAAATAAAAAAAATAAATTGTTGATTCTAGCGTACACAATTACTAACTTAATTTTATTTGAAAAGTTAATTTGTAATGCCAACAGTTGGATGATAGAATTGTTTTTTAGTTCCTTTTCCCTCTTTTCAATTACCAGTACAGTATTTTTGCCGTATTAATCTATTATTGACAGTTCCAAATAAAATAACGTCTACACTCAAAAAAGAACAAGAAAGAACAAAAATTAAGTTTAGTTAAGTGAACTAAAACTAAGTTAATTTCGCACTAGCACAAGTTCAAGCGTCTTAAAATTTAAGAAAAATTAACTAGATTTTAAGATTACTAGATTTAAGCAAAATGTATACATAATTTAATTAAAAAATGTACTAAATTTTGGTAAAGTTTCATAAAATTTAAGACAAAATTTACTAAATTTTAATACAAATTTATCTAATTCAAGTAAATTGTTTTTATTTGTTTTTTAAGAAAACTGCATACTTAATTTGAGTTAAATTTTCTTTGAAGCCAAAACATTCCCGTATTTCATTAAATTTAGTACAAATTACTTAATATTTGGTAAGCTTTTTTTGAGTGTATTAAATAAATGTTAATGGTTTTGATCGAAAACCACCCAATCTTTCTTAAAAATGGATATGTGATAAAATTTCGAAAAATTTAGCAAATATACGAAAAAAAATGGTTTTGTACATCATACAAACAAAAAAAATGAATACCCATTTCAGTTACGAAAATCACCGATTCAATAACTTTACTTGCTAAAATTCCGCCAACAACGAAAGTTGCTAATTCAATTAGAAATTGCTTGCTCTTTAATTGAATTATTTTCCAATTAACAAAAACAACAAATTATTGTTGCCATACCAAATGTTTTTTATAGAAGTGTTGTTGCAATACCAAATGTTTTTCAACAGCTTGAATTTTATAACATTGAATTTAAACCGGCATGAAATTCTCATTAAGTAAGCAGATTTATTTATACTTATGTGAACAAATTCACACAGAAATTAGTTATTTCGGTACGTTACGATTTAGTCAAATATTTGACAAAAAACATGAAATATTTCTTTGCCGTAATCTGAACACAAAATATTTTTGTGTGTCAAACAGCAAATCAAACAAAATTATTTGCATTCAAATAAATATTTGACAAACTTAACCATACACTCAAAAAAAAAAGTTTGTAAAGTCAGCAAAAAATTTTGCTGAGTCAGCAAAATTTTAGTCAGGAGGATGCTTGCAAAAAAGTTGCTAATGTCAGCAAAATCTTTTGCTGAAAATCAGCGAGCTGATTTTTAGCAACAAAATTTGTAGATTCAGCAATAGTTTTGCTAACACTTAGTAGATTAGAAATAAAAAAGCCTTGCTAAAAATTAATAAATTTTTTGTTGAATTTTAGTAGACTGAAAAAAACGCAAAAAATTTGTAGAAAAATTGTAATTTAGTTAATTTATTTGCTAAAAATCATAAAACATATTTTGTGATTCTTTTAAAAATAATTTACTATAATAACGAAATATAAAAATTTTCATTTTCCCACATTGACGACATGAATTAATTTAATATCTGAAAATATATAGAAATAAATATATATAACATAACAAAAATTTTCTTTCAATTACTTACATCAATGGTTGTCTTAATGATGCTATCGTTTAAAGGCCGCAACTGCCGAAGATAATTATAGAAACGAAACGAAAAAATAAACAAAAACAAACGAAACGAAAAAACAACCCTTTTTTGCAATAAGAAAAAGGAACCATAAAAATCTACCTAAGATGTGTGTCTTTGTCTTTCGCTTTACTCTGTCTACATTTCTGTATATGTTTGTTTGCAATTTGACCACACTATTATTATTCTATAAACATTTAGTTTAAATAAATAAATATTTTATTTTGTCTTTTATTTAATTAATAGACAATTATTTTCACAAGCCGGTGACAACGCAAAATTTAAGTTGTTTTAATCCTCAATTTTGTTTTATGTACGAAAAAGAGATACAAAAACTTCCATGGTTGATTTTTTTATATGTCTTATTAGAGTTGTACTTTTTAGTATCATTTTCCTCTTCTCTACTACATCTTGACATGCCGCGACATCTACTTCATTCTGCGTATATCTTTCAATCTGGTTGTCGTCCACACTATTAATGTGCTTATCAGCACAATTTTTTTTTAGCAAAATAAATTAGTAAAACATCAGTATATTAGTAAAGCATTAGTATAAAACAGTTAAGTGCTGAATAAGTATAACAAAAATTTTAGCTGAAAACACGATTTTAGCAAAAAATTTTGCTAAAAAATATTATACCTGATTTACAAGACGTTTTACTAACTTTTCTACTAACTTATTTTTTTGAGTGTAGTGTGAACACTAGCTATGAAATATTTTCTTCTGATTTGAGCAAATATTTAGAAAATATTTAGAACAAACAATGGCAAACAACAGGTGGTAAAATCGTCAATTATAAATTTTTTTAATAAATTTATTAATAAAAGGCTTTATAAAAAAACTGAAATGTAAATAGATATTAAAAAGCGAAATTTGATGATACAATATTTTGAGAAATTTTGTTTAATAAAATATTGTTAAATGGAAAAACATGCAGTTTTAAATCAAATTAAATTAAATTTTAAAACAAAACAAATTCACAATTAAAAATGTTCGGGTCAATTGCTATGGGATTCGTTAAGCTACAATTTTCAAACCATACATGAGACTAATTAATTGAATGGACTAAGTAATTGATGATTTCATTACAATTTCATTGATATCAATTGTAATGAAATTATTTTCATTAAAATTTGTTTAATTAATGATAATGAATTTCATTGATTTGATTTCATTGACTAATGGTAATGATTTCAAATTTCATTCATTGAATTAATGAATGAATAATTAATGAATTAATTAAAGGAAGAAAATTGCAATTGACTGAATGCAAATATCCTAGGTTTAGGAAATATGCCGAAAGATTCATTTTTTATGAAAAAACAATTATTTTTTTACAAAAAAAAGTACGTGAAAATAAAAATTTAATCACTCGGATAATGGATTGGAACATTGGTCCAAAATGGAACGATATGGAATGAAACGGGGAACGAAAAAATTTTAATCACTCTGATAACAGAATGGAACTTTGGTCCAAAATGGAACGATATGGAATGAAACGGGGAATGATTGGAATCGGAACACAGTACAAATTTTGTCCGTTTTGCGATATCATGCTTAGTTTTCGAGATACAAGCCATTTTACAAATTTTAAAATGTCCAGTATCTCCAAAACTAAGCGAGATAGACCAAAACGGACAAAGTTTTTGCTCCAGCGGAGTATTAATATACCCTTATAACATAAATAGGCTAGGTCCGAGAGAAATCCCGAGTGATCAATTTTTTAAAAAACAGTTAGTTTTTCGATTAAATAAATGTATGTTTTTTCCACTTTGATTTAATAAATATTTAATACAAATGTTTGTTTCAATCTGAACGCTCGACAAATATTTTTTCGTTTATTTTATTTGACACTATTTGAGAGCTGTTTGAGCAAACAAAAACCATCAACTATTTGGAAATTAGATTACATATGATTTTCTAACAATTGTGAATTGTTGTGGTGTTTGTCTTAACTATCTTCTGCAATTACAATTAAATGTAAAAATCGACCCCGTATAATTGAAACTGGTTTTAAGCAACAGCAAAAATCGACCTGACTTTAGCTCAAGCGGAAAAGCGCCTGTATAAAGTGTAGTGCGAAGTGCATGTGGCAAATGAAAGCAGGTTCAAGCCACGGTCAGGATTGCATTTAATAAATAAAAATTTCATATAGATGCAATCAAACAATAAAAACCATAACAAATAATTACAGTATTGTCAAAAGGATTACTAATGAAGGTTGTGTTACCAGAAACTGCGCAGTCTAATTCAATAAAAATTTACAATGTAGTTATGATTTTTAGAAAAGTATGCTTAATCTTCTCTACCACGCCTATCTCAAACAATTGAAAATATGTGCATATTAATTATAGTATTAATTGCACACTGTCTAAGAAGACGATGAATAAAATTCAAAAATCCCCAATAAAACTTTTTGATCATAGTTTGAACATAAAATAAAATAATTTTTTATTTGACACAATTGGAAGCAAATATGTAAACAAATATTTTGTTCAAATATTTGATTAATGTGAACGTACCTTTATAAGTATTGAAGCGAAGGGGTTGAGCAAATTTTTTAGGATTTTTTGGGATTTTTTTCTTTGCAGAAATTAGGCCTTTTATGGAAATCAGAGTATATTTTTTTTTGTTTAAAATAATTTTCAATTTATTTTTGCATTTTCTTTCTGTTTGAAAAAAATTTTAAATTTTGTATTTAACGAATTTATACTTAAAAAATTACATTATCAATTTTATGATAATGTTTTAGCATAAATAAATATTCAGATATAAACAACTGAAACTAAATTATTTAACTTAATAAAGTAATAAACCTAATACGAATTAATATCTAATCTAATTGAAATGAAATGAATTGAAAATATTTATTACTAATATCACTAAGCACAAACATTTATAAAAAAACAACTACATAAATATTGCAAAAAAAACAACAACAATGTGTTGATGTTTGCATTTGAGCGATAATATAAAAAAATGTCAAGCAAGTTCCGAATTTGAGCAAATATTTAATTGATTCAATTAATTTTTAATTGACAGTTTTTAAATTTTCAACAAACCGATTCGATTGAAATAAGTAGGGAATTATTTTTTCTGTGTAAATATAAAAATCACGATATTTCAAAAACTGCAATTGAGAAAAACAATTTTTGTCAAGTTTGGAATCTCCTTCAAAGTGAGGTTTTTTGGCTGCAATGTATTGTAATCAAAATATGGAATTTTTAATGAAATAAATTAAATCCGAAAATATACTTGATGATTTAAAAACTTGAATCCATAATAATTAGGATTTTCAGATGAAAATTGTAAATCGATTTAAACTTTCCAAAAATTGAAATTAAAACTTTCCAAAAATATGTTTTATATTCATTCACAACTTGGGTGTACTGCTGCAAAAATAAAACTTTCAAATTCCTAGTTCGATCGATCATTATTTGTGTGAACGAAAGTTGGTATTGTTGTAATTTGATATTTTTGCATATTCTATTTAAGTTTGAATGCAAATGCAATTTTAATGCAATAAATGAGCATATTGGTTGTTTGATTTATATAGATTTTTAGTAATACATATATATAAGTATTTCCAAAGTTCGTCATTTTATTTCAAAAAAATTTAAATTTAATTTTTTTTTATAACAAAGAATGAAAAGGTTAATTTTTTTTTATTCAAGGATTTATTTAGTTAATAAACATTAACCACATACAGTTCTTTTTATAGATTTTTTATAGTTTTTTTTTTTTTTCATAAATGTAATTCAAACTTATTTACCTAAATTGATATGAACCATCTTCATTAATGGTGTTGTATTCAATATCACAATCAACGAAAAGACACAATTTTAGCAATATCACAGCACAAGCATATAAAATGTAATAAGTCTTATACATTTTTCTAGCCGATTTTTAAAACTTCTTATTCCTTTTTATTTTTATTAAAGAGTGTATTACTTCAAACAAATATCCTTATATTTCACATTTGTAATAGTATATAAAAGATTTTTTTTTTTGTAATCAAAGAAGAACCATTAATATTAAGAACAACAAAAAGACTGACTGCTTTCTAACAGCTGCCTAACGTATTTAAATAAGAATCTCAAACAATTTTCAGGAAAATTGTTTCGATGTAGTTTATGTTTCTGTTGTTCGTGCCATCTGTATTGACTTGGCTGTGTATGTGATGAGATGTTGTTGTTGTTAGATTGTTTCACCTGACCACCCACCAAAGCAAAAGTGAGGAAAAAACCACAACACTGTTAGCAGCAATAAAACAATATAAAAAAAAGAAAATTTAAAATTCACAACTTTAATGTACATTGAAAAATCTAAACATTTAAAGTCAAACGTTTTTCTGTTCAAGTGTTTGTTTCTGTTTTTTCACCATTTAGTAGCATCTTAAGTTAATTTGCAAAGAAAAATTCTAGTTTTTCAACTGTTAAGGTGGCCGATTCACTAGGGGGCAGGATTCACGGAAAATTTTCGAAAATATAAGTGATCACAGATTTATCCTGTTTTTCTTATATTTAGCTATTGAAACAAAGGATTAACGATTTTTAGTTTCTCAAAAATAAGTAAAAAAATAAATTTAAAATTTCAAAATTTTGTAAGAAATTTCTTTTTGGATTCAAAAATTACTAGTGTCTGACCGAACAGTTCGGCCAGAAAATGCATTTGGTCTGTATTCGGTATTTTAAAGCATTATGGACAAATTTGGCGGATGGAAAAATGTTTATTGGGCTGATTAGATGCTTAGTTAAGCAATGAATTCACTGTTCGGCCTCAGAAAGTTCGGCCAAATTGAAAATAGTTCGGCGGCCGAACTTTTAACTTTATAGCTAAACTTCGGCTTTTCTCTTAAATTTTATACACAAAATCGAATTAAATCGGCTCAACAAACATGTTTCCAATACCAAAATTTGTCATCATTGCCTCTAGATATCAAAATATTGTTTTTTGGACGAACTGTTCGGTCGGACACTAAAAATTACTCAAAAAAGAATATTAAAAAAAAATCTATAAGCTCAAAAATTATCCGTTTTTTCTGCTTTTTTTTTGAATTGGTCACATAATACACTGCGTTTCAAATCTAAATATATTAATTACAATAAATTTCGTAAGTTAAAAAAAAAAGTGGAAGAGTTTAACCGGCATAAATGTAAAACGATTGGAAATTTAATAATATTTAACAAAAAACAATTCATTTTTTTTATTTTACTATTTAAAAGAGAATAACAAAATCAATTAGTGTTTCATAACTACACTCATAATAATCCATACATAAAAATACGAAATTATTGTCAAAACTACAAAAACTTTCGTAAAATGTACAAATTTTCGTTTATTTTACAAAAAATTTGGTTATTTTGACATTTTTTCGTAATTTTACGCCTGGATTATTATCAGTGTACACTAGGGTGGTCCTTATTTTTCAACTTGCAATTTTTGGGGCTGCCCCCATCTTAAAATATTTGTTTGGGTACAAAAATTCACCATGCAAAAAAATTATAGTTCTAGCATAACGGGAAGATGTCCCGCATCGCCCTTGAAAATCGGGCCCCTTGGAAAAATGGGCATAATTTAAAAAAAAATTACAAATTTTTTTTCTTCAAAATTAAAAAACTATAAAATAATTTTTGTGTTGGGTTTAATCATAACTACTCAGATAAAAAAATATTACTTTCCCAGAAAATCGTTAACTTACCCTAACTTTGTGTCAAAAAAATTAATAAATATTTTGGGAGTACCTCAAAGTGACTTTTTTGCATTTTTGAAAATTTTATTCAAGTATTTTATTAAGCACATCTCAAGTATTAAATAAGCCAAGTATTACGGATATCCGTTTGCAAAAATTTTTGTTAGAGCATTTTGATTCTAGCGGATTTCAACGTTTTTTTAATTTGTATAGACTTTTTTTTAACAAGATTTTTGTAATATTTCATCAATGTTATTGTGTATGCTATTTTATATAATTGTAATAACTTTATTATAAAGTATAATTTTTCGTGTTCATAGTTAACCTGTGTTTTCATGGGGTCACAATTGACCCTCGTATTTTAAAGAGTCAAAAATCACAAAGATGACAAAATAAATTTTTGTTTATGTTTCTAATTGTAATTTATTTACATTTTAAAATTAATTATTTAGTATAAATTCAGATATTTGTATTCATATTAAAATTGATTTTTTTGTACATATTCAGGAGTATTTTCGAAAAACGTATTTTTAATTTAATAGTGTAAATTTTTTTCCCTCAAAATTATTATTATTGAAAAGTTTTAAGTTCTAATTTTTACTAAATTGACCTACTCGAAGACTAGAAACGGTTAACGAAATTTTTTTAGAATAAATATAAATTGAATTATTCCTTTCTTTATTTTATTTATAAATTTTGCCACTAAGCTGCATTTTTCTTACGTGGGTCATATTTGACCACAGGTTAACATGAGCTAACTATCAACAGAAAATATAGTATTTTAAAATAAAGTTATAACAATCATATAAAAGAGCATATACAATAATATTGATGAAATATTATGAAAACCTTGTCTTAAAGTAAAAATGTATAAAAATAAAAAAAAGACCTTGAAATCCCCGAGAATCAAAATGCCCTAAAAAAAAAATTTGCCAACGGATATCCGTAATACTTGGCGTATTTAATACTTGAGATGTGCTTAATGTTATACAAACACTAGGTTTTTGATTTTTGTTGAATAACATTTTCAAAAATGCAAAAAAGTCACATTGAGGTACCCCCAAAATATTTATTAATTTTTTTGACACAAAGTTAGGGTAAGTTAGCTATTTTCTGGGAAAGTAATATTTTTTATCTGAGTAGTTATGATTATATTTTTATATTTTTTTAATTTTGTAATTTTTTTTTAAATTATGCCCATTTTTCCAAAGGGCCCGATTTTCAAGGGCGATGCGGGACATCTTCCCGTTATGCTAGAACTCTAATTTTTTGCGTGGCGTAATTTGACACCCTAACAAATATTTTAAGGGGAGGGGGGGGGCGGGTACAGTCAAAATCTCGTTTTTATTTTTCGCCCATACAACGAAAGACAACTCTAGTGTACACTCATAATAATTCATGCTAAAAATACGAAAAATAATTTCAAAAACAACGAAAACTTTTGTAAACTAAACAAAATTTCGTTTATTTTACAAGAAAAAATTTTTATTTTGATATTTTTTCCTATTTCTATGCATGAATTATAACCAGTGTATAAATACACTTAACTTAATATAACAAAATTTACAAAAATTTAAGAAAAATATTTTAAAGCTGCAATTTTAATAATGCGTGAGGCCTCCTTTTTCCGAAGTTCTTCCACTATAGATCTGCACGCATCAAAACCTGCTTCTTTTACATGAAAAACGCGTTAACGGGTTAATGATCCTCAAATATTCCCAATTAGGTTTTAATCCGGAGATCTCCGATGATCTCCTATAGCTGTTTAAACCATCTGGAAAATCAAGATTGACCTTTTTCTGATCAGAAAATATCACCTTTAAAAGAAATTTATGTTTAAAAAGTCCTAACCAATAACAGCGATTATTGTTTTTCTTCAGTAGGTTTGAAGTTCCTTTTAGCGAATTCATGTCGAGCACTTTTGTGGCGGGGTAATAACCAGACTTGGGCGACGTCAATCACATTTCACAATCATTCACTTGTGAAATTTTTCTTTATCATTAATAATTTTAGACCTACTCTTACACTTGTGAGCTTAGACGCTTTCTTGAAAAATTTGTAAAATTTTTAACACCAAACATGGGGATTAGTAACAATATCTCTGTATTTAATTACAGGAAAATTACCTAATTACTCAATTATTTTTAAACTGCTTTAAAACATGCATAACTTTAATGCAATTTTGCGCCCATACGTAAGAAAACTTTTTTACGTCATTAAAATCAGCGTGGCCGAAATATTTAGGATTAATGTGATAGATTCTAGGGGTCAATTTTTTAGCGCTGTATTATTTTAAACATATTAAATCCTTTTCTAATTTAAAACAAATTTTTGAACGTAAGCGTGATTACCATTTTTTTCTCTTTTGTCTCTATTTAAGTTTCTCTAAAAATATCTGGCTGTGCGCCCCGGTAGGCTAGTTGGTAGCGTGCTGGCTTATCAGTGCGGGGGTCGTGGGTTCGATTCCCACCATAGGCACTGGTCTGTTTTCGCTGCAACGCGCCGAAGGCCATAGTAGCTAGTGCTCGGTTAGGGTAATAGTATATAATTTGTAATTATATGATTATTAATTAATAAAAAAATAAAAAAAAAAAAAAATATCTATCCGAGTGTTTATAAATTTTTCTCTTATTTCAATTTTACACGCAGAAAAAATTAAATTAAATTAAAAAAAAATCATGTATTTTACAAGAAATTTGTAAAACTAACTTGAAACTTATGTAGTTGTATGACACCAGGGTACGACTCGTAGCATCACCTCTTAGCGAGTTGAGCCCCGGTCGGCACAGTGAGCACGATGAATGTGGCTAAGTGGAGTTTTGTCAATCACGGCATTCACGATGTATTGTTTTAATCAGAAGAGACAGAGTTAACTTATACCTGTGATTAATTTATTTTTCAACTAGAATGCTTCATCTTTTGAATCCAATTTTTATCTCCTTTTCACAAGTAATTATCCCATTCTGATGCGCTTATTCAGATTCATTAGTTGAATACCAAGTGTATGTTAGAGATAGAGTTGCCGTTTACTATTAATTCAATTAAAAGTTTAATTGAATTTGGCACTGGGGTTCTACAAATCGACTTTCGACTAATCGACTAATGGAAAGTAGAAGGGCTAGTTTGAAAACAATTATGATAGTAAAAGGTGGCAACCTTATAAAACATATGTTTTAAGTTTCAAGGCGCAACGTTGTTTAGTAATTTTTTGGAGCCATCAAAAATAAGTGATCTCTGTGAATCTGTAAACATGGAAAAAATTGGTCACCGTTATGTAATTCAATACTTTCATTTAAAAGGTCTCAAGTCCAAATAATATGAAAGCCGAGCTAGATTCTTTGGGGGAGTCTGCTACTTCGTTTACTACTATAAAATATTGGGTGGTAGACTTTAAACGAGGCCGTACGAGCTGCCAACACGAATACAGTAGTGGTCGACCAATTGAGGTGTCCACGCTAGAAAGGGTATTGGATGATCGTCGGCTGAAGGTACGTAAGCTAGCTGAAATGATAGGCATTTCAAAAATTGCTATACATCGCATATTGACCGAAAATTTGTATATGAGAAAGATGTGCACCAAATGGGTACCTCATTTGCTAACAAAAACAGCGTCGCAACACATCAATTATTGCGATGGCCAAAATAATTTAATTAAAGTTCGAATTGGTTCATCAATCACCTTTTTAGCTCCCTCGGATTATTTTCTATTTTCAAGTTTCTATAGCCATCTGCGGTTGATGGCTATTGATTATTTCTGGAAAAGTGTATCGAGCTAAAAGGACATTATGTTGAGAAATATGGAAATTTTGTTGTGTTTTCTTTTTTAGGTCGGTTAATTTTGGAACCACAATCTTAGGTAGGTATCTAGTGTGAATCTGCACGGCGGACTTAAAGTGCAAACAAATTGAATTTATTTCATTTCTAGCGAGTACAGCGCCATTTTTTTCAGACACATTTCGCTTTGTGATAACCACGTCAGAGAATTTCATGTAAATGCACACAGAGAGAATTATCTTCACTTCAGTAATGAATTTCTTCTAGCTTTAATGAAAATTGTCACTGGAACTCCTCCATTGAAATAGAATCTATGAAACAGGTGTCATTAAAGTCAATGTTTATGAAATGTTTGTAGAATTAATGAAAATCTTTATAAAACTAATGAATCATTCCGACAATGAAGCGTTTATAGAATTTATGAGACAGTTTCATACAATTATTCAATATTAAGAAGTTTCCCTGAATTAACAAAACTCGTACGTCTTGAAAACTGCATTGGAACCAAGTCAATAAACCAATTCAAATGATTTTTTAAACAATTTCATTGAATTCCAAATTAACAAAAGGCTACATTTAAATAGTAAAACAAAAAAAAAATGGCATCGATTTGTTGTTGCATATTTTAGCAAAAGTGCATATTTTAGCATATTTTGACTTTTATTGCATATTTTGTGCTTTTTCATGCTTTTTAGTGCATATTTTACAATTATTTTAAGTAAATTTTTTTTATTTCTTAAAAAAAATAAAATTTTGATAATAGTTTTTATTTAAGCAAAATCATTTTTACATTTTCAAATCTTGCTAAACCGAAGAAAAGCCCCAAGAAACATTTTTACGGACTCTCCGGCATGTACGGATTCTTGAATCCGGGGTTTACGGTACGTTTTCGGACCGTTTAATCGGTTTTTCGAAAACACGTTTTTAGTCCGTTTGGGGATATCAGTTTTCGTGCCGTTTAATACGGACTTCACCGATTTTCATCCGTTTCAAGTCAGTCACAATCGGTAACAATTTTTTTCAATTTGTTTTATTAAAATAAAATTAAGTAAATAATATAAAAGATCGGGGCGCCAAATAAATTCAGATAGCATGCATAATATGCATTGCATACGTTAGATGGTAAGTATTTATATAATTTAAAACACTCAAATGAGATTGCAAACAAAAATATATTTGTTGATAGAATCCATCGTTTTTAAACCCCCCAAGAAACATTTTTACGGACTCTCCGGCATGTACGGATTCTTGAATCCGGGGTTTACGGTACGTTTTCGGACCGTTTAATCGGATTTTCGAAAACACGTTTTTAGTCCGTTTGGGGATATCAGTTTTCGTGCCGTTTAATACGGACTTCACCGATTTTCATCCGTTTCAAGTCAGTCACAATCGGTAACAATTTTTTTCAATTTGTTTTATTAAAATAAAATTAAGTAAATATTATAAAAGATCGGGGCGCCAAATAAATTCAGATAGCATGCATAATATGCATTGCATACGTTAGATGGTAAGTATTTATATAATTTAAAACACTCAAATGAGATTGCAAACAAAAATATATTTGTTGATAGAATCCATCGTTTTTAAACCCCACTTAATATTTTTTAAATGTAGATATCTGATTCAATAATGGGAAACAAACTAACAATGATGCACTTGGTGGAAACAAAAAACTGCATCGAAAAAGTAAGTATCAATTTTTTTTTTTAAATAAAAAAAATATATTCCAAGAAAACTCTTACTATCTCTTGAAACTAAAATAATAAATTCTTTTTTCCTTTTAGATTTTGAATATTATCGACCACAAATGTTCCGTGATGCTGCTAAGCTGGATACAAAAAGTAGCTGTGGCGAATTTCGTATTTAATTAAAGTTAAATGAAGTATATTTTAATATTTTTTCAAATAAATTAATAAATGTATAAAAAAAATAAAATCCATTGAGTTTTTTGTAAAAAAATGGTTAGAATACAGACCAAATAAGTATTTTCAACGATCCGTTTATTGTCCGTTTTATATCCGTAAAAAACGGAATCATCCGTTTTCAGCACGACAAAACGGTCCGGAAACGGTCCGTATTTGACGGACTTTAAACGGATTTGAGTCAGTTTTTAACACGGTCCGTAAACGGCCCGTCATTGACGGACTTGCAACGGATTCGAATCCGTATTCGATGTTCCTTTTAATCCGTTTTCTGGTCCGTATACTGATCCGGAAAACGGTACGGAAACGGACTCCGGATCCGACTATGCTGTACCGAAAACGGCACATAAACGGACCGGATTGTTTGCTGGGGCGTAATATTATGTTCCTTCTGAAATAGATGCATATTCAATTTTTTGTTCAATATTTTTTATGTTTTTAAGCTTTGATTTTTGCAAAAAGTGTTCTTTTAAGTGCATGCTCTTAGTGCATATTTTTAAATTTGGATGCATGTTATAAGCACCTTTTTGTCTTTATTATATGCATGAAATTCGTACTCCTAGTGATAACTAAAGCGCTATTTCAATCCCGCCAAAACGTACATCAAATAAAATATCTTTATGACCTTAATACTGAAATCGAAAAGTATCCAAAAATATTACGGACTTTAAATTGTAATACATAATAAAACATCCTAGCTACTTTGTTTGATTTGCTTTCTTTGATGAGGTTGAAAGCTCGTTTTAAATTAAAAGTTTTGAGTGGATTTACATATTTTTTGGTGGTGTAATATAAATTTCGAAATGTGATTAATAGGGCAAGGAATTTCATGCAACTAAAACAGGAAAATAGTCGCTTTAAATATGCTGAATTTTTCGAAAAATATGGGCTTAAAATAAGCATTTAAATCGAAATATGCACAAAAAACTATACAATATGCACTTAAAATCCAAAAATATCCACAAAAAATCAAAAAATGTGCTCTAGAAATCAAAAAGATATGCACGTAAATTTTTTTGATTTTTAAAAATCGATTTTTTACTCAAGATTGTTCGTCTGAAAATTAAATCCAATATGAATGTCTAACAAATGACTACTATATGCTATTTTTTAGGATTACCAATATTTTCTTTTGTTTATTTTTAATTTAAACTTAATTTTATTTTTTACAAAATATGCAATTAAATTGAAAATATGCAACAAAAAATGCCAAAATATGCCATACAATCTGCATTTATAGCAAAAAATTAAAAAATATGCATTTATAACAAAATATGCAAAAATATGCAACAATAAATTGTTGCCAATTGTTTGATTCCGAAAAGTATTTGATCAAAATCGATTTTTGGTTACTGACTACAAACATGCATTTTCATGAAATTCTTTGGCCTAGTGATAAATACAATGAGATCTGTAAATTGATGTTAATTCACCAAAAACTGTAATTTCCTCTTCTATAATTTTTGCGCCGTTAATGATAAATAATTATTTAGTAGGTCACTGTGTTTTATCAAAAAGCGGGACTCGGCAGGCGAAAAATCGAGATTTTAGTGAAAAAGCGGGATATTAAATTTCATCAAATTTGCAATTTTTAGTTGAAGTCACTCGAAAAAGGTTTCAGGTCCATCTAAATCTGACAAATTATATTATGTATGTTATGCCTTTCCGAGCAAATATTACTTTGGAAATTGTGTGGAGTTGTTGTCTTTTTAAAATTTTTTCATCTTAATAAAATTTTTCTTTTTGTTCAAATTTTTTTTTTAAACTATTTTTTTAATTAAAATTTAGTAATTGGTATTTTTTTTAACTATATCTTTACTATTTTCAAAAATTTTCTAACCGCATAAAGGGCGTATGTAACATTCTTCCAAAAATGAATTGTGTATAACGTTCTGGGAAATACCAAAGTTTTCTGTATTATTCTTTTTGTTTGGCATTTTTTCCTAAAATTTAAAAAATAATCAAGAATAATGTTTACATTTGCTTTGCGTGGTTAAAAAATTGGTTTTGGTACAACGAATGCCTTATGGCTTCGATTCGGCATTAATAAAAAATTTCGAAGTCAAATCACTGCACTCAGGGAACTTCTGCTGTAAAAATATGTAGTTGTTTTGTAACTGCTTCTTTATTTTTAGTGTAAATGTCAATCATTTATAGAACAAGTTAAATTTTTTACTAACCTTGTAGTTCATTTAAAAAAACAAACTACATCAAATGACGGTTTTATGATTTTACATTCATTTTTTACAGTAGTTTTTTGTAACTAAAAAAAATTAATGTTTGTTTATTTTTTACTAACATGTGGTACAATTTTTAGTCATTTTTTGAACATTAAAAAACAACTGACAATGTTAGTTGAATTTACTGAAATGTAAGTTGTCCTTTCTTTAAGTGAAATTTCATTTGTTTTTAACTACATTTGCATTACATTTTAAAGTAACGTATTTCTAACCCATCGTGTTATGTTAACAACGTGCAACCAAGCGTTGCAGTTTTTTTTGGTGTTTTTCTAAACAGTTTTTCATAAAACAAAGATTTGGTGAGAGAATTTATTCTTATAATAGCAGTAGTGGCAGCAAACAACATGCAATGTTAAAACACTACACAAAAAGTGTTAGAATTTATTTGAATTGATATTTTTTTTGCATTTTTAATTTTGTGGTTGTGTTCTCTATGTTGTTGTTGTTTTTTTTTATGGCAGGAATATTCGTGGTTTTCCTTTTGCGATCGTTAAGTGTGCATAGGGAATATAACATTTTGAAAAGATTTTACTGACTATGATTAACTTTCCTAGAGCAAAAAATCCAATAAAAATTATTAAGAAATTTTACGACGTTCATATGACAAATTACCGAATTGTTTAGCCTATTTGGGTAACATTTAAAATATATTATGTTAGGTTAACCCCAAACTAGATTGGTTAATATTTTAATGTTGTTTGCATATCCAGAATCGATTTTTACGACAACACCAATATTCTCCATCACCTGCCACTGTGTCAGAATTTCAGTTATACCCCTATAAGTACATACCGCAGCAATATTAGCCTAGATGCTTACTTAAAATGTTGGAGGATATTGTACATATAGTTAATATATTCAATGCAAACCGTCAATTAGCGTAATGTTCTTTTTTCACTGATTTTTTTTTTCTTAATGTTCATGATTTTGTGGTAAAGTTGATGTCAATGTTGACTTTGTTTCAGTTAAAAGTGGAAAAAGGTGGTAAACAACTTACAGGAAACATTTCAAGTTTGTTGCTTAAGTCTTTTGTTTTACTTTTATTAAGAACATGGTTGATGTCGTAGAAATTGTCTTAATATATTTTTTTTTTATTACAAGTTTGTTATAATTTTTATTAAAAATAAAAATTATGTTTTTTCGACCTTTAATTGTGCAATGAAAATGAAAATTATTCAAGTTCGAGGCCATATACTCTATATTTCTTCATTAGGATATTGTCCTAACAAATAATCTATAGAGTTTTTTGTTTTCAAATTTATTATTTGACCCTTTCAGGAATGTGCTGATAGATCTATTTCGGGAATTTTCTAGGTTCCCATCATCAGAACACGTTTTGAAAGCGGTAACAGTCCCATGCCAAACATCAAACATTCATATGAACTAGTTTACTCACTACATGAGAACTAATATACATATGAGTTTGAAATTAAAGATTATAACCATTGATCAAAAAATAAATTGAAAACTTGTTTGATGTGCAAGATCCACCTCTGGTGGATATTTAATACACGTTTTTTTTTGTTTTGCTCTCCTTTTCATATTTTGTTTAGTTTGTAAACAAAACAAGGCAAGTAAACTAGGCGGTACTTTGCCTTTTTTTACAAGTTTGTTATAATTTTTATTAAAAATAAAAATTATGTTTTTTTCGACCTTTAATTGTGCAATGAAAATGAAAATTATTCAAGTTCGAGGCCATATACTCTATATTTCTTCATTAGGATATTGTCCTAACAAATAATCTATAGAGTTTTTTGTTTTCAAATTTAATATTTGACCATTCCAAGAATGTGTTGATAGATCTATTTCGGGAATTTTCTAGGTTCCCATCATCAGAACACGTTTTGAAAGCGGTAACAATCCCATGCCAAACATCAAACATTCATATGAACTAGTTTACTCACTACATGAGAACTAATATACATATGAGTTTGAAATTAAAGATTATAACCATTGATCAAAAAATAAATTGAAAACTTGTTTGATGTGCAAGATCCACCTCTGGTGGATATTCAATACACGTTTTTTTGTTTTGCTCTCCTTTTCATATTTTGTTTAGCTTGTAAACAAAACAGGGGCAGTAAACTAGGCGGTACTTTGCCTTTTTTTACAAGTTTGTTATAATTTTATTAAAAATAAAAATTATGTTTTTTTCGACCTTTAATTGTGCAATGAAAATGAAAATTATTCAAGTTCGAGGCCATACACTCTATATTTCTTCATTAGGATATTGTCCTAACAAATAATCTATAGAGTTTTTTGTTTTCAAATTTATTATTTGACCCTTTCAGGAATGTGTTGATAGATCTATTTGGGAATTTTCTAGGTTCCCATCATCAGAACACGTTTTGAAAGCGGTAACAATCCCATGCCAAACATATGAACTAGTTTACTCACTACATGAGAACTAATATACATATGAGTTTGAAATTAAAGATTATAACCATTGATCAAAAAATAAATTGAAAACTTGTTTGATGTGCAAGATCCATCTCTGGTGGATATTCAATACACGTTTTTTTGTTTTGCTCTCCTTTTCATATTTTGTTTAGTTTGTAAACAAAACAGGGGAAGTAAACTAGGCGGTACTTTGCCTTTTTTTACAAGTTTGTTATAATTTTTATTAAAAATAAAAATTATGTTTTTTTCGACCTTTAATTGTGCAATGAAAATGAAAATTATTCAAGTTCGAGGCCATATACTCTATATTTCTTCATTAGGATATTGTCCTAACAAATAATCTATAGAGTTTTTTGTTTTCAAATTTATTATTTGACCCTTTCAGGAATGTGTTGATAGATCTATTTCGGGAATTTTCTAGGTTCCCTTCATCAGATCATTATTTCGTAGAAAAAAACTGATGATTCGGAAGTCGGGGAAAAAATCGCGGCTTTTGATAGTTTAAACTTTTAAACGCCACTTTCAGCAGTATAGAAACATCAGCATGACATAATGAATATATGTAAGAACATCCAGAAAAACAATTGGTTGGAATTTAGTAAAAACCATTAAAATTCATTTGATAGTACATTATTTTATTTTTAATTACCTATAATCGATTAATGAATCAAAAATATTGTACTGGAAAAGAGGAAAATAGGACTAAGGAACAGTCGTATTATCCAACAATTTGTATATCTTATCAACTATACAAATAAAATTCGGTTAGTAATTGTAAGCAAACCTTTATTTTGTGAATATACCAGAATATTGACACTATCTATAGAATTGATTACAAAAATTTTGATAATTAAAAATGGAAACTACAAATACGGTTTACCTAAAAAAGTATGCCATTAAATTAGAGTTTAAGTAAAACCAACCGAATTCTGGATTGTATTGTTTATAGAACTAATGATTGGTATATATGTCTTGTTATAATTATATATAATTACATATGTAACGATATATATTTATATCTCGTATTTATTTTTACGAAAATTTGTAACACAGCGATATGTATCATCCTATATTGTTATATCTAATGTTATATACAAGTTGATCTTTTTTATCTTCTCATATATACTTGATATATATATATATTAGCCCAGGTCGATTTGTATGGCGGCAAAAAAATCGCTCAACGTTCAAGGAAAATCGAATTCTAGGGATCAAAATAAGAAACTTTGCCGAAGGAACCATACCTCTAAAACAAATTCTGATGTCCCGACTTGTGACCCGTAGTTTAAAATTTTGAAAAATCCCACTTTGACCCATTTAGAGTGCCCCAATCGAATCCAACCCAATCGAATATAATTTACACATTAATCTGCTAGAGCGTCTTCCGGAGAAGAAATAGAGACCCTAATCTTGGAAAGACTCCTCCTACTTTCTGAAATATCTCTATCCCGTGATTTGCACATTTTGCTATAAAAACACGACTAACAAGGCCCTCTTTCAACTTAAATTTTAACCCCTTAACGGTCACCTAGAATGATGTTTTATGCATTAATCTGCTAGCGTGTCTCCCGGAGAAGAAGTAGATCCCATAATCTTGGAGAGATTCCTCCTACTTTCTGAAATATCAAAGTGGGCTTTTTCAAAATTTTACCCTACGGGTCAAAAGTCGGGACATCAGAATTCGTTTTAGAGGTATGGTTTCTTCGGCAAAGTTTCTCATTTTGATCCCTAGAATACGATTTTCCTTGAACGTTGAGCGATTTTTAAATCGACCCGCCCTAATATATATATATATATATATATATATAATGTCCTATGGTTCCTTAAGAGGAACAAAGGGCCACTAATCGATATTAGTTGTGGTTTCAGTAATAATTGTTGTTTAGGACAAAGCGACTGATTGGGCCACCTTTTCCGATCCTAGTGCTGGGGCTGCCAACAACCTCTAGGCAGGCTAGCCGAAAAAAGCGGCATTAAAACAGTTGAGTTTCAGCGACAGTTGTCACCTAATTACCTGAGACGGTGTTAGCTTGCCCATCAGGTTACTCAGCTGCGCCTTCTCACACCCAAGTGGATAACAGACAGAAAGCTTTCCGCACAAGCGCACCTCTCTGAAAGACCCTATCTCCCTATACTTGATATAGCTAAATATAAATACCTCCATGCATAAATATATATAAATTTACATGATAACATAAAACCAAACAAATTCTATCACTTTTATTTATAATTATATAGAAAAATATATGGTAAAAATTAACAAAATATGTGTCACTTTTATCAGAAATGCAAAATTCAATGTATTTAAAGCAAAAATAAAATATTGTAAAAAAATAAAAGTAAAAAAAAAAATTGGAAAAGCTACACTTAAAAGCAAAAGTTCAATGATAAATGAATAAATAATATTTCATGAGTACGAGTATTTTAACATTAACTGATTGTAGTATATTTAAAAAGTAATAATCAAAACATTTTTTTAAGGAATATACATCTAAACTACAAAGAAATATTTTTTTAACAGTTTTTACCATTTATTAAAAAAAAAAAAACTACACTAAATAAAGTTTTTATGTACCAGTTATAATTTTTATTTGAAAATTTCTTTTTACAATTTTTTGTTGGAACCAAAAAGTTAATGATAGTAAAATTAAAGGAAAAAACTGTTGTTTTTAATCATTTAGAAGTTAATTTTTAATATTTAAAGTTAAATAAAATAGGATTAAGGAGCCCGGGTAAAATAGTTTATATCTCGTCATATATAATATGATAAAGTTATAATATTATAAAGTGTTTGTTTTTATGTTTTTTTTTTTATGTTTTTTTACTAGCTGTCGAAAGTAATAAAATAAAAAATTTAACTAATTTTAGTAGCTTTTTTTGCTTTCTTTATGGTTTTTTTTCTAGTCATAATAATTAATTAACAAAACATATTAGTTAGACATTCAAAAAATGTATTAGTATGGGAAATATGCAAAGTGCCAATTCACCACACGCCCCAATTTACCATACCTTCCCATATATATATATTTGTGTTTTTAAATGATTTAAAAAAAAAATCCATTTAAAAACTATCTAACTAAATAAAATTTTGCTTTCTTACCCATCAAAAGTACTATTTCTACACAGCAGCAGAGATGCAAGCCGTGACAAAATGATGGCGGTGCCTGCAGCCAAACACTTTCGGCGGCGGCTTGACTGGCTTGAGCCGTAGTGTTTTTTCCGATCGGCGCACGGTGTCACCTTTGGTAAATTCAAAACGACAAAAATTTAATTTTAAAGATATGGACCTAAAATTTGGTATGTAGGCAGTCCACAAAGTCTTCAATGTTCGCACCAAAAACGGGCGTTATTGAATTACTGCCACGCCAACTTTGTACTTAGATGTTTTATGTAGTAAAATATATGTATATTTTGACTGATATTATCTAGAAACTAAGTGTACAGATGTTTTATGTGTTAAAATATTCCTTTTCATCATAAATGGGCTTGGCACAGTGGAAAATATTTGTGAGTTCCTGATCATAAATGTTTTTTTTTTTTTAATTCTTGATTTATGGTATAAAGTGTATGTTTCAGTAATGTTGAGATTTTATATTATAAAAATAGAAAAATATATTTTTGATTGTGTCCCTTTAAGTATTGCAAAATATTGACTGAATATAAGTTTTTCCACTTTAACAATTTCTAGGAGTCTAGCTACCCAATATTTCAAGTATTTTTTTGTATATTTAATGTATATTCTAGCCATGTTATGATAAAAATAAATTTTCCCAAAAAAACTGCCAAAAAATTGCCATCGTGTACGAATTTGTATTAACCTGAATTATACAGTCTATTTTAGAAACGATTTTGAACTTAGAAGAAAGGTCTGCATCAACTTATATATAATTGTATCATATCTGATTAAATTAGATACAAATAGAAGTTATTTGACACAGTTTTGACCGAATTTTGTTATCATCTAATTTTATTAAATTATACGATACTTTATCTAAATTTATATGATATATCTTATATATCTATATAATATTTTAAATATTGTACGGTTCTTAAAATTTTAAAACATTATTATTACCCGGATCAAAATAGTTATATGTATTCATATATAATATGATTAATCCATAACTAACTTTGAATGCAGTCGCATTACGGCTTATATCAATTTATACAAATAAATCTGATCATTTTTATTGAGGGAATTTTTTATACTGCTCTTGATATAATTAAATGTGTCCAAATCTTACTCCATATGTAATAACAGAAGCCATATAATTGTAATCCAAATATATATAATGATCGAAATTTCCTCCGCCAAATGACGTTCATAAAATAACAAATTAAGCTATTTCGATAGAAAACTAAATTTGTGTGCATGGCACGGTTTGCAAGCGAGAAAACGTTAAAGTTAAAATTTCGTAAAAATAAATATTTTGAAATGAACTAAATTTTCAAAAATCTGAAAAACATATTTATGTTGACTAGAAACCGTTGTTACTAAACTCAAAGTAAGATTGAAGCTTAAACTTTAAAAAAAAAAAACTCTAATTCTGCTCCTAGGACATACAGGATTCCAAAAGGATTCCTGTATAGGACATCGTCTTAACTTGAAAACGTATGGACTGATTTTTATGAAACTAGGCAGAAAGAAGACATTAAGTTTTAAAAGCAAAGCGTTGAAGTTTGAACAATATAAATTGAAGTTTAGATACTTTTTCGCCTAATTTCGCTTTTTCCAAAAAGCGAAAATCGCGTTATCTTCTTAAATAGGAGCAGAAAAAAATAGTTTTTCGAGTGTGGTTATATCTTAGTAAGAGAAATGATTTTTGTCCAAAACTTCTCTTTTATATGCTTTAGTATCCAAAATGCACCCTAAAATATTTTGGCTCATATCGCCTAAATAAGGCAACGATTAACAATTTTGTTAAAGAACTTATTATTTGTTATGGTATGAATTTCGTTGCAAAACATCGTTTGTAATATCTGTTCCCTGAAGAAGTCACCCAACGTGGAGACGAAATATTGGAAATGAATAATTAATAAATAAATTCTCTTAAGCTCGTTTAAACTAAAAAGAATAAAATTTTAAATCATTATTATTACCCGGATCAAAATAGTTACATGTATTCATATATAATATGATTAAGTCATATCTGACTTTGAATGCAGTCGCATTACTGCTTGCATCATTATATACAAATAAATCTGATAATTTTTATTGAGGGAATTTTTTATACGGCTCTTGACATAATTAAATGTGTCCAAATCTTACTCCATATATAATAACAGAAGCCATATAATTATAATCCAAATATATATAATGATCGAAATTTCCTCCGCCAAATGACGTTCATAAAATAACAAATTAAGCTGTTTCGATAGAAACATAAATTTACGAAATATTTTGTGGATTAATTTTTTTGTGCAAGCGAGAAAACGTTAAAGTTAAAATTTCGTAAAAATAAATATTTTGAAATGAACTCAATTTTCAAAAATCTGAAAAACATATTTATGTTGACTAGAAACCGTTGTTACTAAACTCAAAGTAAGATTGAAGCTTAAACTTAAAAAAAAAAAACTCTAATTCTGCTCCTAGGACATACAGTATTCCAAAAGGATTCCTGTAAAGGACAGGACTGATTTTTATGAAATTAGGCAGAAAGAAGACATTAAGTATTAATAGCAAATCGTTGAAGTTTGAACAATATAAATTGAAGTTTAGATACTTTTTCGCCTAATTTAGCTTTTTCCAAAAAGCGAAGATCGCGTTATCTTCTTAAATAGGAGCAGAAAAAAATAGTTTTTCGAGTGTGGTTATATCTTAGTAAGAGAAATGATTTTTGTTCAAAACTTCTCTTTTATATGCTTTAGTATCCAAAATGCACCCTAAAATATTTTGGCTCATATCGCCGAAATAAGGCAGCGACTAACAATTTTGTTGAAGTTATTTGTTAAGGTATGAATTTCGTTGCAAAACATCGTTTGCCAGTTAGAGGGTTAAAACGGCATTATATATTAATTAGCAAAGCCTTTAAGTTAAATCAATATATGCTGAAGTTTAGGTACGTTTTCACCCACTTTCGAGTTTTTCGAAAAACGAAAATCGCCATATCTTCTTAAGTAAAAGCAAAAAATGGTAATTTGTGGACTGTAGTTACATTTTGGTAAGAGGAATAATTTATGCCTAAACTTATAATTTTTATGGATTAGTTTTTAAGATTAACTTAGAGTATTTTTAATTACTTTTTAATCTTTTTGTACATTTTTGTATTGAAAAATATCATTTTGTTGGGGAGATTTCCCATTACCCCCCCTCACCCATAAAACCGCGTCGGACTTAGCTAATATATTTGATATGCTTATTTTTGTAAATATGCGGAGGTTGAAAACTCGTTATAAATTAAAAATATAATGAAAATAATATCGATGTATATAAAAACAAAAAACTAATAAAACTGTAAAAAATATTATTTAAGCCAGAGTAAAAACTAAAATGTTTTTTATATATATAGAACATTTTTGGTCTTAAAATTTTAGTAACGCCATGACGCTTGTTAGGAGAGGACCCTATCTACGTGTTTGATAACTAAAAAGACAAGAATGGAGCAAAATTAATTATTAATAGGTTTTTTGTTATAGCTCTGCCTATTCTAGAGGCTCTAGCTTTTCTAAAACTGCGGGTTCTGATGAGATCTTTAGTCAGATCAAAATACCAGTATCAACCTAGCTAATATAGTTGATTTGCTTTATTTTTGTAAATATACGAAGGTGAACGCTCGTTATAAATTAAAAAACAAAAAAAAATAGTTTTTTCACTTTTTTTTTAGAGAATAAAACGAGAATTGTAAAAATGCATGACTGTTAAATAAAATTTTGTATTCCACATATTTAAATTATTTATTTAAAAAACATTTTGTATTTTGTTTTTGCCAGAATTTAACAATAAAAAACTGCTGAAGAAATTGGAAATAAGCCAAAGAAACGTCGAGTGAAAAATTAAATAAATTGTTTTTTATTTTAATTTAATTATCAGACAATTGACCAAATTAGCCCAAAGGAAATACCTTACAAACAAAATTTTATTAATTTAGTTTAATTCTCAAGGTTTGGATGCGTACATTTGTTACACATTGTTTAGTTTTATAGCAAAAATTCTTTTAAAATACAAAAATTACAAAAATAATGATAAATTAACATATTCAGAGCAATTTTGAGTTAAATATCCAAAATTTACTTTAATGTTTACATTTTATTTTTTTCCGGTAGGATTTTGCTTCGTGAATTTACGTGATTCACTTGAATCACGCTTGAGTGTAAGTAAATTCCGAATTTACTCACGTGACCGTAAGTGAGTGTGAGTAATAAAAAAAAATGCTCGTGTGTGATTGTGCGTGAGTGGAGTTTTCTCTCGTGAGCGTGAGTGAGTGTGAGTCAAAATTCACTCACGTACCCATCTCTAGTACAAACTAATAATAAAAAATATGAATTAGTAATAAGAACGACAATATTAACTTCCGAGTTTGTTGCTTAAGTCATTTGTTTTCAAAAAAGGGCACATAGACATCATTATTTAACTAGTTTTATTTAAAAACCTAAAACTTTTAATAAACGGATATGTGATGGTTGTTATCAAAATTGTAGTTTTAATTGTTTTTTTGTAGTTGCTATTTTTTTTTTTTTTTTTTGGTTTATAAATTATGCAAATAATATGGAAAAGTTATTATAATTGCAATATAATTACACTTAAACTTCAAAAAATTTGTATATTTTTTTTTTAAATGCACACGTTTACAACAGACAATGTACTAATTGTACAAGATTGTATACAGTAGAAATATCTCTATGAAATTACAATTTAGTTTCGGTTTTTGTTATTACATTTTTAAGACACTGACCTAGACTTGAGATGGTGAGGAAGTATAAATTTATTGAAATAAAAAGAAAAACAAGATTACTTGACTTAGATTTGTAAAAGCAAATAAAGAAAAAATAATAAAAAATACTTATAAGAAAAATAATTCTGCTGAAGAATGAATAATTTAAACAATAAAAATTAGGCTTAACAGTATTAATAAGCTAACTGAATGAACAACTTATTGAATCAGTTCGATGAAAAATATAAAATTAGATTATGGTTTGTAGTTTAAAAGAAAAATCTAAAAGATTATTGTAATAACAGTAATAAATAAACAATTTTTTATTAAATAAATTTATAAAAAAAAAAACACAATAAATAGCTCTTAAAATCATATGTTTTTCAACAGATTTTATGGTTTATATTGATCTAAACAATAGCCTGTTATCTGATCCGATATACAGTCAAAAACATCAAAAGCCAAATCACAACTTTCACCTTTTTCGGGTAATTTACGCCGATCTACATGATATTTATTGGTAACAGCACGTAAACATAAATTAACGGATCTTAAAGTGGCCATAAAGAATCCATGTTCATTAACACCACCCGAATAGAAGTCAACTAGACCGTCCAAAGTAGGCCAGCCCAATTTATCAATGGCTTTGTTTTTGGCATAAACACAATGTAATAAACACTGGAAAGAAAATAATTTTATAAAAATTAAATACAAATGATAATGCAGAAATATTAAAACGATGGACATTATTTAAATTACACTAGTTTACAGCAACATTGTTACAAGCATGCGACTATTTTTTTATTATGTATTTAGGCCTATAAAAACCGAAAATCTCATCAAAAAATTTTGTTATAACGTCTGCGGGATGAAATTGCAACAAAACGAACAATGTTTGGTAGAAATTTATCCATAGCTAATGAAAATTTCTAGGCTAGGATTCTATTGAGCTCCTTTTAAAAATGTTTGTTTATTTATTTTTGTTTCATATAATTACAAATTATGTCCTATTAATCCTAACCGAGCACTAGCTACTATGGCTTTCGGCGCGTTGTAGGGAATTGAACCCACTACCTCCGCACTTATAAGCCAACACGCTACCAACTAGCCACAATTTTTGATTAGATTTTTCGTGGTGTTAGTATTTGTTTGGTCCAAATATTTTATGTTACTTTTTTAAAAAGTTATTTCCTTTGCAGACATGGGCGGTGTCAATTACGTTTTACAATCATTAACTAGTGAAATATTTAAATATCATTTATAAGTTCAGACCTACGCTCACACTTGTAGGCTTAAACGCTTCCTTAGAAAATTTGTAAAACTTTTAATACCAAACATGGGGATTAGTAACTACTTCTGGGTATTTAATTACAGGGCAATTATTCAATTACACCCAATTAGATGTAATTAGATGTACAAATGTAATTTGCCTGTAATTAAATACACAAATATTGGTATTATGTCCCATGTCTGATATTGACAAAATTTTTAATTTTACAAGCTAGCGTTTAAGACAACAAGTATGAGCGTAGATCTTTAATTATTAGTTATATGTCAAATTTTACAATTGAATGATTGTGAAATGTAATTGACGCCTCCAATGGCTGTTCCTTTGTAAAAGTGTTTTACTGCCATTTAAATATGACTAATCATCCATGAGGTAAATAATTGTGTTTTTGACCAAATTTATAAATTGAAAATTAAGGTTTCAGAAACATCTGGCTTATTTTCTTTCTGGACTTTTTTTGCATTCCCGTATAATAATGAAACCGTTTTAATGTTTTTCTTTCCCAAAATACCCTTTTTTCGAGCTTGATATACGATTTAGATATACATATATCCGGCAGTTATTTGTCAAAGATATTATCTCGTTGATAAGTCGGTCAAACTGAACTTTTTATTGGAGCAAGGCATACTCTTAGTACTTTTTCTTGATACTTACCTATCCAGTATTCTATATACACTCTCAAAAATTTTTATTTAAATTCACTACCATAATAGCAGGTAACTTAATGCCTTTCTATAAAATTACTAAAAGTATGTAAATTTAAATATTGAGAAATTTTGTGTTTAATATACAACATGTGTGTAAATTTCATAAAAATGTGCGTAACAAAACACAAATTAATGAGTATAACTACATCAAACATGATTGGAAATACATTAATAAAAAAAAAATTTTGGAATATTTTATTTAAATATAAATTAAATTATTATATACAAATATATACCGAGAAACCGCAGAAACATGTGAGCATCAAATCTTTGTTCCTTTATTTATTTTAATGATGAGCATATTACTATTGCAGACTAACCTTGAAGAAAGCTTCTGTCAGATGTTATTCATGAAATTTTTATGGTTTAAGCGTCTTTTTGAAATGGTTTGGGCGTCTTTTCCATCTGTAAATAAAAAACAAAATCACTATCAGAACCTTGATGTTGTTTCTCCCAACTAACGTTAAACATACTTACTTACCTTCAAGATAAAATTTGTCTAGTGAACAAATATTAAAAAATAAAAAAAAAAATCTTATTTAGTTTAATTACACTGTACAACACAAAAAAAAATTACAAAGTCCGACCTATAAATTTTGATAGAAGAGACAAAAAGAAAAAGACACGTGTATCGGCGTTTTGAAAGTTTACATCTGGGCTTCATTTTAGGGGGAGGTAAATTTTCCCCCAAATGCAAATTTTGTATTGTCAATCGGCATAAAAAATCGAGTAAAGCTTACGTTTAAAGTATATGGTGTGTTTAGCGAATTTATGTAAAATATTACGGAGAACATTATTGAAGAATATGCTAACCCTCTTACTCTTCAAGGTAACGGTCTTTTTTGTCCTTCTTTTAAAAAGAGCAAAACAACACCATTAAAACAGGTCTTTAAGGGGTTAAAATTTTCCGCAAAAATACACCAAAATCTGAATACACTACAATCACAAAACAAATTATGTACACAATATATGCACCGCAAATCGGATCTAATCAGCCTAAGAACAGCTGGCAATCTATCAAAATTTATAGGTCGGACCTTGTAATTTGTTTTTGTGTTGTACAGTGTAATGAAGTGGAATTGCGTAGAGCTAAAAAAAAATGTAATTAATGAATACTTCTTATTACTGATTTTACTTAAATTTGAACTACTTTTTTTTCATGCTAAGTTTTTGGGGTACTTTAAAATAAAATTCTTAATAAGTTTGTTATAATTTTTATTAAAAATAAAAATTATGTTTTTTTCGACCTTTAATTGTGCAATGAAAATGAAAATTATTCAAGTTCGAGGCCATACTCTATATTTCTTCATTAGGATATTGTCCTAACAAATAATCTATAGAGTTTTTTGTTTTCAAATTTATTATTTGACCCTTTCAGGAATGTGTTGATAGATCTATTTCGATAATTTTCTAGGTTCCCATCATCAGAACACGTTTTGAAAGCGGTAACAATCCCATGCCAAACATCAAACATTCATATGAACTAGTTTACTCACTACATGAGAACTAATATACATATGAGTTTGAAGTTAAAGATTATAACCATTGATCAAAAATAAATAGATCTATCAACACATTCCTGAAAGGGTCAAATAAAAATTTGAAAACAAAAAACTTTATAGATTATTTGTTAGGACAATATCCTAATGAAGAACTTGAATAATTTTCATTTTCATTCTTAATAAATGCGAAATTAACCCTAAGCTCTCTTTTGTTGTGTCTTATTTCTGACTTTCTGGTTGAATTTTCCGTTTTGGTGTATTCAGGGACTTATAGTAAAAGTTCATGGCGAATATTTTTGCGGAACATTTTAATTCCTTAAATCCCTGTTTTAATGGTGTTTTTACTCTTTTTTAAAAGAAGGACTAAAAAGACCCTTACCTTGAGGAGTTAGAGTTTGAATGTACATAACTTAAATTTGGAGATTTGAAAAACCCCCAAAAAATTTTGTTCGTTTTTGACATCACCTTAGGACAGGTTAACGAAATCCAAAAAAAAAAACCTCCGCTATATCTCACAATTTTGAATCTTTTGGATTAACAAATTATATTGCAGTAATCAATTAAAAAAATGTTTAAGGTGTGTGCTCGTTGGCAAATAGCTAAATTTTTCTCTGTGTGTGCATTTTGAAAAAGAGATAGTAAGGCTGAATTTGTATTGTTTAATATATTCTCTGAATACCTCTTGAGCAATTAAATTTTTTTTATTATTTTTATGGCAAAAAACGCATTAAAAAGTCAACTTAAAACTGTTCCTCTTAATTCAAATTTGCATACAAAATTGGAATTTAAAATAAAATTGAGATTTTTTCGAGAAAATATAACATGTGTTTAAAGCAAAATTAGTAAAAATATGCAATAAAACTATGAATTTAATGAAAAATAAGTAAAACTAAGCAATAAAAATATGCGTTTAAATCAAAATATGCATTTATAGTACAATACGCATAAATATGCTCTAAAGAATCCTGTTCTCAGACTTAAGGGAAAAACATGCATTTGCACGAACTTCCCGTCCCTGGCTATAACCATCTATGTAAAAGCATGCAAATTTAAGATTTTTTATATTTATCCCATGTGTTTGTTGTTCGCATGCAAAATGTCGCAAACATTACGATGTTTTGATGAAATTTTAAGCAATGACTTATATTACCCCAAGGAAAAAAAATTTGTTGATTTTGGGTAAAATCTGTCCTAGTTCATATTTGAAAATCCGATTTAAGAAAACTTAAAAAAACACATTTTTTAAAACCCGATTTCCGATTTTCTCAATTTCGTTTTTCGAATAACCGGGTTTTTGGGGTTTTTCTTAAATCGCTTTGTATTGCAGATATATGAAATTTTCGTACGAATTTTATATTAAAATTTATTTTAAAATTACTAAAAATTTAAATCTTGACATTTAAAACTAAACATATATTCTTTCTAAAGATAATTTTTAGTTATTTTCTAAATAAGAGAAGTCTTGGGAAAATCTAAAAAAAAAATCAAATTACAACGTGACAAATAATACTACAACGTCTTGCGACGTTTTCATATATAATATTTACAATGGATTTAAAATGATGGTGATTTTGTAAAATTTATCTCCAAATATTTTAGAAACTAGGAAAACATTTAAATTTAGGGAGTACTAGTATCAAATTCGACTTAAAACTCATTATTATTAATAATTTAAATTAAACTGATTGAATATTAGTATAATTTTCCAAACTTTGAAATTTCTTGTAATTTTTTCTCCGTAATCTAGGTATTTTTCACCTCAAGTGTTGGCAACCTTGTTGAGGTCTATAAACCGAACTTATTAAATTTAATAGATATCAATAGTTTTAGACCTTTTCAACTAAACTAATTTTAAAATAATTTAAAGTAGTAAGTATAGTTGGCTAAAATTGTAGGTTTTCTACCGGAACACCCACGGATGTGGATTAATGGATGTGGAAGTGTCATATAGAAAATAAATTGTGCATACAAATTATAAAAAAAAATCTAACGCTTCACAGCCTAGGAAAACTTTGGTAATGGGTGCGATAAAGTAAAGCATTACCTTGTAATGTGTACTCCTTACCTGTACAACAAAAAGTAATGAGTTACCAATAATGGGTTACATAATGCATTACTTTGCAATGAATACTCCTTACCATCATCGTTATTTCAAAACATAAAGTAATGAGTTACCAATAATTGGGCACACATGGGTTACCTTGTAATGATACATCATTACGTTTTATATTATTTAAAAACATAAAATAATCACTTACCGATCATCAATTAAATAATGCATGAAATATAAACGTAAATTAATATTCAAAATATGTTTTTTGAAAATCTATATTTAGAAACATTACTTTGTCATTATTTGTAAGCATGACGTTAAAGTATATATTTTTAATATGACAAACTAATATTCGAAGCACAACAATTCATTAACATTTTGAGCAACCCATTCTTATATGTGACGATAGCTCGGTTGGTAGAGGGCTCGCCTAACAACCAGAGACCCCAGGTTCGAGTCTCAGCGAGACCGCGTTATTTATTTAATTAACAAAAATATTTGTAATAATTTTTTTTTTATAAATTTTTTTTTGAAAATCTTTTATAGACACATTACTTTTCCCAACCTGGTAACCATATAAGTAACCAGTTACTTTACCCCCTACTAGGTAATGAACCCACCCACTACTTTTTGGATCATCGCCTGTACAGTTCATCAGTGAAGTAAGGTGTATAGTAATGCGTGGGGGCCTATGGCGATACATTACTTTACCTATTATTTGGTAATGAGTGGTTTCGCTGGGAGAGAAGGCAAAAAGCAAATTAAATGTATTTAAAGCAAAAAAATATTTGTAAAAAATCAAAAGGAAAAAACAAAACCTTTTTATAAAAAAAGTTTGAAGCAAATAGAAAGCATAATATTTTATAAGTAAAAAATAGTTCAAATTAAAAAGTCTTCAAAAAGCAATTAAAAGCTCAAAACCCTTAAGAAAGATTTTTTTTAAACTTAAAATCAGAAAATCCAAAAAAAAAAAAACGCAAATAGGTATGGAAAACCAGCACCCCGTTTACTGTATCTTATGCTAGAAGTTTTTACATCGAAAAAAACATTTTAACCCTGCCTCCTACAGAACGAAGTAAGAAATGGTGAAATTGACAAAAGTGTTAGTGCTAAATCTTTCAGATCTTGTAACTTTTAAAACTGTGACAATTTTTTTTTTTTAACATATAATTTAACTAGCGGGCGTTGCCCGCTACGTTGTTAGCGTGCCTTAGACCTAGTTTTTGGGATGATGGATAACTTTTCAGTTTGCCCACTATATGTGTACAAAAATTTAATAAAATCCTTTAAGCCATATAAAAGATAACAAAAAGTGGGCGTAAAACTGCCACGCCCACCAAGTCTTAATCTATTATAGCAAATAGTGCTTATGAGTCATCCCAATATCTGTGTACCAAATTTCAATAAAATCTGTTCAGCCATATAGAAGATAGTGAAGATGTGGGCGTAAAAGTGCCACGGCCACAATATCTAAATTTGATATAACTTAAAGTGCTTATCTGTGACATCTCTTTCTGGGTACCAAATATATATTGCATCGGTAAAGCCATATCGAAAATAGTGAAAAAGTGGGCGTAAAAGTGCCACGCCCATCATATAAAAATTTCATATAGCCTATAGTTCCTTCCAGACCGCTCACTATCTCTGTGTCAAATTTGAATAAAATCGGTTCAGGCGTTTGGACGTGATGCTCACATAAACAAACAAACCAACAGTCATTTTTATAATGGTTGCGATTCCTATTCTCACTT
The DNA here is from genome assembly GCA_021234595.1 of Delia radicum. NCBI lineage: Eukaryota > Metazoa > Arthropoda > Insecta > Diptera > Anthomyiidae > Delia > Delia radicum. Next base: position 84,508,779 of record CM037853.1, read on the forward strand.
TCACCATTCACCTCAGTTTTCGAACCTCATTTTCTCTCAAATAATACAAAATTATAAATTTTTTATTGTCTAATCGTCTTTACAATAAACAAATACTGAAAAATCAGAAATCAAAATGGGACATATAATTAAAAATGCGATTCGAAAATTGAGGTGAATGGTGAAGGTGAGAATAGGAATCGCTATCAATATTAATTAATTAATAATAAGGATAGAGAACTACAGTGTATCACAAAAATAAGTATACAGATATATAAACTATATATTATCATAAAAAATAAGCCTTTAAGTTTTTAAAAATGAAGAAATTTATTTTAGTTTATTATAGTACTAAATATTAGAAATGTTGGCAGACTGAAAGCACAAGAAAAATGGCAGCTAAATGGAAACAATATCAAAATAACCAATGAGTATACGTATCTTGGAGTTATTCATTCTTACACCTAAAATGAAATTTACTAAACATGTGGATAGCAGAAATATCCAGGCAAAAAAACCTATAGACTACACTTGGAAGAGTTTTATTTCAAACAGAGAAATACAATTAAGACAAAAGTGGAACCTTTTCTTAGCGGTATGCTGGTCTATACAAGCAAATGCAGTCCAAGTATGGGGTTACGGTTACTTTGAAGAAATATATGAACTTCAAAGATATTTTATGAAAACAGTTTTGAAGCTGCCAGATTTTACTACAAATTATGCTCTCATGCTGGAGACTTCCGTAGTAAACAATCATTTATACACTTTAGAACTACATATGCAGTACTTGACTCGAGTTATTTTTCAATACCAGGATAATGGGCTACAGTTTCAAATAACGCAAATACTTATTCAAAAAAACTTGTTTTGTTTCAAAAAATTGAAAATGCTAGCAGAAAAACTGAATACACCATGGTCCAGTACACAGTCCAATAAACACCAATGGATTGCAAAATGATCAACTTTTACACATAATACAACAACATCAACATAATCAGTGCTTACAAAATAAAGCAGCCATCTCAAGGATATACAAAAGTTTAGATCATACCCGTGGTCTAAATTATTTTATCCACAATATGAATCAGTCTAATATAACCTGGATATTTAAAGCAAGATGTGGTTTGATTAAACTTAATTACAATACCTTCGGTGCGACAAATGATGAAAAACTATGTAAACTTTGCAATATGGGTACAATTAAAACATTCCAACACTTTTTATGTGCTTGCCCTATTCTTAAGGAATTCAGAATCGCTAGCTTCGGAAAATCCAACTTACTAGTTGAAGAAATGATAGAAATACTGAACGGTGCTACAGAAACAGATTGGGAAAAATTGGTACAATACCTTAACACAGAATTATAAAGGGTCCGCCATCTAACGTTTTTTTTTTCAACTAGTGCTTATTTCGTGAATGGTAACACTTAACTCATGTCTAATTTGACAGATAATTAGTTTTATCCTTCCTCTGAACGAATATGGTCCGTATGTTCGTTATCTTGTGAAAAAAGTGAAAGAAACTGGCATCCTCATTGATAAACCAAAGCGTGAAAAGCCAAAAACAGTGCGTACACCCGAGAATATTGCTGCTGTGGCAGAAAGTGTGCGTGAAGCGCCATCAACATCAATTCACCGTCGTTCTCAACAATTGAACATTATGGAGACATCATTGAGGCGAATTTTGCATAAACACCTTGGTAAGACGCCATACAAAGTCCAATTCATTCAGGAGTTCAAAAAAGAAAAAGTTATTTTGATACAAGAATATAATTAACTTCCTTGATAAATTAATTTTAAAATCACCGGAAAATTTCGACAGACATTATAAACATACATAGTCGAACATTACTTCTTTTGTTTTTTTTTATTTGCAATAAATATTTAATATAGAATTTATAAATAAATTTGTAAACTTAATTAATTGTAAATAAAGAAACTACTACTACTAAATATTTATTAACAACAACAAAATAGTTATAATTATTGTAGAGAAAAATTTTAAACGGGATTAAATTAACATCACAAAAGTTAGTATACACTATGTATGATATTTGGACTTGTAATGAATATGCCTGAGTTTTCTGTGTAGCGTCGGAATAATACATCGTATACTATCAAATTAGAGAAAATCTTAAATTTGGTGAGTTTTACATAAATGGTATTAACTTTGGTATTTATCCATAGATTTGCTTTCGAAATTACTTTTTTTCTTTGTTTAAGAACTACGTTTATGAAAAAAAAAAGTATTTTATATTTTCCATTGCAGGAAAAATATTTTATATATTTTTTTCCAAAATTTTCCATTTTTAGTTTTTGTCGAAAAAAGAGATTTTTAGATTTAATTTCAATTCATAGGTCCCAAACTACACAGACGATTGAAAATAGTATTCAAAAGATATGTTACGCATTAAATAATAATTATTTTTAAATTTGATTGACCAAATTAGCTTAATCTTAAATCGAGATAACATCAAAATTGTCAATTTACTCAAAAGTTATATATATATGTATATATATAATGTCCTATGGTTCCTTAAGAGGAACAAAGGCCACAACGAAATCGTTCCATTCGGTTCTTCAAAAATTAAAGTTAAAATTAAAAAATAAAAATATGTGAGATGTTATTTTGCTTCAGCAATAAAAATTCATTATAATAAATAAACTGCTCCATTAAAAAAATTAAATGCGATTTTCGGGCTTAGGAGGCCTAAATACATAATAAAAGAATAGTCGAATGTTTGTCGCATTTTTGCTGTAAACTAGTCCCAGTAAAAAAATGTAGTGTTTTTAGAAGCAGGATAAAAGAAATGCGCTGATGTAAGTGCTTACTATTACATAATACTGACAAGCAGCACAAGAAACGAATAATTTTCGGCTCTATGAAACAAGACCCCAATGAAATAAGTCCCCAAACCAAAAATGAAATAACGCCCCAATTTTTGGGGCTTTATTTCATTATGAAGCAATACCCCAAAAAGAAATGAAATAACCCCCCAACCAAATGAAACGAAACCCCTAAATAAAATGAAATAACACCGCAATTTTGAGGCTTTATTTCATAATGCAGTAAAGCCCCATTTTCGAAAATGAAATAAGGCCCCAATTAAAAAAAAAAGCAAAATTATATATTACTTTAAAATATTTCTTTATTCCTAATTAATGCATAGTAAAAAGGCTGAACATCGTATAATCGCACGCAGAAAAAACTTTATTTCGCGAAGCCGCCTGCCGCGTTCTACGGAGGAAAAAACCCCTAAGAGCCACACAGAAAAACTTGTTTTTACAAATTACTTGATGTCTTAAAAATATAAGATTTCAACGGATTCGACATCTGATTTGAAAACCAAGTTCTTCTGGGTGGCGGCCTTCGGCCGGTCTTAGGGGTTTTTTTCCTCCGTAGAACGCGGCAGGCGGCTTCCCGAAATAAAGTTTTTTTCTAAGTGCGACATAAAAGAAACTTCAACATTATTGCACGGTATAATCTCACTTACTAATAGCAAATAACTATTTACATTAATAACTTGATAATTCATGCAGTAATGAAAACGGTTATTTGCTTATAATACTTAAAAATTTTCATTTTTAAGAAAATGAAATAACACCCCAAAAATATTATTTGGGGACTTATTTAATTTTTCATATTGGGGCCTTATTTCATTATGAAAAAAAATCACAAAAAAAAAATGAAATAAAGCCCCAAAAAATTAAATAAGACCCCAATTTTTTTTATTAGAAATTTGTGGGGCCTTATTTCATTTTTGGTTTGGGGACTTATTTCATTGGGGTCTTGTTTCATAGAGCCATAATTTTCGTATAAAAATAAACAAAGAAAAATTTTGAGCTTACTGTTTTCCCTAACAAGGATGCAGGTTATAAGCAGCTTACCCTAATCCCTTATAAGGATGCAGATTGTAATGCAGAAAGTTTTATATCGATCTGTACCGATTTTCCCTAGTGATTTCCGATTGTGTTTGCTGTTCTCGAGTATGTAAATAAATAAAGAAAAATTTCAGTCTTAAAACATCAATTTATGACCATCATTTAATTTTATGTGTGAATTTTTAGGGAATTTTTTTCTGTTTGATATTTTCTTTTTTAACAAAAACAAAACCCTGACTTTGTATGTATTATTGTTGTTGTTGTTGTTTGTATATTAAATGCCTTCGCATGCACTTAAACAATTCTTCTTCTCTTTATATTTATGATGATCATGATGATGATCATAATAATCATCATAATAATCATCATAACCTTTTTGATCTTTACTATGATAATTGTTATTATATTCTAAATGTTAATAATATTTTTTTTTTATTTTTTTTTTTTTAATAAATACATTTTTAACATTGATTTTAATTACCCTTAATATAAATTTTCTTGCAAAGTCTGAAGCGCTTTATGTATCTTTGCGTTTCTAGTGTTAATTAGTTAATTTTTCTGCTAATATTTAATGAGCAAACCCTAATTACACAATTGTTTTTCTTAGATTTAAGATAAACAAATTTAAATTAAATTGTAATTTTTAAGTGATTGAATAAAAATGTGATTTAATATTTAGTCTTTTTTAAATATATACTCGTATTTCTACCGTTAATATCACATATAGAAATATCGAAAATCTTATGTCTGGGAGGTTTTAACAACTTTCGATACACCTTTCAGATAAAGGTCTTTCAAATTTCATTGAACATTGGCGTCATTTTAAAGATCGAATCACAGAATTATTTTTTCGTTGCGCAAAGGATAACGAAATTTAGAAAATGTCCTTAATTCGCGAATATCTTAGAAAACCCATAGTATTTTTTATATTTAATATAAAATGTTATGTCTTCACATAGCACCCTACAGTCAGGGAAAAAAGTTTCATCATATTGATGATATTGTTTCATAAATCGTTTGTCATCAATTATTCATCATATTTAAGATGTTTTCAAAAATATGATGAAAAGTTTTATGAAAATGTATGACAAATGTTTTACAGACCTTCATCATTTCATCAAAAAGTTTCATGAACTTTGTGACTAGATTAGATTAGACTAGAGTGGCACTATGCACCGCGACCAGAAGTTGGTATTTTGTGCTGCCAACGAATACACCCTATAGATTCAGGCTCCCTACGAAGCCAACAACAATTCCAAACGTCCGATGGCGTCACTATTCGACCACCAAAACAACGCACCCTCCTGTCGGAGAGCCTCGGACATTTGCAGAGAACATGCTCTGAGGTCTCAGGTTCCAATTTACAAAACATGCACGTATCCGTAGAGGATCGTCCCATCTTGTACAATTGATACCTAAGGCCACAGTGTCCCGTGAGGTAACCCGTCACGGTTCTTAGTTCGCCTCTCGGCATAGACAAGAGTTTCCGCGACCTCACCCCAGAGGGATATATAAACAGCCTCGCCTGTCGCTGCCCAGGCAATCTGGCCCAATAGGCCCCAAACTCCGACTCCATCCGTCTTGTGAGACTCTCTCTGACATACCCATTGGGTACGCCACAGAAGGGTTCAGACTAAAAACTTTATCTTTTTATTGAATTTCCTATTCGAAATTTAGAAAATATTATTTAGTCCTTTGTCGACCGTACTTAAATTGATACACTAAAAAGAAAAAATAAGTTAGTAAAAAAGTTAATAAAACGTTTTGTAAATCAAGTATACTATTTCTCAGGATTTTATGCTGAAATTGTGTTTTCAGTTAATATTTTAGTTATTCTTATTCAGCACTTAACTGTTTTGAACTAATGTTTTACTTATATTTTACTACTGTTTTACTAATTTATTTTGCTAAAAAATTGTGCTGATAAGCACATTAATAGTGTGGACAGCAACCAGATTGAAAGATATACGCAGAATCAAGTAGATGTAAAGAAATGTCAAGATGTCAAGATATGTCAAGATATAGTAGAAACGAGGAAAATTATACTAAAAAGTAAAACTCTTGTAAAACATATAAAAAACCAATCATGGAAGATTTTTGTATCTGTTTTTCATACAAAAGAATGCCAACAATGTGAATACATATGTGGATTAAAAAAATGTTTAATTTTGTGTCGTCACCGGCTTGTCAAATTTTTAATTAAATTAAAGATATAATAAAATATTTAAATTTAATAAATATTAAATGTGTATTTGTAAACTAAATCTTTAAAGTGAATTTGACCACACTCAAATTGCAAACAAATATACGTTCAGGTAGACAGACTTCAGCGAAGGACAAAGACACATATATTTGGTAATATTTTATGTTTCCTTTTTCTTATTGCAAAGAAAAGGCTTGCAAAACCATTGATGTAAGTAGTTGAAAGATAATTTTGTTTATTTATAATTATTTCTATATATTTTCAGATATTAAATTAAGTCATGTCGTCAATGTGCGAGTATGAACATTTTTATATTTGTACCCTATTGTAAATTATTTTTAAAAGAATCACAAACAAATGTTCCAGATGTTCAGCAAATAAATTAACTAAAATTAAATTTTTTTACAATTTTTTTGAGTTTTTTTCTGTTTACTAATATTCAGAAAAAAATTTATTAAGCAAAATTTTTGCTGAATCTACTAAATTTATTGCTAAAAGTCAACTCGATTATTTTGCTAATATTAGCATTTTTTTAGCAAACACCCTCCTGACTAAAATTTTGCTGATTCAGTAAAATTTTTTGCTAACTTTACTAACTTTGTTTTTGAGTGTAGGCAAATTTGAAATTTTTTTTGGGGATTCGAGATTATCGACCCAACATTTAAAAAAAAAAAAGTGTCGTCAAGAATATTTTTTTTCAACTCCTTCTATAAACAAATCCATGGGACATATACACTATCGGTCAAAATATAGTGCAAATGTATAAAAACGTACACTAAAAAAAAATCACTAAAGTCAGCAAATAATTTTGCTGAGTCAGCAAAATTGTATTCAGGAGGGTGCTTGAGCAAAAATTGCTAATGAGTGCAAAATCTTTTGCTAAAAATCATCAGGCTGATTTTTAGCAACAAAATTATATAGATTCAGCAAAAGTTTTGCTAACACTTTTTTTATTGAAAATTAAAAATCCTTGTTAAAAGTTAATATAATTTTTACTAAATATTAGTAGACTAAACAAACTGAAAAATTTTTTACAAAAATTATGCTTTAATTAATTTATTTGCTGAAAATATTTTTTTTGTGATTCTTTTAAAAATAGTGTATACCTCATTTATACTAAGGACTGAGAACGAAAAAAAACCTGACATATTTTCACTTATAACTGCTCGGAACTTTCTTTCTTATCTTGTCAAGTTACTACGTTTTCAGAAAAAGCATATTAGATTATAATAAATATTCAGACATGCATGCGTTTGTTTACAAGTTTCGTTTAAAGTTACCCGTAAAAATATTTTATTTTACTATTTTTTTTTTTTTATATAATTTGTAAAATCAACCAAAAACTAAGAAAAATTGATTTTTTGAAAAAATATTTCATATATGAAAAATCCGCATATGACAAAAATTCTGAAAAGAGTTGATTAGATATTGAACCAAACTTCATTTCCTCAAACTTAGTTTAAATTTAGATTAATTTGTGTAAGTCTGATACGTGGTTGAAGTGCACGTTGCGAAAACACAACGCAGGGCCTTAATGCTTTAAGAACGTTGTCAGATTATGTGTGCAAAATATTGAAGTGATCGGCTCATTATTTTGCTTTCAAATGGAAACTGAACAAAATGTGAGCAATGGAGTTCTTTTGGCATCTTTAGTGCCCTAATTGATAGAAGCACACAATTTCCAAAAAAAAAGTGACAATTTTGGGAACTTGTTTTGTAGCCTTCATCAATCATTTAAAAAGAATCTTAATGTCAATTGATTTCTCTAAGTTCTGGACAATTTTTTTTTTGTAAGAAATTCAAGGTTTTTTTTAAAAATTACACTTTTTTTGCCCTCACTTTTTGTTCATTTGTAAACAAACTAATAATCCGATTTCGCTAATAATTTGTACATATATTTGGAGTTTACTCAGTTTTAAGGCACTAAAAACGGTAGTGAGTATTGGATATCCTAGAATATACTAGTGCCAAATTTTAACAAAATCGAAGGACTTGAGGTCAAAAAATTTGCCTCATTTGAACGTTATCTCATGGAATGGACGATTTATTAGTTTTTAATTTGCACATGAGAATTTTAAGTGTGTTATTGCTAAACTAATAAAGCTAGCTGGCTGTAGTAAAGGGTCCGCCATCTAACGTTTTTTTTCAACTAGTGCTTATTTCGTGAATGGTAACACTTAGCTCCTGTCTGATTTGACAGATAATTAGTTTTATCCTTCCGCTGAACGAATATGGTCCGTATGTTCGTTATCTTGTGAAAAAAGTGAAAGAAACTGGCATCCTCATCGATAAACCAAAGCGTGAAAAGCCAAAAACAGTGCGTACACCCGAGAATATTGCTGCTGTGGCAGAAAGTGTGCGTGAAGCGCCATCAACATCGATTCACCGTCGTTCTCAGCAATTGAACATTTCGGAGACATCATTGAGACGAATTTTGCATAAAGACCTTGGTATGACGCCATACAAAGTCCAATTGGTTCAGGAGTTAAAAAAAAAAAAAGTTATTTGGCGGACCCTTTATTTATTACAATACAGTCAAACCTTTAACGTTATATTTTTCCATTGACGAACTTATTTAACACAATTTAGTATATTGAAGGATCAAATTTCCGAAAGCATACTTAAAATTTTTGGTCCTGAGATATTATGAAAAATAATTTTGTGGAAAATCAGAGAATGTGATCTTTCATTCAATATCCATATTGGCATCATTTAATGACTACAAATATTTAAATAATGTATTTAAAAATTTAACAATTAATGTCCTTTCGAAATGTCATAGGATGTAATTACGCAATAATTAAGTAAGTAAGTACGCAATTTAAGTAAGTAAGTACGTAAGTAAGTACGCAATTTAACTGCATGTGGTTTCCTGTTTAACGTGCATATCACTTTTCCTATGAGTGTCAAAAAAACATTGAAATTTGTCATATTAAATATATGTGAATATACAAAATTTAATATCAAATATCAAAAATAATTTCGTAAACATTCCGTTCATTTTTTAACACTTCTAATTTCCAACTTGATATTTTTGTATGTTGTAGATGATAATTACAAAACCAATTTGAGAAAAATTAATTACGGGTTTTTTGCGATATTCGCGAATAAAGAAAAAATTTTTAACTTGGTTATCCTTTCCGCGAAAAACGTTATTTTTTTGCAATACCGTTTTAAGAACGGGGGTTTAATCTTTAAAATGACACCAAATTTTAATTTTTCTGTTGACGCGTTCATACATTGGATATTTCTAACGCATTTGTTAAAAACCAACAACTTTTAGCAGCAACTAAACACAATTTAATAAACAAATTTTTGGAAAAAGATAAAATACTTAGCAAAAACATGGTAATGACCAGAGAACGAAGCCGATCGGCTGATAGCCGCGGCTTAGCCGCCGCCGACTATTTTTCAGGCACTTGAGCCGCCGCCGACTTGTGCGGCTAATTTCGGCTAGAAATGTTGGTTGATTGCTTCTACAAAATGGCGTTTATAATTTTTTATAAACGAAAGGTGAATTTAATGAGAATCCTCTATCTTTTAAACACCGCCAACCACCTGGTAACATTAAGTTTTTAATATGTCGCAACATAAAAATATTCCATAGCGTCTGTAAAAATAAGTCCCGTTATATTTTTCGCGTTGCAAGAAAAAGTGAATATTAAAAATTTTAAAATGTTGCAAAAAAATATAAAAAACTATTTCTCTACTAAAAAACTATTTCTCTATAAAAAACTATTTCTCTATACAAACTAATCCAAAAATTCCTACTGATTCTGACTCAGTGGGTCGCTGGAAACTGCGTTAATTCTAAAAAGTTGTCTTAATCCTGCTACTGTGAACAAACAGTTGTTCATGACAACAGGGCAATGGTAGCACCATTTTTATTTAATTAAAACAAATATATAACTATACTTAAATGCTATAAGCAAATACTAGTTCCTGTTATTTTTTTAATATACTCGCATATTTTTTTAAAAATAAGAATTAAATTACAAGAATGTGTATTTTTGTCAAAGAATCGTCGACTTTTAGTCGCCGCCGATTTTTTTTTAGTTCAGCCGCCGCCGCCGAAAAATGTTCGGCTTTAGTCGACTTTTAGCCGCCGCCGACTGTTATCTTGTTTAGCCGCCGCCAGCCGAAATACAACATCGGCTTCGTTCTCTGGTAATGACAGGTCACTACCGCATTACTTTTGTATATAAAATAATGACTTACTGCTAATGCGTGGGGGGAGTGTGTTTTAGATTTTTAATTTTGATTATGTATTTTTTTTTTATTGCCAGTTGGGGTGTAATGGTTAGCGCGTTGGACTGTTACACAGATGGTCCCGGGTTTGATTCCCAGTGACGACAACAACTATTTAGAAAAATAATTATATGAGTTTTCTATCCCTCATAGTTTTCTATTCCCCTAGCACTTAACCCCAACGAAGTAAAATCAGTGCTATGAACCAAAAATCAGGGCTATGTACCAAAAATGTACAATAAGTTCGCCAACTCTCCATCAGGTGGCGAGCAACAACTGTTCTACCTTTCATCTCTCCACTATCGCCTTTCCAAAAAAAGCAACACATTAATTAATAGTATTGCTTCTCTTAAAAAAAAAAACTTTTTTTTTTGCTAAACTTTTACCTATCAGCATGTACTAGGCAATAATGTAATAATACTAGAAATAGCTTTTTCAGGTCATTTTAAAACAAATACCTCCTGCATAAAGTGTATTTTCATAAAATGCATTTTTTAAAGTTTAAAGTTGTACTAGTTGAGCAATAATACTGCAGAACATATTTTAAATATTTTGCGAATTTGTATGTCTATATCGCGAAACAACGCTTTAATCTGTTTTATCAAAATCCGCGAAACAAGTCAAATTTGAAAACGTTTGTGTCCTTTAAGTTGGATATTAGGGGCGTCCCTAATATCCATATAGTTACTAATAACCGATAAATACTTTACTTCACTTTTTATTTACTTTTTAGACATCGTTTCACGTTTTTAGGGGTTGGGAGCAGCATAAATCGACAAAGTGCAATATAAGGACCAGCCTATTGGATATGCATCGTTATTATTATTTTAGATAAATATTCATTTTTAGTTTAAAACTTTTTTATGTACTACTTATTATACGGCTAGGGTAGCTAAAATTTGATAATTGCAAAAAAAAACGTCAAAAGTTATATCCCTAGAGCACACAGAAACTTTAGACTTTTAATAACCCGATTAAAAAAAATTAATATGATGCTTAATATAATCATACGAAATTTTATATGAGTCTTAATGCAGTTTTATCCGAGAAATGGGCCCATAGAATTATATAAGTTTGCATAAGTTTAGTTTTAATTTGATAATATCACTTTAAATTACATCCGAATAGTGGCGCGATGCAATTTAATCCGATTTTATATAGCGGTATAAATTTATATCTGAACTGATACTAATATATACAAAATAACCTATAGTTATAACCGGTTTTTGATTTTAAAACTTCATTAAAATCCGAAATATTTGCAGAAATAGTTACCGTAAAATACGGGTTTTGCTTCCTTTAAGACGTTAGACACTTGCAAAAAGTTTACAATTTCATAATTTGTAGCAAATTCTTTTCCATTTTGACATTTTATTTTATTCAAAAAATTCTTTTGAAATTACCTAAAAAAAATAAGTTGTTTGAGAAAAAACTTTGAAAATGAACAAAAATTGGGCTAAATTTTGTATATATGTATTATACACAAAATTATATGGGAAATTAATTGCACTATTGTATTAATGTAATACAAATTTATATCCAAAAAATGATTCACAAATTTTCTAGTGTGACTTTGCATGGCGTAATATACAATTTTATCAAAAATGAAATTGTGTTGTTTTAAATATAAGATGGCGCAAAAATAACCTTCCGATGTTTTTTTTTTTTATTATGTATTTATTATGTATAGCATTTTCTGATAGGAGGATTACTTTTGCGCCACCTTATATGATATAATATCTAAATATATATTAGTTTGTATTTTGTAATGTCTACGCATATATAACGTCATTATTAATTGGATTAGTTTTAAAGTATTCTAAATGCAATATACAATTATATATTGAACGAGATGCGATATCATATTAAAATTTTTCAACGACATTAATTTTATATATGAATTTATATAATTTTGTCCTGTTAAATACACTGACAGACAAAAACGTATAAGTGTATATAAAATAATGTATTATTTTATGCAAACTTTTTTACTCGGGAAATTAAAGATTTATAACCATCCAAAAAAACTACGTATTTTTTATTGGTGAACTCAGAAGTTTCAGATTTTGTAGACAAATTAAAAATTATATAAATTGCCTGCCACTTACAAGGAAGCTTTTCCGATGGGTTCCTCTGAACTTTATAAAATTCGGATTGGTGATAAAGGAGCCAAAAAAAAATATGATAAACGTATTTTTCAGCTGCCCTTGATTTGTGGTTTAACTGTGGCGGTGAAATTTATCACATCTTTGTGTGAAAATATGTTTAATGTTTAAGATATTTAGACTTATTTAAAACAGCTTTCAAATACTCGAGAAAACACACATTTTAAAAGCCATTTTGACACTGTCGTGGACCCAGGCTGCCACTTATTTGAATTTTTTTAAGTATTGGTGAAAAAAATTATTCACTACTTTTTTTCTTTTTTCGTATATCCGATTTTTTTAAAGATCGGAAGGAGCCCACCGGGCTGTACTGCATGTCTTGTATTAACAAAATCGTAAATTTTCCAAGGAAGTGTTCAAGCTCGCTAGTGTGATTGTAGTCTCAAAGAAATAATGATAAATAAAAAATATACAATCGGAAAATTTAAAAATATACCTGACATCGCGAAGGTCTTCTTTAAGCTAAATTATGTATTTCCAATTCACTTTAATTTATATTTTAGACGATTTCATATGCTTTTCAAGCGTTCTTGTGTATTTACTTACAGTTTTCTTTAATCAATTTTTTAAATAAACACCATTTACAATTTCTAAAAAAAAACAACAACATCAATAGCTGCTTAATTTTAAAATGTCGCATTTCAAGGAGCGCCGATCGAAATTGGTTTAGAGACGGAGGAGATAAGAAAAATAAACAAAAAACTAAAAATAGAATATTTGTGTTGTTAGTGTTGTCACTTCTGAGTATAATATACAATAACAGAAAAAGCTAATAGGAAAAAAAAACTGCAATTTAGCTGCATTAGCTGCATAGATTTTGAGATATCGTATATATCGTAAAAAAAATACTGAAAACTATGTTACCAGATCCGTACGTAGCAAACCAAATTAAAATAAAAAGATTGCACTGTCAGTAAATTATCAACTTTTGAAATGACACACTACGGCACAGGTACATTTAAGTTTGGGTCGTAGAATCCAGTGCTATCTCCGTTGTAAAAGATGATTTCAAATACACAGAAAAAATTATTGCCAAAAAATGTTGAATTGAACTTTTGTTTGATTACAAACTCACTTTCAATTATATGTTTAATAATATGTATTAACTGTTTAATTGAAAATGAATTTGGTAAAAACAAAATTTCCACTCTTTATAACAAATAATATACCACATAGAAAAAAATGCCAAAATTAAAAAATCGATTAAACTGAAAAATTCGCGTTTTTTTAATTTTGGCGATTTTTTTTCAATTTTACAATTGCAAAAAAAGATCGCCAAAATTAAAAAAACGCGAATTTTTTAGTTTAAAGTTTTAGAGATTTTTTCGAATTTTTACAATTTTTTTAAAGTTCTGCAATTTTGAAGCTTGCTTTTTTAATTTTGGCAAATTTTTTGGAAATTTGGCGTTTTTTTTCCAAATGTTTTCGATTTTTTTTAAATTTTGGCGATTTTTTTACAATTTTAGTGATTTTTTAAAATTTTGTAAATTTAACGATTTGTCTTTAATTTAAACAATTTTTCCCCAATTTTTGGCGATTTTTTTTAAATTTTAATTTATGTTTTAATAATATCTACTAAAAATTTGTTTGAAATAAAAAACAATATTCAATTAAATTTTTAATAGATATGAATAGAACTATAATTGAAAATAATATCAATTAAATAGTTACAAATTATATTAATTGTTCCTACAATTTCCTCAATATGACCGAATTCAATTAAACTTTAACCTGAATCAACAAATATTTTAATTCATTTTTAGTTTTTTTCTGTGTAGACATATTTAATTTTTAGTTTTGCATTGTCTCAAGCAATTTTTTGATTATATTTTAAGGCAACGACATCGAAATCTCTTATGAATTGACATTTTTTATTGCTTTTTTGTCGAAAATCAACTCTAATAATGATATCCGCCCATTTTCAGGCTATCTTTTCTAATGAAATTTGAAGTTTCGAACCATATAATACTGAACTAATAGACATTTCCTATTTGGTCCAAGTCAAAAATAAGTATTTTTATATTGAATTTATCAATAACATTTTTTACTTCCTAATAAATTGTATTTAGTTTTTAAATTTGTCAAATCACTTCATGCAGAGGGGGGGGGGGGGTCTCTAGCCCCCTTTTCTGAGTATTATTTCATGTGTTACATTAAATTTCAATTTTTAACATATCTAAATTTAAATTTTCTGTGTTTTAACTGGAAATTTTAAGTACAAAAAGTAAAACAAAAAACTTTCCAAGTGTAGTAAAAATATTAAGGCTCCTATTTACTTATAAATATTAAACTCTTTTGCTGATTTTAGCAGTTTTATTTTAAGTTTTACTAATTTTTACTAATATTTAGTAATTTTTAATAATTTTTTCTACCTAATTAATTTCACTAATATTTAGTAAAAAGTTTGGTTGATTTCCATTACTATTTTGATTACTACTTATACTTTACACACTCATAATAATCAATGCATAAAAATACGAAATTGTTGTGAAAACTACAAAAAGTTCGTAAAATGTACAAATTTTTGTTTATTTTACAAAAAATTTGGTTATTTTGACATTTTTTCGTAATTTTACGCATGGATTATTATCAGTGTAAAAATTACAGTCAAGTTTTGCAAAAATTAGCAAAACAATCTGCTGGCCTAATATCAGCATAATTTTCTATAATAATTACAGTTTTTTCTATAACTTTTACAGACATGTTTATTTGAGTGTGGCAAATCAAAATCTCTTTCTACCAATTTTTGTCCAAAAATTCAAACTGAATCTACGCTTGGAAAATATGGGTTAAGAAAAAATTGTTTAAAAGTGCGAAGAAAATTTGAATGTATTGTTGACTATCATGACATGAAATAATAAATATTAAGTTGATCAACAACGCAAAGTTGCTTCTAGTTGCTTTTTTCAGCAAAAACGTAACTTCTCCTATATTAAATTTTTGATTGCAAAAATAAATTGAATTTCCCAACTTTTTTTTATGACATCGAACAATTTACAACAGTCACTTTTATATTTCCTACCATGAGTATAAGTGAATTAATTGATAGTTGGGGTTAAAGGCCTGCGTATACACGGAGAGTATTATGATGGTAATAACAACTGCAAATGCTAATAAAACATTTATTAACAACCATTGTTCTTCATGTTAGTTAAAGAGCTGAAGTGTACAATTTTTGTATACTCTTTTCACATTTTCCTTAATTATACTTACCCCAGCTATTCGTTTATCCTCAGATGGCACCAATGTGGGATGATAAATGCCATTTGAAATATCACCAACACGACTTATACGTCTTATCATATGTGACATACGTCTCCTTGCAGAATTATCATCAGTAAAGTATACATAACGATCATCATTATCTGATTCAGGCATAATATGGTCTTCTTTAGAGGATGTGTCTGGCCATGGTTCACTTTGAACGGATGTTGTTAGCTCTACAGTTTCAATTAGGTCCACACTATCATCATTTGGATTTAAAGGTGGTTGTACTTTATTGACTTCTTGTTTGAGTATTTGAAAGGCCTCTGTAGAGAAAAAACAAAACAAATTTAAAATATTTATTGAAGAAGCTCCGCTTAAAGGACAAGCCACTGTACCTAATACTAATTTATTTTTAACTTCTTCCTGACATTCTTTAATAAAATGTTCTACTCTTCTAGCTGTACGGGGTGGATTTAAACATTTCGTTTTCTGTAGGTAAAACAAACAAAAGACTTAAGTAACAAACTCTGTTAGCAGTACTTAATTGAAACAAAAGACTTAAGCAACAAACCTTATTAATACTTTCATAATATTGATGATTTCCATATCCTTGTATGTGTAGCATCAAAAACATCACTGTCACTGCTTTTACATACAAAAATTGCACAATTTTCATTTTTCACTGTGTGTAGACAAAAATTAATAGCGAATTTTACAACCTTTGGCTCGAAATTACTTTTTGCAAATGAAAATTAAATTTAATGCAATTTTCCAATGTCATGGAAAAGTGTTTAAATATATGATGTTTTTTTGTTTAGTTTCTGAACTTGTTTGGTTGGTTAAAAGTTTTAAAAAAAATTACACATTGCGTTGTATAATTGTTGGTAATTGGCCTGTCGGTAGACCGTTTTTTTATTTTTATTTTTTTTTTTGTGCAATAACTCCATCTATTACAAGATGTGTCAATGTTGCAATATTATTATCTTGTTGAATTATCAATTGCAAAACAAGTTACATAAAAATATTGAGAGTGAAATTAACTAATACGTTTTTTTAATGTTTTTCATATTTTAAACTAGCGTTTTCCAAGTTATATACAAGTTCAATGTTGATTTAGAAAAAAATTTAATCTTTTTTGTATCCTTATTACAAGTTACAAGTACAAAGACAAAGACAAGAAATACAAGGCCTTAACATCATGAGTCTTACAAAAATATTATTAATATAATTTAATATAATTTATTTAAACAAATTAATTTTATGCTTAACTCATTAATGGCACGTCATAGATAGACAATTTTCAGCCACACATTTGCCAGATACTTAGAATCATGCTTCATTAAGAAATTTTTTTAATTTCTTTTGCCTCAAAGCACTCACTGGAGGAAATATTAGCAACCAAAGTTGAAACTTTGCCATAATATAAATCCTAGACGGTTTAAGATATTTAAAAAATTTTTAATTTTCTGCAAAAGTTTTTATTCAAAAGTGTTTGAAAAAATATTTTTTTTTAGTTAACCGATTTTAAATTGAACAAGCTCAGTTGTTTTGTGAGAAACTTAAGAACAATCGCCCTGGTCCGGATACGCATAGAAATGTATATAAAGTTATAGTTTGCAAGAAAAATTGTTTTGTTAATAAACTATCAGTACACTCAAAAAAATAAGTTAGTACAAAAGTTAGTAAAACGTCTTGTAAATCAGGTATACTATTTTTTAGCAAATTTTTTTGCTAAAATCGTGTTTTCAGCTAAAATTTTTGTTATACTTATTCAGCACTTAACTTTTTTATACTAATGCTTTACTAATATACTAATGTTTTACTAATTAATTTTGCTAAAAAAAATTGTGCTGATAAGCACATTAATAGTGTGGACGACAACCAGATTGAAAGATATACGCAATGGCACTAAAAAGTACAACTCTAATAAGACATATAAAAAAATCAACCATGGAAGACTTTTGTATCTGTTTTTCATACATAAAACAAAATTGAGGATTAAAACAACTTAAATTTTGCGTTGTCACCGGCTTGTGAAAATAATTGTCTATTAATTAAATAAAAGACAAAATAAAATATTTAAATTTAATATGTATTTCGAAACTAAATCTAGTGTGGTCAAATTGCAAAGAAACATATACAGACATGTAGACAGAGTAAAGCGAAAGACAAAGACACACATCTTAGGTAGATTTTTATGGTTCCTTTTACGTATTGCAAAAAAAGGGTTGTTTTTTTCGTTTCGTTTGTTTTTGTTTATTTTGTCGTTTCGTTTCTATAATTATCTTCGGCAGTTGTGTCCTTTAAAAGATAGCATCATTTAGACAACCATTGATGTATGTAAGTAGTTGAAAGAAAATTTTTGTATTTATTTCTATATATTTTCAGATATTAAATTAATTCATGTCGTCAATGTGGGAAAATGAAAATTTTTATATTTCGTAATTATTGTAAATTATTTTTAAAAGAATCACAAAAATATGTTTTATGATTTTCAGCAAATAAATTAACTAAATTACAATTTTTCTACAAATTTTTTGCGTTTTTTTCAGTCTACTAAAATTCAGCAAAAAATGTATTAATTTTTAGCAAGGCTTTTGTATTTCTAATCCACTAAGTGTTAGCAAAACTTTTGCTGAATCTACTAATTTTGTTGCTAAAAATCAGCTGACATTAGCAATTTTTTTGCAAGCACCCTCCTGACTAAAATTTTGCTGACTCAGCAAAATTTTTTGCTGACTTTACAAACTTTTTTTTTTGAGTGTATATACTAAAAATTTGTTCGAAATTAAAAACAATATTCAATTCAATTTTTAATGGATACGGTTAAAATCTTAATGGAAATTCAAATCAATTAAATAGTTACGAATTATTTTAACTGATACTACAATTTCCGGACCGAATTCAATTAATCTTTTAATTGAATTAACAAATATTTTAATTGAAACTCGATTTTAGTTTTTTCTGTGTACAAAAAAAATCTTACAAATTAGATGTATAGTTTTTTAAAGAGATATTTAAACGGAGCCTTAACACACATTTTTAAATTTATTCTTTTTAATTTTGAAACCCCTGTTAAAAATCGACATATATGGATCCAAACATGAGCACACACACTTCATACATGTCTACATACATCCATACATAATTCATATGTGTTCATGTGTGTGCAATAACGAAAATTGAGGTAGTATATACAATAATTATGTGCTTATTTTACTTCGACCTATTTGTTGTAATTCAATAAATAAATATTCAAGCTCGAGGTCAGTTTTTTATTTTGTTTTATTCTTTATTATTTTATTTTTCGATATTTCGCTGTCCTCTGGACAGCATCTTCTGGAAATTCGAGTAACAATAATCCAACAGTAAAAACAGACGACCCAAACGTCTTAAAATTTAATATTGTACTTTTAAGACGTTTGGGTCGTCTGTTTATACTGTTTGATTATTGTTACTCTGACCTCGAGCTTGAATATTTATTTATTGAGGTAATATATACATATATCATCAGACATGTCAATACATTTCCATACATGATAATATTTCTACATATTTTCAGATATTAAATTAATTCATATCGTCAATGTGGGAAAATGAAATTTTTATATTTCGTAATTATTGTAAATTATTTTTGAAAGAATCACAAAAATATGTTTTTATGATTTTCAGCAAATAAATTAACTAAATTACAATTTTTCTACAAATTTTTTGCGTTTTTTTCAGTCTACTAAAATTTTTATTTCTAATCCACTAAGTGTTAGCAAAACTTTTGCTGAATTTACTAAGTTTGTTGCTAAAAATCAGCTCGCTGATTTTCAGCAAAAGATTTTGCTGACATTAGCAATTTTTTTGCAAGCACCCTCCTGACTAAAATTTTGCTGACTCAGCAAAATTTTTTGCTGACTTTACAAACTTTTTTGTTTGAGTGTAGATGGTGTTTCAATAGATAGCGATACGGAAAAAATTGGATAATTTAAAGCAACATTTCTCTTGAATTTACAATGCATCTGGTCTATATAGAGATGTATCACAAATTGAAAACTCTATTAATGAAATAGTTTCTAGTGTTCCAAATAATAATTTTGTTTTTGATAATAATTTTTCGGGCCTTGATGCTCAAAATTGTGATAGACTTGTCCACTTGAATGAATTGTTGGAGCATACAAAGAATATTAACAACAAGAAATCTTGCGGATTTGACAATATTTCAAATTTCATTATTCGAAAACTTCCTATAAAAACGCTTGAATACCTTACGATCATTTATAATCAATGTATTAGCAATTCTTATTTTCCAAATGTGTGGAAGATATCAAAAATAATTCCTATTAAAAAGAAGCCTAACAATACGGATATCAATAACCTCAGGCCAATTTCTTTACTTTCAAATGTAGGAAAGCTTTTTGAAAAAGTTTTACGTGACAAAATGGATATTGGAGTTACTGAACCTTATATTGCAAATCTGCAATTCGGTTTTAGGAAAAGTCATTCCACTACTGATGCGCTACTTAAATTCCAAAATGACGTCGTGAGTAATCTTCGACTTAAACAATGCACAGTAGCGGTGTCATTGGATGTTGAGAAGGCCTTCGACCATGCTTATCACAATGGAATTATTTATAAAATGATTCGAATTGGATTTCATCCTCCTATTATCAAATTATTCAAAAGTTTTTTTTTCTAATAGGAAATTCTCTGTTCAATTTGGCCAAATGCTTTCTGATTTTGGAAACGTATGTATATTGTGGTGTTCCTCAGGGATCGATTTTAGCGCCACACCTTTATAACATTTTTATGCATGACTTTCCTCATATAGGCTCGGATTCCATTACTTTGTTATATGCTAATGATTCTCTTGTTTACTCTCACAACGAATCTCCACGTAGGGCATATTAGAGCAAGTTACTGAACACTTGGAAACTGTAAGACATTTTGATGACGAGTGGGGGGTTAAGATAAACATATCAAAATGTGAGGCTATCTGCTTACGTAATGCTTCGGGCAAATGTAGAATATTCCAGAGAGTAAACAGCTAAGGCTCTACATCAACAACATTGAAATTCCGTTTAGGGATAGGATTAAATACCTTGGAGTGACCTTTAATAAACTTCTAAAATTTATTGAACATGCCCTCCTAGTACTGGAAAAAGCCAATAGAATTCTCAATAACAAAAATTTACCAGTAAATACTAAACTTTTGCTATATAAAACGAGCTTAAGACCAGTTATACTATATGGATTTCCAATTTGGTTCAATGTGTCACCGATTATAATTAAGGAAATGGAAATTTTCGAAAGAAAAATATTGCGAAACTGCATTGGGAAACACTTTAAATCCTTTTGTAAACGATATTCAAATAAATATATATATAGTGAATCTAGTGTAACTCCCATCGGGCTTTATGTTTGTGACATTCTTGGGAGATTCATAACAAGGACTTGCTTTCATGAAAATAATTATCAGCCCAATTATCAATAACAATTCCGTGAGAATTTTTTCCCTATTCCTTGTTCCCCTGTTCTTAATAAAATCTGCCCGGGGATTTTTTCACTTTTCCCTTATTCTAAACGAATTTCGAAATGGGAAACTCTTCCCCCGGAAAAAAGTAGGTATTATGAGTGTCAATAATAGGGAGAATTGTGATAGCATTTGTATGAATTATTCAATTATTCACTTGATATTATTCAATTCTCTCTCCCTTATTATTATTTTCCCCGCCTGTTTAGAATAAGAGGATTTTTTTCTCGAGAAAATAAAATCCGCAAAGGAAAAAATCCGAGGGAATATTCATAACCGGGCTGTATATCTCAGATATTTACGAACAACAGAAGCAATTTAGTTGGTCACATATTAATTACTTATCCCCATTGGATACATGAATAAAACTGCACCATCTTTTGATCTGTCCACTTCTTTGAGACACAATTTTTTCTCAAAGAGTGTACAAGGCACACAAAGAGGTTTGTTTGGTGTATCCGAAATTTTTATTATTTTTTAGTATCATTATAATTTTATTGTTTGTTTTTAATTTTCTTCTTAGTTATAAGTTAATATTAAGTTAGTTTTATACACTCAAAAAAATAAGTTAGTAGAAAAGTTAGTAAAACGTCTTGTAAATCAGGTATACTATTTTTTAGCAAAATTTTTTGCTAAAATCGTGTTTTCAGCTAAAATTTTTGTTATACTTATTCAGCACTTAACTGTTTTATACTAATGCTTTACTAATATACTAATGTTTTACTAATTAATTTTGCTAAAAAAAAATTGTGCTAATAAGCACATTAATGGTGTGGACGACAACCAGATTGAAAGATATACGCAGAATGAAGTAGATGTCGCGGCATGTCAAGATGTAGTAGAGAAGAGGAAAATGATACTAAAAAGTACAACTCTAATAAGACATATAAAAAATCCACCATGGAAGTTTTTGTATCTCTTTTTCATACATAAAACAAAATTGAGGATTAAACCAACTTAAATTTTGAGTTGTCACCGGCTTGTGAAAATAATTGTCTATTAATTAAATAAAAGACAAAATAAAATATTTATTTATTTAAACTTATATATTATATATAACATATAGATTAATAATAGTGTGGTTAAATTGCAAACAAACATATACAGAAATGTAGACAGAGTAAAGCGAAAGACAAAGACACACATCTTAGGTAGATTTTTATGGTTCCTTTTTCTTATTGCAAAAAAGGGTTGTTTTTTTCGTTTGGTTTGTTTTTGTTTATTTTTTCGTTTCGTTTCTATAATTATCTTCGGCAGAAGCGTCCTTTAAACGATAGCATCATTTAGACAACCATTGATGTAAGTAATTGAAAGAAAATTTTTGTTACGTTATATATATTTATTTCTATATATTTTCAGATATTAAATTAATTCATGTCGTCAATGTGGGAAAATGAAAATTTTTATATTTCGTAATTATTGTAAATTATTTTTAAAAGAATCACAAAAATATGTTTTATGATTTTCAGCAAATAAATTAACTAAATTACAATTTTTCTACAATTTTTTTTCAGTCTACTAAAATTCAGCAAAAAATTTATTAATTTTTAGCAAGGCTTTTTTATTTCTAATCTACTAAGTGTTAGCAAAACGTTTGCTGAATCTACAAATTTTGTCGCTAAAAATCAGCTCGCTGATTTTTACCAAAAGATTTTGCTGACATTAGCAACTTTTTTGCAAGCATCCTCCTGACTAAAATTTTGCTGACTCAGCAAAATTTTTTGCTGACTTTACAAACTTTTTTTTTTGAGTGTACTTTAGGTTAGGAGATCCACTCTCAAAACATGCTAAGCCTCGGAAGCAAGGGCGCAATTTTTCTACTAATTCTGTTTTTTTTTTAATTAAATTTTAACAAATTTGTGTAAGTAGGATACTGTTTTTTAATTATTTTAATTAGGATATTACATTTTAGTCCTAAGTTTTAATTTTTTTTACAAATGTTTTATAGAAATATGTATAAATATGTACTTAAAAAAAGGCTCAATAAAATAAACCTTAAACCTTAATTTTTTTTTTTTTGAAAAATATAGTGATTTTTGACGATATAGTATTTATTAGGGTATTCAATCGGTTAACCGTTACTGGATTAATCGATGAATTTTAATCAAGCAACTGTTCGAGTAAATTAAAATGGCCAATTTCAAGTAACGAATAACTGGAACAATTTTGGTCGATTATGCAAGTTAATCGAGTAAATTAAAATATGTTATATTTCAGTTTATATTTCATAAAAAAAAAACTTTAAATGTTTCATTTTTTTGTAATAATATATTTTTTTTTAGATAAATCTACATTCACACAGAACCCCAAAATTCATATTTTGGTTTTTTTTCTTAGTTTTCGGCTTTCAAATTCCATATAAATTTTACATCGAAGACGTATTTCGGGGTTTAATAAGAAAGTAGTAATACAGAGCAATGTGTCCAGTTACTGTGTTAATTTACATTTTATTTATGTTTAGAGGAACTATAACTTTTTTAAGTGGCAATAGGCAATACTGGATATAGGCAAGACTGTACTTTTTTTCTAATTTTGGAGATAAGAACGTTCGGCACCGAGACCAATGCCTATCACATATCACATTTTTAACAATTTCTAAAGATATTTTTAAAATATCCCTCAACAATTACAGAAATTTCTATATTCAAATAAATGGTCGAAACTATAAAAGAAAAATTTAAGACCAAAAGGTACGATCTTCATAAATTAAACGAGATTTTTAAGTATCTTAATAATCAGCAAAAAAATACAAATCGCAAAACTATTAGATTGTGTTAATTTTTTTGGATTGAGTCGTTCACTCCTTTCTTCAATTTGGATCTATATTCAACTTAATCAAATAAATTAAAAGTTTATGGAACTTATATGATTTCTACTCTATATTTTTCCGAGGCATAGACTGTAGGGTGAGCCAAAGTTGTATGGTTAAAAAATATTTTTGCGGAACATTTTAACCCCTTAAATCCCTGTTTTAAAGGTGTTTTTGTTTGATTTTTTTTAAAAGAAGGACAAAAAACACAATTACCTTGAGGTGTTAGAGCGTTAACATATTCTACAAAAATGTTTGATTTTGGTGTATTCAGGGACTTAAAGTAAAATTTTAACATTTTAACCCCTTAAATCCCTATTTTAATGGTGGGATCTCATTTGATATAACTTGATAATATTCGCTTTACTATTTTGTTTCATATTCCAAACAATAGTCAACATTTAAATATACATAAATCAATGGATTGAAAAATTTTGACTTATAGACTGTGTTTCCTAGCTATAACTTAATTTTTTTCAATTATTTCGTAAACAACTGAACCGATCGCTAAAGTGTTTGGTTAGAAATAAATCTATATTGAAGAACATTTTGGTTTCTCTCATTTGACTGTAGTTTGGGTTTAGTTTTTTTTTTTCATAAAAACATTTATTTTCAGCGATTTTAATCGGTATTTATAGAAAATGTTTCATAAATTCAACCAAATTTAAGTCGAGACTTGATTTTTTCTTAACAATCTTACGTATTAAAAGTTAATTCCACGAGATAAATATAGCATATAGTGCGTATAGTATAGCATATAGAATATAATACAGTGTTTTCTGCAAATCCGGATTGTGCATATAAAGATATTTATTTTATGCCAAATATAGATGATCAAGTCAATTTTCTACACAACAATATGGACTTACTTTATAACAAATACATTATAATCAAAACAAAACGCATTCGATATGAACACCCTTGGTTTTCAAATGAAATAAAGTTACTAATCACTGAAAGAAATCATGCCTATGCGAGATGGAAAAGGTTTAAAACTACGGAGATTCATCAAACTTTTAAGTCCTTAAGAAACAGAGTAAACATGCAAGTAAAGATTGCCAAGTCAAAATTCTATGAAGAGCACTTTAAATCTGCAGTTAGTTCGAAAAAGAAATGGAAATCAATTCGTAACATGGGAATTATAAACCAAGAAAAAAATTATGCCAAAGAACGTATAGATGTCAATCAACTTAATCAATCATTTATAAATATACCAATGCCAACTCCTGATACTAATTTTTACACATAAATTTTTGCCCACCATAGCACACATAATATTAATACTCCTGCGCCAAATAACATTAATATCAGTGACAGTAACAATTCTGAAAATCAAATATTATACGGCTTTGACTTTAAAGCTACTACACAGAAAGATGTTCTTGAATCTATTTTGAGTATTAAGTCTGAATCTGCTGGTCATGACGGAATTCACCCAAAATTCATAAAGCTAATTCTACCATACATTCTGCCTCATATAACTCATCTGTTTAACACAATTTTAAACACATCCACATTCCCTTATATGTGGAAACATGCAAAAATTATTCCCACACCAAAATCTAATCATGAATATCGGCCAATTGCAATCTTGACATACTTGTCAAAAGTCTTTGAACGCTTACTTCATTCACAGATAAGTAAATATCTACACGATAACTCCTTGCTTACTGATAAACAATCTGGCTATAGACCACAACATAGTTGTGTTTCTGCTTTATTAGAGGTCTCTGAGGAATTAAGAATTAATGTTGATGAGAAAAGAATATGTTTTCTAGTTTTACTGGATCACTCGAATGCGTTTGACACTGTGGAACACTCTATTCTTTGCCTTAAACTTAAACATATGTGCAATTTTTCACCAACTGCGGTAAAATTAATATCTTCATATTTACAAGATAGATCCCAGGCAGTTTACTATGGTAATGACAAATCAAATAGTTGTTTAGTATCGAGAGGGGTACCACAGGGTTCTATACTTGGTCCACTTTTATATTCCATATACTCAAATGATTTACCTTATCAACTTAAACACTGTGGAATACAAATGTATGCGGATGACGTACAACTGTATATCAGTTGCCAACCATCCGATACCACAGAATGCATTAGTAAGCTAAGCCAGGACCTAGACAGAATAAACTCATGGGCTTCAAGGAATGGTCTTTGCTTAAACGCTAGAAAAACTAAAGCTATGGTAATTGGTAAGAGCAAACTGATCCCCACATCTTTTCCGTCAATCCAAATAAACATTTCGAGTATAGAAATAGTGGAATCAGCTAAAAATCTTGGTGTTATATTTAATTCTAAACTTGACTGGTCTAACAACATTAACGCAATATGTGGTAGAACATTCTCTATGTTACGCAATCTGTGGATGACCCAATATTACACTCCGTTTGAAATACGTATGTTATTGGTAAAGACATATCTAATGCCAACATTGTTGTATGGGTGTGTACTTTTTTCTGTGATTCGGCAAGTCAGAAAAAACTTAACGTTACTTTCAATAATATCGCCAGATACGTTTTTGGTATTAAGCGGTTCTCAAGAATTTCTCGTTATGCAAAGCAGTTATACAACATATCTTTTGATAACCTGTTAAAATGCCGCTGTCTAATTTTCTTACATAAAACTATCTATTCAAAACAACCAGGCTATTTATACAATCGTCTTATCTTCTCTAGATCAAATAGAGGAAAAAAAATAAACAGTTTCCGATATCGTAATCAGATATCTGAAAAATATTTTTTTATAAGCTCCATTCGGCTCTGGAACCGACTACCCCACAATATCCAAGCAACAAGCAATGCTAAGCACTTTAAACGCGAAATATTTAAGCATTTTTCTTAACTTTTTTAATTAAACTATTTTATTTTTTTTTTAATATTATTGCTTCTTTTTTAATTTTTTTAAATTTAGTATTTTCTTTAAATCATCAAGAACTGTTTTATAAAATTATTTATTTGTTGCCTACTGTATTTTGCCTAATTGTATATTAATCTTTTATATTAGTCAAACTTTTTATATGCTACATTTGTGATTAAAGTTATATGTACAGTAGCTTGTCCCGTTAAACAGCGTTTTTGCGATTTCGTTGTAGTAACAGCACTCGAACGACGCTTATTAAAGCCCTTAACAATAATAGTTCAGCATAAAAATTTTTGAAGTTGATCTTCAGTTCCCTACCAGCGATTTAAATTTGCGGTTCTAGTACATTTTGCCTAAAAAAAAGTTTCGACGATTTTTTTCAAATGTGTCTCAAAAGTTTCGTATTTTAGCCCTTTTTAAGAAAAAAATAATTTAAAATTTTTGGTAGAGTAATTTTGGACCACTGGAAGATGTTTTAGTTTTCATCAAGCTAATTTTCTTACAATATTTTCTTTAAATTTTTGCATTAAAACACTCAAAATCTTTTCATATATGACCTGTATTTCAAAAACATGTATTGTAAGATTAAAAATGTAATATCTTGAAAAAAAAAGGTAATATCTTGAATTTTACAGATTTTTCTCGCGTTTAGCGAAAAAAAAAAACATTTTTAATCTTACAATAAACGTTTTGGAAATACAGGTCATATATGAAAAGATTTTTAGTGTTTTAATGCAAAAAGTTAAAGAAAATATTGTAAGGAAATTTACTTGATAAAAATTAAAACATCTTCCAGTGGACCAAAATTACTCTATCAAAAACTTTAAATTATTTTTTTCTTAAAAAGGACTAAAATACGAAACGTTTGAGCCACATTTGAAACAAATCGTCGAAACTTTTTTTTTGTCAAAATGTACTAGAATCGCTAATTTTAATCGCTGGTAGGGAACTGAAGATCAACTTAAAAAGTTTTGATGCTGAACTTTTATTGTTCAGGGCGTTAATACGCATCGTTTGAGTGCTATTACCGAAAATTTTTTTCTATCGGGACACGCTAATGTACAGTGCTATAAAAGACTCGTTCTTGTTGCACTGTGTACCAAATAAATAAATAAAATAAATAAAATTTTCTTATTTTTCTTCGATCTTTTTAAATAAATTTTTGTCTTTTGTTTTATTGAGCTAAAGATCCTTTATTTTATAATTATAATTATTATAATTATAAAATAAAGGATCTTTAGCTCAATAAAACAAAAGACAAAAAATAAATAAAATTTATCTTTAAAATAGCGTTTTCTTAAGATTTTTGGGCTTTTTGAGCTTCGCATTGAAAGTTTTATTGATCTTGAAAATTTTAAACTAATCCGATTTATGCCCGTAAACTAGTGTTTAGCCAAATTTTTCCGTACGAATCGGTTACAACCCTGGTTCAAATAAAAACTACACCTTATTTTTATAAAGTATGTGGTGATGAAAGGGTTAAATACATTTTCATAACAACCAGCTTTTATATATAAATCGACTGCCCTGAAGTTGGCTGCAGTTGGTTGTCAATTTGAGTGAAATTAAAAATTCTGCTACCCAAATATACAACAAATCCAATGAGTTTTTTGACAATATCTAACTCATTCGGTCAGAGATACAAGTCGAGTGGCGCAAATGTGATGCGTCGCCGCCGACTTTTGTGTGGAAGTCGCGCAGCAAACCAGCTAAGAACCAGCTTAGCCGATATTTTTATTAATTTTTTTGCAACACAATTAGGGTTGGCATTCAATAACTTCTCATAATGAAGGTAGTTGGTTACAACAGTAATATTATAGCCCTGTTTCTAGAAGACGTTCGCCGTTACACGAATCAAAATCATGCCGATAAAATAGTAAAAAAAAATACCGGTTATACAAGAACACCTCAGTGCTGCCAACTTTTGAAGAGCAAAAAGCGCTAAAATAGTTGCAAAAAGCGTAAAAATGTTTCCTTTTGCTTACATATGTGTAAAAAAGCACCAGAAAGTCTTTATTAAATTTATTAAAGAAATAAACTCAAGTTTAAGCAATTTTATGATTGGAAATTGTGCCAAAATAAAATAACCACCGACAATTCTGTATTTAGTCCAGTATTTTTCGAATTTTTGCGAACATAACAGATAATAGATAATTTCTTGAACATATGTGTTAAAAGATAAAAATACCTTTTTCGTGACAAAAAAAAATATAACAAGATAGTCTGTGAAATATGTATTAAATAAAAATGTATTTAACTATAAATAAATTAAATCTTTTAAATAACAAAGAAGTAGCCGAAACAAAAATCTGAAACATGATAAGTTTATTTTAGCTATTTATTAAAAAACTAAATTTTATTTTTTTCTAGATCAGTATTGCATTAGATAAATTGGATAGCATATATTTGCTTGGGGCTAATGCGAAGCAAGTGGTAATATTAATTAGAAAAATGTAATGTAATGCTTTTTTATATTTCATAAATAAAATAATTTTTAATAAAGTTACCAAAAGAACAGCATATTTGTTCTTAATATATGGGACAATTTATTGAACTATCTAGGTATTATTATGGAATAGAATAGATAATATTATTACGATAATATTTACTGTTTAACTGTCATATATAAAAGAGGAAGAATTACCAAGTTTTTGTGGTTAAATGTTATTATAATGTTATACAAAACGTTTTCCAAAGTTGATTGAGAAACTTTACTGAAAATAGTTATTAGTTGAAATGCTCCTACTATACTTGGAAATATTATACCATTTTTTTTTTGATAAACGTTCCTCTAGAATATTTTTGTGTGTATGTATATGTAATATAAAAACAAAATCTATTATTCGTTTAGATCGAACGTCTTAAGAAAACACCACATGAGTAAATGCAAGCACCTTTTTCAAATCCAAATTTATAACCAATTTTTTTTTTCTTGTTTTAAAGCATTCAGCACTTTACCAAATATTCGTTATTCGGTTTAGACAGAACACCGGATATTTGCCGAATAGTTCATCCATACATTTTCATTAACAAGTAAACTGTACTTTAGATCTAAATAAAATTAAACGGAACAATAAAACTTTATTAGGTTGAAAAATCATCTCAAACCAAAGAGTTATTTGAAAAACTTGATTTTCTGTATTTTTTTTTTGGATAAAATTACAGTTTTTGCAGCTGTTTTATTTAAACTGAATAATTTTGAAGAAAATTGCTACTATTCGGTTTTAGTTCGAATAGTAAAAACATTCCGAATATGCCGAATGCAGAATTGTAACCGAATATTCGTGACATCTCTAACAAAAAGGTATTAGCATTTTTTTAAATTTTTGTTTGTTTTATATTTAAAACATAATCTTGTTATTTTTTTCTGTGTATAAGCAGTTTTTGCACATAGTCTTACAGGAATTATAAAAAAAAAAAAATTATAAAAAAACTTCGGCCTCAGCCGGGTTAGAGCCACCGCCAACCATTTTTTTTTTGCCAAGCCGCCGTCGTCAATTATTTTGAATCGGCCTGGACCTCTGTTTATGGCTCTGGCTTGAGTTGGGATTAATCGTTCATTTTGATGACTCGGTCACTATCGATCAATTATAGTTAGTGAACTAGTTCGTTCAATTGTTCTTTTTTGTTATGCGCTGCGTGTTGTGAACTGTGTCGTTCGTTTGACAATTTATTACATTATTCATGTTTTGCAAGTTTTACCCAAATTTTACTGTACATGGACTAAAAGTGTTATAAAATTTAAACTTTTCTAACAAAAATTGATTTATTTTGTGTAAAAAACATTTTCTTTTTATGACTTTAATTGTTTTTCCTAATTTAGAACAATATTATCACAATTTGCTAAAAAAAAAAAAATTGCTTTGCAAGCAATTTGATTGAATTTAGATTCAATTGTTCTATGAATACAAATAACGAAATGAACGAAAAAATCGAACGTTCAACTGAGTGAGTCGTAAATTGAACTAGTTCGTTCATGAACGACACAACTTTAGTTCTGGCAGAAGTTGCTTGCGAAACGACGTACTCAGGTAAAAATGCAAAAAAATTAACAAAATATTTAAAATTAATCTATAAAAATAGTGTAAATAGCAAGATAAAACAATAAAGTTTTATATAAAATACAATATTGATAAAAATATATAATAATACTGTAAAAAACAACCTATTTAAAAAATTCAGGTCAAGTGAGTGACGTGTGTGTGTGTTAAAAAAAAATAATTGGAAAAAAAGAGTTGTGTAATTATAATGAAATCATAAAATAATAAACTAAAACTGTTTGAGTAATTTCAGCAATAAGAACAGATTAATTCATAGTTTAATTAATAAAGCAATTAAATTTAAAGGTGTTTTCCAAGATTATGTAATTTTTGTCTATAATGTGTAATATATAGAATGTGCTGCGCAAGGTGTGTTGGTGAGGGGGGCTACGAACAATATTGTTTTGACTTTTTTCGTAAGAAGTCTATGGACAAATAGAATATTTTTTAACCACCAGCTAGTAAGGGAGTAAAATATGTACAACTTCTAGACATTAATATATTATCTGACGCAACATGTTATGAATTCCAGGAAAAATCAACTTTATAAACCATTAAAAGTTAAAAAAAAAAAAAACAAATATGTTGTGTAGCCAGTTGTAGTCGTCATTTTTCTTCGAACATAATTTTGTTAAAGTAGCGAACAGCATTGCTAAATTTAACTTTTTGTATTCTTATCACGTGTTGAAATAATTTTTATTTTTTGGAAATCAACACAAGGTTTGTTGTTTTCTCCAACATACGAATGCACAATTTGCTGTTACCATATTGCCTTCTTAAAGTAACCGGTATTAGTCACCTTGGAGGCCTGGCCTTAAGTTGTCTTTATCTCTTTTTCAATGTTTGTTCTAAAAATCTCTTTTTTTCTTATTTTTTTATTCAAGTGACCTTCTTTTACTCATAAATTCTCATTTATGTTTTTTGGAATTTTTCGTTTTATGCTAAAAATAATGAAAAGGGGCTCGTCTTTTAGTTTATGTTTTGTTTTATAATTTCTTTATGCATTTATGGTTCATATTCGTATGATTGTTAGTTTAGGTTTTGTTAATAAATTGTTGTTAATTTCTTGAAGGTTTTAATGTACTAGCGCTGCTTTTGCGACTTATTTGTAGAAGCTACTCCCACTTTTATTGTTGTTTCTTAATAATCTTATCATTGGTTTGACTGGATCAACAAAACATTTTTACTTGTGCCCCTTTTCAAGGTTTCTTTTTGATAAGAACATTTTTTTTTATTTATTTAAAATTATTTTGCTACTTAAAAAACTTGGCAAAAGTGCAGTTTATGGGGCGTGACGAAAAAAAAAATATGACCCCCTCCGGAATAAAAAAAATTTTTTTTTTGTTCTTGGGGCCAAAGGGGGCCGGGGCCCCCTTTGGCCCCCAGGCCCTAAAAACTGATACACCACCGAATATACAAGTATGGGTATTCAAATCAAAGGAAATTTTCTCCCGATTCCAAAAATAGTATTATTTTTTGGATAAATGAACCAGGGCGGCAACCAGAGCCATTTTAAACCCCCAAAAGGTGGTAAAAAAAAAATGCAAATGTTAATGAAAAAAAATATGACCCCTCCGGAATAAAAAAAGAAAATTTGTTTGTTCTGGAGTTAAGGGGGACGGGGCCTCTTTGGCCCCCAGACCCTAAAAAGTGATACTCGAACGAATTTTGAGGTCAAAAAGTGCGAAAAAAAAATATTGAAATGCTTAGTAACTAAAAAGTAAAAGTAAAAAAACTGTATTCAAACAAAAAAAAAAACTAAATTTTACTCAAATTTACTTTTGTTTGCTGTATGAAGTGATACATTTCTTTAGGGTTTTTTTTTTGAAATTTGAAATGTAACGTTTGGCCCCCAGGCCCTAAAATGAAAAAAAAAATCACTTTAATCATTACACATTTTTGCAAATATTAATTTAACTGCAACAATATTGAAAATCCTTGCTTTATAAAGTTTTTCTGCGTGGCGGCCTGCGGCCGCTCTTAGGGGTTTTCTCCTCCATAGGACGCGGCAGGTGGCTTCGCTGACTAAAGTTTCCCTGCGCGCGTCACACTAGGGAAGATAATGAGACGCGCGATTTTTTCAAAAAATTTTCATTTTTTGTTTTAAATAATTAAAAAGTGATCAGTTTTTAGGGCCTGGGGGCCAAACGAGGCCCTCAGGCCCTAAAATCGCGCGATTTTTTCAAAAAAATTTTTATTTTTTTGAATAAATTGAGTAAAAATAATATCATTTTTGAAATCGGCAGAAAATTTCGTTTGATTTGAGTACCCATACTTGCATATTCGTTCGAGTATCACTTTTTAGGGTCTGGGGGCCAAAGAGGGCCCGCCCCCCTTAACTCCAGAACAAAAAAATTTTCTTTTTTCATTCCGCAGGGGGTCATATTTTTTTTCATTAACATTTGCATTTTTTTTTTACCCCCTTTTGGGGGAATAAAATGGCTCTGGTTGCCGCCCTGGTTCACTTATCCAAAAAATAATACTATTTTTGGAATCGGGAGAAAATTTCCTTTGATTTGAATACCCATACTTGTATATTCGGTGGTGTATCAGTTTTTAGGGCCTGGTGGCCAAAGGGGGCCCCGGCCCCCTTAACTCCAGAACAAAAAAATTTTTTTTTTTTATTCCGGAGGGGTCCATGTACTTTTTTTTTTAATTTCGTTACGCCCCATAAAGTGCACTTTAGCCAAACTTTTTGTTAGAGCTCACGGTCATTAAGTTGATAAACCGTTTAATGTCTGGTCATGCTTATGACAAGGAGTATTTGGGGATAATTAATGACAATGACTCCAATCCAGAGAAACAAGCCGATCGGCGCAAAATCGGCCGATTTTTTCAATTTTCAGCCGCCACCGTTTTAATCGGCTCGCATCGGTTTATTTGCGCCGCCAATGTTGACGCATTTTCAAATATAGCTTTCCAAATTTTTAATCTTAAAAATTAACTTTAACCTTTTGAAAATAAAAATCACGTTGCATATAATTATAAGGTGCATTACCTTTCATATGATGCCTTAGTTATTCGTATACCTCAAATACTTCTAACGATGCATGCATAATGTAATTGAAAATTCGCAAATTTTTCTGAAAATCTTTGATTTTTAAGAGATTACATTTCGGGAGCTAGAATAGACAAGACTCTTAAGCTTTGTAAGAGTATTTGTTTTGTAAAAGGTAACGTTCATACCAATTGTCGTTAAATTTGGTAAAATTTCTGAAAACCCATTATTTGCTTTGACATGCATTAAATGAAGGGCTTATTGTAAAAACTTGATAAGCCACATTTATTGTTTTATGGATTTTCGCTGTATTCTAGACATGGATTGATTAATATTTAATGGAAGTATTTCTTAATAACTTATTGCAAGTACCGAGAGTATAATAGTCCTGCAAAAATTATATTTTTTGCATCTTTTTAAAAAACAAACTTAAAATAAAATGTGGCTTATCAAGTTTTTACAATAAGAACTTCAAATGTATTATATCAATTAAAAAAAAAAAAAAATAATTATAATCTGTTTTTTTTTCTTTAAATAAGTTTAATGATTAAATTAAATGATTTAATTAAATCTTTATACTTAATAACTTCTGCATGTTTTTTTTTTGTTGATTACTAACAAGAAAATAGATCTGATGAAAAATATAGTGATATATCACTAGATTTTATGAGTTAAAAAACAGCATTTTAAGCCGACAATTCAGCCGCGCCGGTTTTTTAACCTAAACGCCGCTGTCGTAGCTAAAACGGTTGCACCGCCGCCGCCGAAAATATAGGGTCGGCTTGTTTCGCTGCTCCAATCTGTGTAAAATTTCGGCGGCGACGGAAGAGTAAATATTTTTGGAGGCGGCGGCTGATAGGTCTTGCGCAGATTTTTTTCGGCTGAAGAAATTTTTTGGCTGCTCTGAAAAAAATCACTAAAATTAATCAAAATTATAAAAAACGTCAAAATTTAAAAAAAGTCGCCCAATTTAAAAAATCGTCAAAAGTGAAAAAATTGTCAAATTTAAAAAAAAAAAAAAAATAGTCAAAATTGCAAATATCGCCATTAAAAAAAGTAAAAAAATCACTGAAATTAATCAAAATTTTAAAAAAAGTCAAAATTTAAAAAAAGTCGCCCAATTAAAAAAATCGTCAAAAGTGAAAAAATCGTCAAATAAAAAAAAAAAAAAAAAGCCAAAATTGCAAATATCGCCATAAAAACAGGAATTTTTGCACATGTAATTACTATAAATGCATTTAATGATTACACCGATTAAAACCTATTTGAAAGTGGTGTTTTACGATGAAATAGTTACAAAATTTTTTTTCTTTGGTTAAAACGATCACTTTTATTTAGAAATTTGTGCAAATGTCTAACGATGTTTTTGCTACTCTTAGAAAAGTTTAAAATTAAATTACGACCGTTTGCACTTTAACTGACGCTATAAAGTTAGTTTAATTAACATCTATTATCATTAACAAATTTCAATTTTAAAGTAAAGCTTAAATTTCGCTTTGGACAACGATATTTTTGTGTGTATGTTTTTAAGTTAAGGCGATGTCCTTTAGAGGTATCATGTATGTCCTTGGATAAGAGGTTTAATTGCTTAAGCTTTATTCTCATTTTGTGTTTAATACCAACGGTTTGTAGTCAAAAAAATAATTTTTTTTTTTTTGGTGTTGTGCCCAATGTTAATATTCAAACTAGATTTTAAAAAGGGGTTTCCTTACGGGCTATTTTGGTGAATAATCGGTTTTATTTGTAAATAAAAACTAATTTATATCATGTTTTTGCTCAACGTTTCGTTTGCTTTATTTAAACTTCTTCAGGAGCGTAAAGTTATAAAATCTGGCGACAAATATAAAACAAGTTTATAAATAACTAATTTTGGCTAAAGTGCAGTTTACGGGGTTTTGGAAATCAAAAAAAAAATACATGGTCCTCTCCAGAATGAAAAAAGAAAATTTTTTTCTATCTTCGGTTAAGGGGGCTGACGCCCCTGGGGCCCTCTAGGGCCAAAAAACCGGTATTCGTAGTAACATATAAGTGGGGGTACTCTAATGAAAGGAAATTTCATCTGGATTTCAAAAATGATTTTTTTTTGGATACATGATACGAAGCGCCCTCTACAATCGTTTTATGGCGCCTGGCCCCCCTGGGTTAAAAAAACGGAAACGGGTTTTTTGGAAAACTTTGCTTAGCAAGGCACTTTCTACGCATACCGGGGCGAAGCCTCAGCGAAGCCGAGAATTGGACTGATGGGAGTAAAAAAACCCCTAAGCCCGGCCAAAGGCCGGTTACGCAGAAAAACTTTGCTTAGTAAAGCCACTTCCTACGCATCCCGGGGCGAAGCCTCAGCGAAGCCGAGAATTGGACTGATGGGAGTAAAAAAACCCCTAAGCCCGGCCGTAGGCCGGTTACGCAGAAAAACTTTGCTAAGCAAAGCCACTTCCTACGCATCCCGGGGCGAAGCCTCAGCGAAGCCGAGAATTGGACTGATGGGAGTAAAAAAACCCCTAAGCCCGGCCGTAGGCCGGTTACGCAGAAAAACTTTGCTAAGCAAAGCAACTTCCTACGCATACCGGGGCGAAGCCTCAGCGAAGCCGAGAATTGGACTGATGGGAGTAAAAAAACCCCTAAGCCCGGCCGAAGGCCGGCTATGCGATAAACTTAAGTAAAAAACCCCCAAAAATATATTTAAAAAAAATCGTGAGACAATTTCTTTTTATTTGAGTACCGTTTTTGTTTAATTTTATTTTTGACTTTTTTTCGTATATTACTATTGGTCGAATAATGGCTCTAATTTGGAATAGGTGTTATGGATCCGAAAAAAAATATCATTTTTGAAATCGTGAGACAATTTCCTTTAATTTGAGTACCCATACGACCCTGTTACTATGGCCCCCTGTTTTTTGCCTCCCACGGGCCTCCCGGGTTTTCGGTTTTTTTTTTTTTATTCTGGAGGGGGTCATGTATATTTTTTTTTTGATTTCCAAAACCCCGTAAACTGCACTTTTGCCCTAATTTTTTATAAAATGTCTTAAATACTATATCACAGTTTAACTTACGATTCTTTGTTACACAGTCAGAAAATATAATTTGTAGAATTTATTTATAAATTAAAACTGGACATCACTACACAGAATTATAAATAAATAAATAATTAAATAAATAAATATTAACAACACAGTACACAGAATATCGCAGGTTAAGCTTAATGTAAGGGGTCCGCCAAATAACTTTTTTTTTTTGAAAATGCTATAAAAAAAAACTACTGAATATTTTTTCGTGTAGGCTACTGCATGGCCAGCCGAGGCAGCCATTTGAATGAAATTATTTTCCATTATTAACCGGAAGGATTGTAAATTTGAGAAAATATTCAGTAGTTTCTTTATAGCATTTTCAAAAAAAAAAAGTTATTTAGCGGACCCTTTAGTATCACAGAACTTTAACAAATTTCTGTTAATTCTCATAAAGTTGATTTTGTCTGTTGTATGTAATGTTTCGGTTTGACTTAAGCCAATTCTCGTTTTCTATTGCGGGCAACTGAAGATTTGGACGATGCTAATGAAACAATTGCATTGTCTATCATGCTAATTATCAAACTTTTTAAAAAGCAACAAATAAAATCTAATATAACAATATCATATTAGATTTTGAACTTTTAATACAAAAATGAAAACATTTTTGAATAACTTATCATCTTAATCCAGTAAAAAATATATAGCAGTGGGTCGAAAAACTAACACTGTGTCATTAATGAGTTAATGCTTATATTTGCACAGAATTTGGCAATGGTCTCATTCTTTTGGAGTTAATTAAATTAGCATTCTAGTAGTGCTAATAATAGATTTAAAAACCAATAAAGTTGATTCTATTCCCTTGTTTTAACCTTTTTAATTTTTGTCCCACTGTCATTTTAAAACTAGTGCAAAAACAGATTTTTCTATTTGGAATTGTTTACTACTATAACCCACTTTATTTCAGTCCATAATCTTTTTAAACTAATAACATAAATATTTCTTAACCACACAAATGATGCTGGTTGAGATAAAAGTAAATAAATATTTTCTTGAAAGTTATTTCTCGAAAAAAAAACTGCGTAAAACCGTAGGAATTTTAGACATAAAGCACAACAGACACTCAAAACAAAAAATTAATTATTAAGAATATATATATAAAAAATATATTCGAATAAAAATCCAATTTTTTTTGCAAACCCTTTCTTGGGACTTTTATTTAGCCATTTTTAGTCATATTTTGCTCCCTTTAACCATTCACCTCAATTTTAAAACTTTATTTCCTTCCGTGTAATAAAAGTTTATACATTTTTTCTATCCTTAAATTCTTTGTAATACACAAATATTTCAAAATCTTAAATGAAAATAGTAAAAAATATTATCCTACGGAAAAAAAATTAGATTCAAAAATTAAGGTGAATGGTGAAAGTGAGTACCAGAATCGCTACAAATATGAAGCGTTCTGGGAAAATTTGTCTTACTCGGATAAATGCAGTGAAACCGGTTTGAATTAATAGTTTCATGATTCTTATTTGGGATGTCCATCTGGGGGACGTTAACTTATTTTTTATGTAAGATATAGTTTTTATATTTGAAGTCACTATATTTATTGCGATTTTTTGTTAGCAACATTGGGCGGTACATATTAGGACTATTAAAAAGTTAACAAAATTAAAAAACAAAAATTGTATTATAATATATGAAATCGTAAATGCAGCAGTAATAGATAATTTAAGAAGAGAATTCTGCAGTTTTATAATTTTTTAAAAGAACAGTGGTGCAAAATTCAAAAAAATTAGTGTGTTCAAATAATATAAACTTTTCGCTTTTTTGGTTGAAGATGCAAAAAAATCAATGAAAAAAAAAATACAATTTTAAAATCAATAGAGTCCGGGCACAACCCGGCCAGAAGCAAAGCTCAGTTTGAAAAAAATGACGACAAAAAGTGACTATGCCGCCCTTCCAGAAACCGTATCCCATGAAATCTTAGCTGATCATGTTTCAAAAATATCAACATTTCAATTTCCAGAATCTTCGAGTGTTCAAATTTGAGTCTTACTAAAATGTCCATAATTTTTAAACGACTTAAAATAATTTGATTCTGTGATGGGTAACTTCCCAAAAAAATTCATAATTTTTGTTCAAGTTGAAAAAATATTTAACTGCAAAGTTAATTAACAGAGTTGATATCATTTCCACACCATCCTTGGGATATAAACCTCGACGCTTTTTTTTTTAAGTGGTACCTCCAATAGACCTAATTTACTAATAAACAATGTTTTTTTATAAATGCTGGGAAGAAAAAGTAACTACCGCGTTTTTTAATCGTGCCGAAAAAGTTGGATGATCGATAATATTTATCTTGAATCTATCCAAAAATTTGAGAAATTCTCTATGAATAGATTCGCCAGCTTGTTCGGACCATAACCCCAAACCATCATAATTCAAATGTATAAGACCCTGCTCTAAACGATCAAGAATTACATGAATTTTAAGAGTTTGGGAAACATTCGTACTTTGAAAAGATCTACAGAGTCCAGTTAAGTGCTTATTTATGTTAGTAATAATGACTATGTTCGTTGTCAGGTAATTGTAAACAATAGTATTCATAGCTTTAAATGATGCAATCAAAGGCTGAATTTTAAATATTCCAACTTCATCATAGCTTTCTGGATCCTACAATTTATCCACTTCTATTAGAAGTTTTCTGCAAGCGTTCCCTTCAAAAATATCGCCGTGATAGTTTTTCAGAATTTGCTTCAACTTCTTTGGCCATAATAGAGCTTTTTCATGCCATTCCAAAATAGATGATTGTCAAATCCTTGTAAAAGATGGAGTTCAAGTAAAATACATTTCTCAATTACATGGATGTTCTCAATTACATGGATGTTATCATTTTCGTCCTTATCTTTTTTCACAAATAGGGGGTGATTAACTACACTATGGCATTGTGGAGCATTCTTTTTATTCTTACCAGAAGACTTCAATTTTGTATAATCCTGTTTCAAGTGTTTAAAGAAGTTCTTATTTTTGGGGCTACTTTCACGTGCAATTCTCAGAATTGAGTCCCAAAATTATGTGTTGAAAAATGTTGTACTGTGTTAATGACCACTAACCACTTACCACTGTAAATATTCTCAAGAATGCTTTTACATTATTCTTGAAATCCAGTTTAAGCTAGATTTCAAAATCTAGTTAGTATATGATCGAAATATGGTTTAAAATGCATTTCAATGGAAAATGGAAATGTGCAGCTGAAGTGTGATTTCAACATGTCTACACATTTTCTCTTTAAAATTCTGAATTTTAACGATCAGTATTTGTGTTTTTTTTAACAAAAATTATAAGTCATTAATAAATAACAGACTTAAAAAATATTTACATTGACGTTTGATAAAATAGACCACCAAATATCAAAATATCAAATTTAAGTATATTTTGTCGTCATATTTTCTCATAAGACAATGAATGGCAAGCCTCTTATAAATATTTCATTTTGGGTTAAGTTAAAAATAATTGAAAACTTTTTTGAAATTAAATAAATTTTTAAGAAATCCACATATTGACGTCATAAAAAACTTCACTCTCTCTACAGCATTGAACAATGATGAAACAAAACTATTCAACTAGACAAAGTATGTAATAAAATTGACTACGTCATTGGCCTAAATAAAATTAAGTCGACAAAATATTTATGTATTCATATATGAACAATGTACCTAGGCAAACTCATGCCTTCCCGACGAAAAAAGTTCCGATATAATCACATGATTATATCGGATGTTTAGTTATACGTGTCCGAACGAACTCATTTTTTTTTCGGCCGAAGCCGAAGCCAAACTTCGGCCATAATATCAATGTTCGTCCGAAGCCGAACTTTTTGTATAAATATAATTTGTTTTTTTAGATCAATAAATTTAAACCAAAAAGTTATTAAACATAAACAAAAATAAAAATATATAGGTATATTTTTTAAAAAAATCATATTTGGTAAATAGTTGTACTATTTTAAGTACAAAAAAAGAATAAAATATTTGTACTATATTTTATAGTCAAAGAAAAATAGTTGATCGATTTTTAAGTTGATATAGAAAAAAAACTTTAACTTTAATATTTAATATTTAAAATTAAAAAGTTTGATATTGTAATAACAGAAAAGTAATTTTTCCGCATTTACTGCATCATGTCTATCCCAAATTGATGAACATGTTATTCTCTTTTTAGGATTACTTACCACTCGAAATTAATTGCAAAATATAAAAGTTTACGTTTATGTGTGAGATTTTATTTGTTCGGTTTTAGATCATGACAAATTTTTCTCTAAATTAACAGAAAAATTATAATTTTTATATGATAATTTACTTTGACTATTAGAAAAAAAACACAGAAAAAGTTATTAGACACTAGAATGAATGGAATGCATTTTCTGACCCACTACAGTCTTCATCAACATTCTTCGTGCCATTTAGTGTTAATCGTAAATATATTCTATTTAACTCACACGTTAAAGGAATTGGGTGACTTTAAATCCCACATTACTCTGTGTGTTGAGTTAGAATGAAATTTAACACGAACAATTTCTATTTATAGTGTTTTTGTTTTTCTCTAGTCATTATCATAATTGCCAGTTTAACTTTCAGTTAAAACTTTTAAAAACTTTTCGAAATTTTTACACACACATTGATATTTAAATATCGTTTTTTTTTTTTGGTATTCTATCTTATTCAACGTTGTATTTTTTATGCAGTTTTTTTGTAAATTCTGAAAAGTAAATATAACCACAGTTGTTATTTATTTGTGCTTTTTATAAATAATCCTAAAAAGTTTGGTAGTTTGGTAATTTGGCCGAACACCGAACTTGGCCGAACTTCACTTTTTGGCCGAACTCCGAAGCTGAAGTCTCATTGATCTCATGGTATCTCGTGGGATCTAATCTCATATAGTTTTATCCGAAAAATGGGCATATAAAACATGATCAAATTATCGTATTGTGTATATATTTTGATACAATTTTATCTAATAAGTTTTTTAATTAAAAAATTAAAAAAGAAATGTTAAATGATTTAGAGATCAGTACTTTTTATTTTAATCCAATTAAGTCCCTGCAGGAAATGTCAATAGTGAAAAAGTATTGATTCACTATTGACTGTGTCACCAGTACTACTAACCAAATATTCCCCAGGCAATGTAATTTGCTATAGACATTTAACATGTACGTGTCATTGAAAATCACTAGTGACATTAGAACTATTGACTAGGTAGTGAATAGGTAGTTCTTATGAGACCATATGTAGACATTGGACCAAAGATTCATTAGTGACTCGTTAGTTCTTATGGGACCACATGTAGACATAAGAACCATAGATTCACTAGTGACTAGGTAGTTCTTATGGGACCACATGTACACATAAGAACCATAGATTCACTAGTGACTAATTAGTTCTAATGGGACCATATGTAGACATTGGAACCAAAAATTTACTAGTGAGTTAATAAAGTAAAGAGTGTAGACGCTTAATTGACAATGTCAACAAAATAGTAGACAAAAGTGGAGACTTGGAGACACTTGACCCCAAGCTTCCTGCAGGGGAGTTAATAAAGTAAAAAGTGTAGACGCTTAGTTGACAATGTCAACAAAATAGTAGACAAAACTGGAGACTTGGAGACACTTGACCCCAAGCTTACTGCAGGGGTACTACTTGTAATTCATTTATAAAATCACATAAATATTAATTGAAAAAAAAGATGTTAAATCTAATAATTTATGCACCTTTTTATGAACCTAAAGTTGGAACATATAATAAATTTAAAACGCTAAGTAAAACAAAAAACATTTACCGAGGAAGAAAATTAAATTTTTTGTTCTCAAAATTTTCAGGTAGAAGACTTACAGATTTTTTCAAGAGCACAAATGAACAGCAAACTTTATACGTCTTTGTTATACAAAATAATTAAAAATAGTAATGGATTAATACGATATTTTTTTATGAAGCATAAATCTCCCTATTTAGAACTTCAGCAATTTCAGATTGTTCGAAACAACTATTTTGTTAACCCCAAAACAGAATCAGTGGTAGAAAGCATATTGCCGATAGTGGAACTAGGAAACGATTTAATTTTTAAAATTGAACATTTAGAATCGATTACGCATGTTATAAGGGTTGGGTGTTTCACTTGTTTAGACAAGCCGTTTCCAGCACTCTCTTTTAAAAACCTGGTGTTAACACAGTTTCGAAAAAAAATGTGTTAACAGTGTTACTTTTAATTAATTCATTTTTATGCTTTTAAGCAATTTTAATTAAATTTTAAAGTTAATTTGTGTTGTTTAAATGCATTAAACTCTGAATAAGTTTTGTATAATTAACAAAAAATTAAACTATACTAAAGATATGCATTAAAAAACCTCTTAAAAATTGTTTCTCTTAAAACCAGTTGGCATAACAAATTTAACAGATGCACAGTGGGATATATCTCACAATTTTTGGAAATAATTGTTTCTTGTTTAGTGGTCCGATTGAAATGAAAATTGGAACATGCATAATTGACGTAATATTGAGCTTAAGTTTTGATTTTGAACCTTCCAAACCCAAAGGGGAAGGCAATATGACCACACAAAATACATTTTGCATATAAAATTTTGAGTGCTCGCCATTTTTTTGTTTGTTTCTAATCCGATTTTCAAAAAATGAACATATTTGTAATTTGCTAGTAGAGACGAATAAAAAACATGTTTGCATGTGTGCTATCTATCTCTAATAGTTACCGAGATAGTCCCATTTGAAAATGTGTAATTCCAAATTGGTTCTCACTCAGGTTGCAAATAGTGGGAAGAAACGGGGGCCATTTTATTTTTTAAAATATTGTTTATGTTTTAACACAAATCCCTTTCATATAAAAAGACATTTCAGAATGGTATGCTAACTTTATCTGACCAGAAAGAAGACGACTGTTTGTGTTTTTTCGGGGATAAAATCTCAAAAATTTTATTTTTTTAAATTTCTACTTTAAATGAACCTAGTTTTTGAGTGAAACAAGATATTGTATTAATTTTTTTTAATTAATCAAGAATGTATTTAGGTAAATAACCAATATTTTAAAAAAGAAATTGATTCCGATTTCGTCCCGCTGGAACTGAGTCGGCCCAAATTTGGAATTTCCTATTTTCAAATGGGAATATCTCGGGAACTATTAGAGATAACTTACACATGTAAGCATGTTTTTTGTTAAGAAATGTCAGAATTATTTCCAAAAATGTTGTGATATATTCCACTGTGAGATGTGGAGTACCTTGGTTCTTCTCATGTAATTCTAATTTTAAAATGTGCTAAAAAAAAATTTATAAAAGTGATCGAATTTTTTTCATTAAATTTTACTTTATATATATTAGACTTTTGCAATCTAGTTCGTTTAAGTGCTCGCTCTTTCTAGTTCATTTTATCTCTATGAACTGGGTTGCTCTTATAGTTCAATCGATCTTTGACCATTTCGTTCAA
Source organism: Delia radicum (assembly GCA_021234595.1). NCBI lineage: Eukaryota > Metazoa > Arthropoda > Insecta > Diptera > Anthomyiidae > Delia > Delia radicum. The sequence goes on from CM037853.1 coordinate 84,553,196, forward strand.
ACGTTCGTTAGATCGTTTATTTGATAATTTTTAAGCTAATTTTTCATATGAGACACGTTTTTTTAACATTAAAAAAAATAAACTGGCAACATTGAAAAAAAGTAAACTCAAAAGCAACATAAAGAAAAGAGTCTATGTGCAAAAATCGTCATACTAAAAGATTGACTTGTTTTCATCTTATAAATGCATGATGTCATAAAGTTTTCGATTTATAGACTTAAAAAAAGTTTCAAGATCTTGTTCATACAGTTATTAAAAATCTATTAAAAATATATAGAAATTTATATGAACCAATATATAATTATATCTGATTATATAAGGCAGATATAATTAAATAAAGCACCATATATAGTTATATATAATTTTATATGACACCTTATTAACCAACTTGGAAATAATCACTGACATATATAATTATATTTGTTTATACTATATATAATCTTACATAATTATATATATTTATATATAATAAATATATAATCTTTTTTACTCGGGCTAGTTCAATTAAACTAGATCGTTCACGAACTACACAACTCTAATATATTTGCTTATAATGATAATGTTTTCCATATATAATTATATATAAAAGTGAATTATTTTTGATTAATTGTACCATATATATTTACATGTGTTCATACATGGTGGAATATATGGTCATATATAGTTCTATTTCATATGATCACATACGATACAATGATATATGATGATATTTTACGACATATTAACAAATTTTCATAAACTAAGTATTAGATATGAACATAAATCGTCATTATTGCCCCACATATAAGCATATATAATGATATCAAGTTGTATATGAGTATATAGAATTTTTTTTATCGGGTTGATAAAATTTTAGTTTTTTTGTTCATTTTATTTTGTATGCTTATCATGGTCAGAGATGTAAAAAGATTATTATTTAACATTAAATTTCATAATAAAACTGTAAGATTTCAACATATTTAACACTAATCTGTAATCCATAAATTGTGGATTAATTTTTCTATTTCGTTCTTTTCTTTTTATTCCGGAAAGTTTAAATTTTTCTGAATTCCCCTGCCCAATTTTATTTAATTTAATTTTATATATTTCTTACAACAAACTCAGTATAAAAATTCGTTAAATTTTGAACTTAGAACTTTGTTTAGCCACAATAAACTTTAGTTACAAATATATTCTTTTAAACCTCTGGTCATAATGCAGAAAGAGTGAATATGACTAATAGATACTCATCAGAGACAAATTAAAAGCATAATAATGATGACGATGATTATTAAGTGATAGTATTTTTTAGCATTGAGTGGTATACAAGTGGATCAACATGTCTACAAATAACTTAAAACGATTTAAGAAAAATATTTTAAAAGAAACTATGGTACATTCACTTTCACCAAATTTAAAAAAAAAAAAATGTAAAAAATAAATATTTTGGTTTTAGATAGATAAAAAAGCAAAAATCGAAATTTCACAAAAATTGTACTTTGTGTTTTATAAGCTTTGTGATATTTTTCTTCGTATCTTTATTTCTTTCTTCGATATCTTTATTGAGAAAAAATTTGCTATACTGTTTTATATACTTAAATATAGTATAATGCCTTGGATATTGCCGCTTATATTTTTTATATCTTACCCCCTTATAACACACATATCTTTTTTAGCTTCCTCTTTGGCTTTGGGTTCAGATTTTTTTTTTTCAAAAAATCTTGTAGAAGTTGATTGAACAAAATATTTTAACTAGATATGGCACTAATAGTGTATTCAATATTCAAAACATGCCGAATATACCGAATAGTAACCGAATAAGCGTGACATCTCTAATTTTAACTAATACATTCCAATTTATATAAAATATGAATATGTGATCACAGGTAGGTACCCAGGTAGAAAAATACAATCTTTAAAACGTTTTAAAAGCATTTTTCATGATGGTACAAGCGTTTTCAGAACATACCAAATTACAAATTTAAAGCGTTTTGAGAATGTGCAAAATGATAACCCAAATTTACGGTCTGAGGATGGTATTTTATAACGTTCTCAAAACATTGCAAAACAAAATTTTTGAAATGCTTTTTCAATCGTTAAATAAGTATTTGCAGAACATTTTGGCTTACAGTTATTAAGCGTTATGAAAACGACCCAAATGATAACCGCTTTGAGGGTTGTAATTTTGAACACTGTCAAAACGCTCGAAAGAAAAATTTGATTGAAAATAGATTGTTTTGAGCAGTTTCTGTACTTAGCAGTCGCCAACCAGCGGCTTGTCTGTGTCAAAATTTTGGATGGTGTTTCAGTTTCAAACTGATGTAATAAAAAATCTGTAGAAAATAAATGTTGTAAAAAAATACTTTTTTCACAAGTTATGTACTTATTACCCTTTAATTCTTCATATACTTGGGTTGAACTGAAATTTTCTTTGCCTACACCCTTATTTGGCTTTCCGCATCCACTAAACTGTTGTTGCAACTCGTTTGACATTATAACAGAGAGAACAGCTGCAATCGCAAAAAAAAAAGTATTTCTAAAGTACTATTGGCAAATGTTAGAAAAACGCTTTAACTCAATGGTTTTACATTGGTTTTATTTTATAAACCGTTGTAAATTTTGTACGATAAGAACTTCTTAAGTACTTTTTACAAACGTTGGAAAAACGCTTTGAACCAATGTTTTTACAGTGTTTTTATTTCACAAATATTTGTAAGTTTTGTATAAAAAGTATTCCTAAAATACTTTGTCCGAACGTTCGAATAGCAATCCAAAATAATGTTTTTTAAATGCTTTTTTTTCGTATTATTTGCAATTATCGCTTAGGAAACGCTTTTATTTTAGTACCATCAAAAACAAACGTTTTGAAAACTCTTCGTTTTTTGTACCATCCCAAATTTCTACCTGGGTAGGTACCTATACTATACCTATACTTTCGAAAGTTGTAGAACACATTGTAAAAGATCAGATGTTAGGCTTTATTAATAGAAATAATTTGATTCACTCACATCAGTCAGGCTTCAGGCAAAATTATAGTACAACCACCCTTTTGATTGGGCTAACTGATTCAATTAGACAAAAGCTGAATGACAAGAAATGTAGTGTGCTGATTTCATTGGACTTGTCAAAAGCGTTTGATAAAGTTTTACACTCAAAGTTAGTGTACAAGTTATGTAGTATGTATAATTTTTCTAAATCAGCCTGTAAGCTGGTGCAGTCGTATCTCCGTGATAGATCGCAGTTTGTGTCAGTTGATGGTAGGGAGTCATTGACCTTGGAGGTTACTAGTGGTGTACCTCAGGGGTCAGTAATTGGCCCCATTTTGTTTATGATGTACCTGAATGATTTTGTTAATATTTTTGATAATAACTCAATTGAGACATTTTTATATGCTGATGATGTTCAGATTTTGTTTTCATCAGATAGACAATTTTTAGATGTGTTGAAAGCCAACATTGATTACTTTCTTAGCCAAATCAGTCTATGGATGCGGGAGAATGGGTTGAATATTAGTTTTGGTAAAACTCGGGCAATGTGTTTTGGTTTAGATTCAAATGACTTAAATATATCGTTGGATAATGTGGGGCTAAATTTCGTTTCTGAAATGAAATGTTTAGGCGTTTTTATAGATAATAATTTGAGTTTTGCAAAACATATTGATCATATATGTTCCCGTGTTAATAGTACCATTAGACGGTTATATTCATTAGATTTATATTTGCCTCTCCGCGTGAGGAAGCATGTTGCCAGTTCACTGCTCATGTCGCAGATTATTTATGCTATGGAAGTATTTTCAGGTACAAACAGTGTTGTTCTAAGAAGGCTGCATCTTACTTTTTACCGTATTATTAGATATATTTATAAACTGAGATTAAGGGATCATGTGTCTCCCTTTGTAATGGACTTTGTTGGATTTTCTTTTGAGAATTTTATTAAATTGAGAATTTTGTTACTTTTTCGAAAGGTCGTTATGCGAAATTGTCCTGAGTACATTAGAGATGATTTTAGATTTTCTAGATCAAGTAGAAACCCTCAGATAATATGTCACCGTATATCCTCATCTATATATGAAAGATCTTTTCATGTACGTATAACTAGGGTGTGGAATATCCTTCCCATAGATTTAAAATTATTTGCATTCACAGATACCACCTTTAAGCGTAAACTTAAACAACATTTTGATGCTCTTTAATTGATTAATTTACCCCCTGTTCTTTTACGAGGGTTTCCATCACTGACTATAATTTCTTATATATAAATTTCTGTTATAAGCTAGTTAGGGCCTTTAGTTTTTAGTATTTAGGTTAATTATATAACTTTTAGTTTTAAGAAATTGTTTTTATATATATACTTTTTTTTTCTTTTGATTTGTAATTTTTGATAATGAAGTAGTATTTGAACCATATTTGGCCTTATAGGCTTGGTTCTTAAATTTGAAATAAATAAAAAAAAAAAAAAAAAAAAAAAATTGCCGATGGTACAAAAAACAAAAAATTGACGGAGCTTTATGTTACACAGGAAACACAAAAAAATTGTATGAAAGAACCATTACAGAGCCAGTCACGCCGTTAGTTGCCGAAGAGATAAGTTATCTCGTCACTCGCATTAATTTTAAATGGGGAATAACGGTTAATTGTGTTCTTTTTTGAAATACTATAAAGCGTGTCTCAGCATGCCGTTAGACTGTTGAGTCTAGCCATATGCAAACCGTTCGGATTCCTTTGAAGACATCGTTTACTCCTACATTGCAAAGGCAATGGTTGTTTTGTGCGCGTGTTGGTCTGATTGAATTCGTTATTTTTCGGGCGAATTGGGGCCTCATCTCGCTGAGCCTCCATTGCGAAAGCAATGGTTGTGTATGTGTTGCTGATGTTCCTGTTCGTCTGATTTTATTTTTTATTTTATTTAAATCATTTAAATCAAACTCTCGTTTGACATCCTGGCAAGCTGTGTGCTTTATTTAGACGCCGCCAATTTTTTATTTTTATTTTTTTATTTACACTCAGTCGAAAAAAAAGAACCATTGTAGAGATGAAAAATGGAATTTTGAAAGTAAAAACTTTTTTGGAAGTAAAAAAGCAATTGTGGTGAAAAAATATTTTTGAGTTGAAACAAAATTTAAGGTGAATTTAAAATATGATTCACCTCTAAGCGTCTGGTGACAAAATATGACATACTATTTTATACACCAGATGCTACTATGAAATTGTTCAAGTATATACACAAATTTGTATGCAAAATTTAGGGATATCTTCACATTTTCACTCAAAACTCTTAAACCAAACTTTTCGAGAAGATGTCGGATTATAAATTCATAAGGATCAAGAATATAATTTATGGGGTCTAAGACCGATATTTTGACACATTACATACGGAATGACAAACTGATATATGAGCTTTTCAGAAGATAGTTCGGTTTACTCCATAAAACAAAATTTTAAGAAAATCATGTCTTAAATTTAGTGCTTTTCCAAAATTCCCCGATAGTTTTTTAATTAAAATGAAGCTAAATATTCATATTCATTAAATTTACAAAGAAAAAAATTGCATGCTTCAAACTTAAAAATGCATTTGAAAAATGTATTCCAATTATAATTATCCATATGAACTGAACTGAAATGAAATGAAATTTTTTGGTAACTAATAGAAAAGAAGACGTACATATATATCTATCATACAGCGTTCAAATCATCTAAATCTGACAAGCCGCTGCTGAAATATAGCTTATTAAAACTGCATCAAATATCAAATTTTGTTGGAGTTGTTCGTTTGATCTTCCGAAAAAAACTTAAAAATTTGTATTAAAAAAAAAGTTTTTCTACCAAATAGTTTTTTTTTTTGTATGGAGTTAGTTGTTCGATATGGCTTCTGAAAAAAATTTTAAAATGATTATTTGATAAATTTTCTAAGTTTTTTTCTTTATATGAATTGGTATATGCATTTTTTGGAGAAATATTTAAAACTAGTGGCCAGCACTTTTTATAGCTTTCATTACGCTTTATATAAAATTATTATTATGAACATTTTCATTGGTCATCTTAAAACTAAGAAAAGACTGAAAATTGTACAGTGAATTAAAATGTACATTAGGGTGTCCCGATAAATTGCGTATTTACGAATTGGCTAGAGTAATATCACTCAAACAAGAAGTACGGGAAAATAACGAAAATTTTTTGAAGGGTACTTTTAGGTCCCGACACGCGATCTAATATATCAAAATATTTTACGTTTTGCCAAAAAGAAGTTGTCTTATTTTTTATCAACAAAAAAACGCTCAAAAGTTTCGTTATGTAGAGCTTATTATGGAAAAAAATATTCATATTATTTTTATAATACTTTTGGTCCATCACAGCATTTTTTTGTTTTGAGCAAGTACATACTAATTATGTATTTTTTTTGTAAATTGTTAACAAAAACACTTAAATAACAACTTGCTAATCTCAACATTTCAACAATAATAATTAAAAATTTGTTAGCATAATTTTTTAATCCGCAAATGGCGAAATAACAAATACATGATTTTTTAACGAAATTGGGCTCACCTTTTTTGCAATTCAAAGTTTATTAAAGAAAAAGTATTTTTTTTTAATACTTTTTCCCTAATATTTTTTTAAAATGCAATATTTTTTAATTATTCCGCGAATAACGGATTGAAAAATTCTTTAAACAATTTTCAATCATTTTTTTTTAAATGTTGAAGCTAGTTAAGTGTCATTCAAGTGTTTTTATAAGAAAAATAAAAATATATATTCTGATAACTAAAAAATGCTGTACTGTACCAAAGGTGTTCTAAAAAAAATATGAATACTTTTTCCATAATAAGCCCTAATTTTACCCTATTTTCGAAAAAAAGTAAGACAACTTTTTTAGCAAAACGTACCATTTTAGAAATCATAAATCGCGTGTCGGGACCTAAAAGTACCCTCCAAAAAAGTTTTCTTTATTTTTCCCGTATTCAGCTCTTTAATACTCATCGTTTGAGTGCTATTACTTAAACATTTTTGCTTACAGGACACCCTAATGCACATGGAACCACAAATTTGTCTTTTTTAGTTATGATTAGAACACAAATCGTATGTAGATAGCATATGCCATATAAATTGTCAAAATGCGATTAGCCGTTATAAGGAAGGGCTTACTAAAAATATCGTCCAACTATTTTTCACAAAAATTTTGTAATTTTTTTATATATAAATAAGGTAACGTTATGTACAAAATAATTAAAAATTAAATTCGCATTATACACTTTTAAAAATTTTTTGGAGTTGTTCGAATTAACTTCAGAACATTTTTTATATGTGTTAATAAGTAAAACAAAATTTTGCTTTTTCGCGCTAACAACTTAATAATTAAAATCTGTCTTTTGGCACATGTATGCCATGTTTTACCATTACAACGAATATTTCTACATCATAAAATCAAAAATTTTGAAAGTAGGTGTTAACCGGACTATCCTCTGAGTAGCTTATATACCCTCATCACATATGTTGGAGTGTATAAAAATATTGGTTGTAATTTGTGCGACTGGCCAGACTTTGAAAAAATTTTAATTTTTTATTAGTTTTTTTCATAAAAACATATTTCAAATGAAATTTTTATGAAAAAAGTTTTTTTACTCCTACACTTCTCAATTTAAACTAAAAATCAGCTTTACCACAAGATAAATTCAAAATTACACATGATGGGAGTCAAAATTACACAAGCAATTCCAAATTACACATGGAATTAAAAGTAATGAATAATTTTATGTTCTTATAGTCTGATGTTTTCCTTTATGGACAATTTCTGAAAACCTGAGTGATTTCTAGTGTCCGACCAATTAATCTGCTTTGGCCGAAAATAGACAATAGGCCAATAATCGGTAATCGGCCAAATTACATCCAATTACCGATTATTACCTAAAGCAACCTGAAACAGTACAAACAATAACATTTTGCAAACCAGTTTTTAGTAAACCAGTGCTTTTGGTCTATATTGAGCTATGGCGGTAAAGTATTGCTTGAAATTTACATGTTCCCGTACTTTAAAGCAGTAACCCAAAACCGTTTCCGTGTTCAAAATTGTGTGTGAATTGCCGTTTGGTCGGTTTTGAGTATTTTCGGCATCGGCTTAGGCCGATTATTGTAAATTTGATAGATGTTCGGCCTGAAAAGTGCCTTCGGTCGCACAGTAAGTATTTCTATAAGAAAAAGTCCTTGTAAGATGTTTTTAGAGATCCTTAAAGTTTTTATATAGGAACCTATTTTGGGAATCTGGAGGCATTCATTTACAAAAATGTTTTTACACACATGGGCTTTCAATTGAAAAAAATTCCTCGAAATTGTACAGGGTTTCTGTTTATAAAAACTCCTTAACATGTTTGAAATTTTACAATGTGTCCTTACAATAAGAGTGATAATTCTATTAAAAACAATCCTTCTTACGTATACGGTAGGTTTTTTTTTGAAAAACGTTTTAAGAATCCAGCCGATCTTAAAACTGATCAATTCCATAAAAATTTAATAATAAGCTTCTAATGTCCAACATATTTTCAAAGGATTTTATATAAAATGGGCATCAGAATCTCAAAGTTTGCATTTGATCAACTATTCTTTAGACCTGCTCACTTGTAACATGTTTTTTACGAACACCAAATTGGTGATCCTTATTAAAATTCTTCCATTCAACAACATGGTTAAACCTATTTAGGCAATATTTCCAATTGATTGAAAAGAATCTCAAAGTTTTAAATAATAAAATTCTAAGAATGTAAAATTATTCTCTTTTTGAGCTTGTGTTAGAGAATTTCTTTTTCAAAAGCCTTTAGTTTTTTTTTACTAAGGAGTGAGATCGAATAAATCCTAACACAGATTATCACTTATAACTGTTTTTATGTTTAAAAGTGAACTTTTTTTTGAATCAAGTTATCTTTTAAAAAGTCGCCAGATAATGCGTATATACAAAAAGTGTAAACAAAAAAAGTAGCATTTTTACAAAAAAAAAACCTTAAATTTCGTAGAAAAAAATATGCTTAATTGTTCAGAACTCAGAAAAATTAAATTATATTAAGATTCTTTTTAAATTATTGATGAAGGCTACAAAGCAAGTTCCCAATACTGTCACTTTTTCTTGGAAATGGTCTGCTCCTATCAATTAGGGCACTAAAAATGGCAAAAAAAAAAGCTCATTTACTCACTTTTTGTTCAGCTTCCATTTGTAAACAAAGTAATGATCCGATTTCGCTAATAATTTATACACATCATCTGACGACTTTTTAAAAGATAACTTAATTTAAAAAAACTTTCACTTTTAAACATAAAAAAAGTTATAAGTGATAATCTGTGTTAGGATTTATTCGATCTTACTCCTTATATCCAAAGCAAACGAACAATTAATTCCCTGAAAAAAAACAACTTGTTTGGGAAACATTTTCTCCTTTTAGCTCAATACACTTTTCCCAGCAATATTCAATAGCTTCGATACCCGGTTTATAGGAAGAACTGTCTAGCTCCTTAAAATAGTCATCAACCGCAGACTCCACATCTTCATTGTTGGCAAATATTTTACCACCGAGCAATTTTTTGAAGTTTGGAAATAGAAAATAATCCGAGAAATCTGTCGAATAAGGTGCGTCATTAAGTAATTCATACTTTAATTCAGTGATTTAATCTGGCGACTTTTTAAAAGATAACTTAATTCAAAAAAAGTTCACTTTTAAACATAAAAAAAGTTATAAGTGATAATCTGTGTTAGGATTTATTCGATCTCACTCCTTATATCCAAAACAAACGAACGATTAATTCCCTGAAATATTTACTAGACAAAGGGTTAATATTTAGTTATACAACCTATTACTGCGGTGGTACTATAACGCTTTATTCTATTTGTTAACAACTGCAAACAAATGATCATTAACCACTACGGTCATAACGATTATCATACGGTGCGGTATTATTGAAACAAATAAAGTCATGTGTTTACAAACGGTCATGAATTTCAAACCAATATCTTTACATTTATCTTTTTGTTTTGTTTGCCGAAAAACATTTTTGTTTATTTCATTTCACGTTATTTATCATATCTATCCTTTCCTTTTTTATTTAACATTTATATTTGCTGTCGTTGTTTTTATTTTATCAAATGCTGTAAAAAAAAAATTACTCTGATAATTTTGTATTTTATTTTAGATTAAAAAATAAATTCTCACAAGTTGTTTCAGTCGACGCGAAGCGCTTCCAACGTTAAGATCGTAAGAATTAAAAAATACATTGAAAACGCGTCGCACAATTACGTTTTTTGTGAATAAAGTTTATAAACGGTTAGTAAAAATGTTGAAAAATAATAAATATTTACTATAAAGTATTTAAAAGAAGTTAAAATTTAACTAAACTAAAGTAAAACACAATAAAATTGAATTTAAACAAAATCACGTAACGTAGTAGCAAGAAAAAAAATTATATTATTGATTCTTAAATGATGAAAATGCTAAATCTTTAAAAAAAAAAAAAAAATACCAAAATATTTGAAAAGTTGAAAAAAAATCCATAAAAATTTTAAAATGTGAAAATGAAAATAATCTTATGTAACGTATGTGAGAAAATATACCTTTTGAAAAAACGTAACAATTGCTGCAGCTTATTTTTTGTTGTTGTTGTTAGTTCTCATTAAAATTAAAAACGTAGCAGCAATAAATAATTCTCAAAAACAAATACAAACATTGCCGTTAAATATATTAAATTTTAGAAATCTGTAAAAAAAAAATATTGAAATTGGTATTAAGGTACAGCGTTGCCATTTGGTATAAGGTATTATTCCCGTAATGGGAATTCAATAGATTAAAAAAAAAACATTTTTGTCGGTGAACCATATTTTCCGAGTTGTAGACCGCTAAAGATTGAATATCGGCTTTATTTACCTACACACAGAAAACAAATCGTGCCGACAACAATTTCGGTTGTTATTACAAATATACATTAGGGTGGGGCGATTAGTATGGAAGGAAAAAAATCTTAATGGGCGCTTCGCGTTTCTGATTCTTGGGATTGTACTGAGCAAAAAAGTCCACTAGACCATACGTCTACGGTGAAAATCGAGCTCCCACATTTTGACTTTACGGCAAAAAAGTCCTATTTTGAAATTAAAAATTTACCCCTTAAACCCTACCCACAAATATGATTGATGCATTAATCTGCTAGAGAATCTTTTAAAGAAGAGATTGATACCATAATCTTGTATAAGCTCCTCTTATTTCCTGAGATATGTCCATCCCACACATTGTTACTTTCACAAAATACGGCAAAAAAGCCCTATTTTGAAATTAAAAACTAACCCCTTAAACCCCACCCGCAAATATTATTGATGCATTAATCTGCTAGATAATCTCCCATAGAAGAGATTGATACCGTTAATCTTGGATAAGCTCCTCCTATTTCCTGATATATGTCCATCCCACACATTGTTACTTTCACAAAATACGGCTAAAAAGTAAAAATATGGAAGCTCGATTTTCACCGTAGACGTATGGTCTAGTAGACTTTATTGCTCAGTACAATCCGAAGAATCAGAAACGCGAAGCGCCCATTAAGATGATCAAATCGCCCCACCCTAATATACATACATATAAAATTAGAAAGCTCATTAAAATCCCTGCAGGAAATGTCAATAGTGAAAAAGTATTGATTCACTATTGACTGTGTCACCAGTACTACTAACCAAATATTCCCCAGGCAATGTTATTTGCTATAGACATTTAACATGTACGTGTCATTGAAAATCACTAGTGACACTAGAACTATTGACTAGGTAGTGAATAGGTAGTTCTTATGGGACCATATGTAGACATTGGAACCAAAAATTCACTAGTGACTAGGTAGTTCTTATGGCACCATATGTAGACATTAGAAACATAGATTCACTAGTGACTAGGTAGTTCTTATGGGACCATATGCAGACATTGGACCAAAGATTCACTAGTGACTCGTAAGTTCTTATGGGACCACATGTAGACATAAGAACCATTGATTCACTAGTGACTAATTAGTTCTAATGGGTCCATATGTAGGCATTGCACCCAAAGTTTAGTAGTGAGTTAATAAAGTAAAAAGTGTAGTCGCTTAGTTGACAATGTCAACAAAATAGTAGACAAAAGTGGAGACTTGGAGACACTTGACCCCAAGCTTCCTGCAGGGATGTTTATGTTGTTAGAAAAAAGTAATGTTCATATTTTATATTTTGAACATACTAATATGTATTTACATTCACAAAACCTAAAGTTTAAAAAAACATCTTTTAGGTTTAGATATTTTTTGGGATTAAACAATTTAAGAGCACAAATATTTCTGGCCACACTTTTGTGATTATTTTTCACTATATTATGTGGGTGTGTTGATGTTTTTCTTTCCATTTTCTTTTTACACCTACTTTTTTCTAATTTTCCCAATCTTTTTGTATTGCATGTGTGTTTTCTAACAATTTCTCTATAGCTTTTTTATATAAGTTCTTAAAGAAAAATCAATAATTTTCTATTAGATTGTCTTTAATGCATTTTTGTTAATAGAAACTAAAAGTTTTACATGTGTCAACATGTCTTTCAACCCGGTTTAAGGCCAAGGTCGGTTTTTTTTTATTTTTGTATAAATGCGCATATTTTAACAATACAATACAATTTAACTGTTTATCTAGTTAACATTTAGATTTTATATCAGTTTTCGTGACATTGCACAGATATCAATTACCTTAACACATATTTACGATACGTTTAGCATTGGACAAGTAATTTTTTGCTTTTTATTTTCCGGTTAGTTTCACGTGACGTATGAGCATTATTAATTATTTAGAAAAGAGCAATTCCATATGAAAACGATCAAAATTGGCAAATTTTTGGACGACCCCTCTCCGATTTTAAAATAAATAGTCTCAATCGATTGCCCAGCAAAAAATAATGTACCTACATATTTTTTTTTTTTTTATAGTGACTGGTTTAGTGGTGGTGTGCACCACTGTCATGTGACAAAATTGAAGAATACTTCATAAGGGACCTCATTGAAAGTTGTTTTAAAAAAAAACTACTAAAGCGATCGCAACGAGTGATAGCTCGTTGGAAAGGTATTGAATCAGGCTTTAATTGAAAAATAAAAATTTCCTAATTTTTCTCAGAAATTTACCTTTTTTCCCATGAAAATTAAATTTTCCCATGAAAATTAAATTTTCCGATTTTCCACAGAAGCTCCTAAATTTTCCGGCTAATTTTATTTTTTTGGATTCCTCATAATTTTTGCTTTAAGAATCAGCAATAAAAAAATGGGCCCCGACTCCTTGTTTGGACAGGAGAAGAGCATTTAAAAGACCACCTTGTTCTCATTGTTTTTATATTTTTTATAATTGAATTATTTTTAATTATTTCACAAGGAAAATTAGGAAAATTTTATTTTTCAATTAAAGCCTGATTCAATACCTTTCCAACGAGCTATCACTCGTTGCGATCGCTTTAGTAGTTTTTTTTTAAAACAACTTTCAATGAGGTCCCTTATGAAGTATTCTTCAATTTTGTCACATGACAGTGGTGCACACCACCACTAAACCAGTCACTATAAAAAAAAAAATATATGTAGGTACATTATTTTTTGCTGGGCAATCGATTGAGACTATTTATTTTAAAATCGGAGAGGGGTCGTCCAAAAGGTGATCGCTTTCATATGGAATGGCTCAAAAATAAAAAATTTAATAAGCCTTTCTGGTTAATCATAATTGTGTTGTCAAACGATAAGAATAAACCTTTATTGCCAAACTACATCCAAAAACGTCACAAAACCAAAGAGAGGGTCTCATACTACAAAAATTAATAATATTTCCAGTAAGATTTTGGGCTACATCATACAAATGGGTTTTGTTCGATGTCTAACCTTTATGGTATTTTAATTAAAAATGAATGTCTTAAAATATAAGATCAACATTTACCTGCTAGCATAGTATAATGCAAATAACAGCATATTTTGCTAAAATGAACATACATTTTTGTTAAAAACCCGTAGATTGCTGATTTCGGAAGTGAAAATTTTTATTCGCATTAAAAAAAAAAACTCGAAAAATTTCACATTTTTTTGTGCTATTTAGCAAATTCTTAATATTTGTATAGTAAACAAATGTATTTTTGCTATTCTTGTCTTATATATAAATTCCTGGGATTCCTAGTTGGAACATAGGGCCAGTAATTTGTACTGGTTTCATTAATCATTTTGTTTCGGATGAGTGGGAGATTAACTCTCTGCATCCAAGGCTGGTGTTGGGGCTGCCAACTTATTGCCTCCAGCCCGACAGCTTCGTTGCTCACACTAGCTAGTACCATAACGGATGTTATAATACCATTGCCCGGTGTCCACCTGCCCCTAAGGGTCGGAGGTCGTGAGTCTTCTTAGTTGGTTGCAAGAGCAAGGATTGGTTCTGGACTTTACCAAGTTAAAGACGATCAGTTCCGTTACCTTGTATGCCCAACTCTGATAATAATGATATAACTGTTCATTAAAGCAGCTTTTTCTGCATCGTAATTTTTAACTTATTTTTAGTAGTTTTACCAAAAAAAAGTCACTAATATTTTTACTTTTTGTTTATTATGTTTTTTTTTATTTATTTTTACTGACTTGTTGCTGTCTTATTATTTACACTTTTTATAAAAAAACTATTAAATTTTTATAAAAAAAATAAACGAAACTGAAAAAAATTCTACTAATGTATGAAGTTTTTAATTTCCAGGAATTTTTTTTGAAAATAAAGATTGTTTTTTATGAACGTCAAGCATTTTGTAAATTTGAAGCTGGCAACCCTAGTTTTAGTACGCAGCACCCTCTTCTCAACGGACGTGTCATTTAGAATAAAAACTTTAAATATATTCTATTTTTGGAAATTCATATACAGATTAGAAAATTTTGATTAGATCTTAAAATGAAACGCAGAACCCAAAACTAACGCATCTTAAACTTAATATTAAAAATTCATGATTTTACCAAAATATATAATAATTTTAATTTAAAAACTTGTAAACTTTAAGCTTCAAATTTTTTATAATCATACACTCAGAGAACTAATGCTGTATATATTTGTTGATGTTTGAATTGTAATATATATATTAGAGTTCGTTTTCAATTTTTTTTTTTGATTTTGATTTCTGGATATTATCACTTTTTAGAAGGTTTTTGTATCAATAAAAATAATGGCGTATTTTTATACCCTCCATCCCATAGTGCAGGAGGGTATATTCACTTTGTCAAATGTTTGTAATTCTTTTAAAAAAATTCTGGGGCCCCATAAACTATATATATTCTTGATCAGCATGAATAGAGAAGTCGATATAGCCATGTCCGTCTGTCCGTCTGTCCGTCTGTCCGTCCGTCTGTCTGTGGAAACACAAAATACTCCGACAATACAGAAGAGGTACTGCTAATTTTCAGTCAAATTGTTTGTTGATATCATGAGCAGTTCTCTAGTGAAAATGGTCAAAATCGGTTAACGCGTTCAAAAGTTATGAGTGAAAATGTGGGAAGACCTCTAAAAATTTTTTTTTTTTTATTTCATCATACATACATACATACGTACATTCAATGCTTATACACAAGAATATACGCAAGCAGGGATGGCTGTCAATATCGCTGAAGTACCGTCGCCGATTCTAACACCTTTCAACTGACTATCGTTATCGCTTAAATACCATTACCGATATTCTTGAAATACCGTTATCCGTAAAATACCGTTACCTTAAAATACCGTTACCGAAATAATCTAACAAGATCTGAACAAAAAAACTTCTGTAAATAGATATATTTTCCCAAAGTATGATCATAAACTAGACAGTCATTTAAACTAGGGCATAATGCGGTTAAAAATTGTGGTGTGCATTAATATTACCTGAATAACTAAAATAACGTTATCCTTAAAATGCCGTTACCAAAATAATTGAAAAATCTTTTCCCTAAAATAAAGTTACCGAAATATCTAAAATATCGTTACCGCTAAAATACCGTTAGCGAAATAAATAAAATACCGATAACGCTAAAATACCGTTAACGCTAAAATCCCGTTACCGAAAAAACTGAAGTATAGTTTCCCCTAAAATACCGTTACCGAAATAAAAGAAAATAGCGTTACTACGACCAATAACCACATAGAATCGGTTACCATCCATGGTCATGATCAACACTTAAAAACAAAAAAAAAACCCACAAAATATTGTTGTTGTTTTTTTGTTTTGTTTTGTATACAGTATGTATGTACGTATGAATTAGTAGCAATCGCATGCAGAGCTGCCAGGTTTGACGATTTGTCGTCATTTTGATGATATTTAATACCCAAAATAACTGAATGACTATTTGACGACTTTTGCTCCCAAAATGACGATTTTTTGACAATAATTTAATATGTCAGCAAGATCTAATTATTTATCATTCTCATAAAATCGCCGGCTCGATTATTAAATTTATATTATTTCGTTAAAAATTGAAAGCAAAAACATTGTTTTTTGATCGATAGCTAGCTTTTATATGCTAATATGATGTGAAATACAATTTTTCAAAAATGCAAATCCTAGAATTGAATAAAACTTAATCCAAACCGCATTTATTTTTTTATAAATTCATTACGGGTTTAGCTTAATTTAGTTTCTGTGTGTATATTGTTAGAACATTTTTTTAAATTTTTATAAAATTTAATTGGAGTTAGATTTAAATAAAAATAAAAAAAATGTTCATGTTAAAACACAAGGTATGGACTTTTTTTGCGAAACAAACAGATCTCTAGCCCGAATATATTTCATGTTGAAAGATGATATATATACAACTTTAAATGAAACAAAATAAATCCAAAAATAAATCCGGTGCTTAAAAAACAGGCCTAATAATATAAATAAAGTGCCAAAATTTTTATAAATAAAAAATATACCATTAAGTTTGTTCTACAACACAAAAATTTGTACAAGTGTTTACTGAAAGGTTTTCCTTTAGACAAATACTCAGTAAAAACTGGTAAAAAGGTATAGTAAAGTGACAGTTTGATGCCAAAGAACTTACAAATTTTTAATGGATACATTTTTGCCAGTAAGAATTTGTAAGATGAAAAAAACATATGACTAAAAAAATATGCTTGTATTTTTAGTAAACAAAAACAAAAATTAAATTTTAATTGTTTATGGATTGAAAGTGAAAAATATTAAATAATTAACTATGGAAGAAGTTAAAAAACATTTAAATTATTTTTGGTCGATAATTTCAATTAACTTTTTCCTTTTCCATAATGATCAGTTGATTTTTTTTTTAAATATTTAAAACAAGCTGTTTTATCTAATTTAATAATTCCTACAAATTTTCTGTTCGTTTACTTTTTTGTAAATTTGTCTTACTTTTTGTAATTTTGTTACTGAGTAGTTTTTACTGAACTTTGCAGGAAAAGTAATCGAACAGACTTATTGTTAAAGAATTTCCAAATTTTGTAAAAGAATTTAAGATTTAAAAAGTTGTGCTACTGAAAGCCAGCACGCTACCAACTAGCCTACTGGGGCACACAGTTTCAACATTTTATAAAATGAATATCGTTGTAAAATATAATGATTTTCGAAGTTTAAACCAAAGAGAAGTGTCAAAAATCGTGTTATATTACAACGATAACACGTTAACATTTGAAATGTGAATAACACTATTGTATTTTATTTTTTATTAAAACTTTATCCCTCTTCTAACAAATATATTTTATTTTGACGATTTTTCAAAATATGATGGCGATTTTGCCGTTTTTTTTTTAGAAAATTTGACATTTTTATGCTCTGCAAACCTGGCAACACTGGTTATGAGTGCAAATGTGAGAAGCCCTCGAAAAATTGTTAAGCTAATTTATAAGGCATTCTTTTGTTTTCCAGATACCAGGCTTGCCATATACCTTTTTTGTTAACCCCAACAAATCAAAAAATCACCAATTAGAAAAAAGGTAGAACAAAATAGTTGAGTTAAAATTCTTTATTTATTTGACTGCATTAACCGGAGTTGCCATAACCCATTAATCGTTATCAGATCAAAAAAATATCCAGGAATAAACTCCCCGAATTCCACAATGTAAATTCATAACTTTTTTTCGTACACTATTTTTACTTATTCTCATTCTCAACCTTTAATAAATTTGCAAGGAAACTCTTACACTCTAATTACATTTATTAAAAACCCCATTAAATTTAAAGGACATTCACTTTCAGAACTTTTTTATTTAAGACATATAAGGTGCATACTTCATCTTAAAATCTTTTGATTATATGCATTTGTTTTCCTTAAAAGCCCTAATTTTTATTTGATACATACAAAAATAATCTAAATTAAAGTATTGATGTGTAAAAACCAATCGAATTTTGGGAAAATTTCTTAGGGTTCTTATTCTAGGAGTCGTAAACGAGAATTTTACAAGCAACTGAGCTGAAAAACAATAATTTGAAATACCAGTTTCTTTAATTTTTTGTGTCTCGAAAACACCCTAAACACTCGAAAGATTTTCTTTTATAATTTTTGACAAACTTAGTTTCATCACACTTTCCGTTTTACTTATGTGATGTATAGTATAAACACATGTGTTGTAATGTAAACTGGCATTTCATAATTATTTCATTATGTATGTCTCCGCAAGCGTATTTTTGTTCCCTTAAATTTATCTAAAATTCTGATTATTCGAAACTGTTTTTATGCGTTTGTATTCATTGCATCTCTTCTAACGATCCAAAAATATATTTTAGTAACTTTCTTTCATTTTTATATGGGCAAAGAGACAAACAACAGGCGAATTTTACAACAGTTTTTTTAACATCATAAGGAAATATAAAAATATATATATTTTTCACTACACGATAATCAGAATAACCTTTGAATACCCACTGTTACACTGATAGAAAAACCGTCATAATCCACATGTATTTTGACATCAGTTCTATGACAAATGTCTTCGTTGTTGACCCCATGACACTTGTCATCACGGAGATGTCAGCCTTAACATCACTTAACCAAATTGTCATCAGGGTCGAAAACTTAAATTGTGTCATCAATGGGATGAGACATCGGCATCACATAAATGACGAATCGGAGTCAATTTAATAAAAAAATGTTTTCATTGCGATGACAGATAATTAGTTTTATCCTTCCGCTGAACAAATATGGTTGTGTATACGCTTGAACAACGCTGGGAAATATTGCGACATTACTTTGAAAATCATGGTAATGTTGCAGAATGTGTGCGAAAATGAATGATGCCGATTTTGCCAAAAAAATCATCTTTTCAGATGAAGCTCATTTTGATCTTGGCGGGTATATACACAAGCAAAATTGTCGCATTTGGGGCACAGAAAACCCGCACGCATACATTGAAAAGCCGATACACCCAAAACGAGTCACTGTTTGGTGCGGATTTTGGTCCAGAGGCATAATTGGGACATAATTGGACTGATCGTGTAGGCTACTGCATGGCCAGCCGAGGCAGCCATTTGAATGAAATTATTTTCCATTATTAACCGGAAGGATTGTACTTTCAAAAAAAAAAAGAAATTTGAGAAAATATTCAGTAGTTTTTTTTTTATAGCATTTTCAAAAAAAAAAGTTATTTGGCGGACCCTTTATAATGATTACATGTCATCAATATGAATGTTATATACTGTATAAAGTGCTTCTTGCTTTGACAACGAATGTACATCAATGTGATATATCTTATGCCAGTTTTAGAAATGCGTCTAAAAACAAAAAATATATATATAAGCATGCAGAATTTCAGATTCATTTTAGTAAACTTTAATTAAACATTTTTTCTTTTGTAACATCCCAAATACATTAATCAATCAGTCATATTTTGTGTTACTTATAAAAACAACATTATTTTTGTTATTTTTACAAAGAATATAGATATTAATATTGTTTGCACTTTCCCTGGTTTATGAAAACACCGAGATGGAGGGTATCCAAAAATTCGTCACAGCCGAATTTAATCCTTTTTATACCAAATTCGGCACATCGGACTTTAATGCTTCCACTTGTTTTTTTTTAATTCCAACTCCTTCTCGTGCCTATAGGCTACTCAAATCGCGGTTTTTGGGTCCCTTTTCCCATACAACAAAAACGGTTAAATATATGTCAAATCATAACCTTTTTTTTAGTTTTTGAAATGCACCAGAATGCAGAATTAGAGTGGTCCAAAAAAAATAATTTAAAAAAAAAAAAAATTAAAATATTTTTTTTTGTTAATTTTTTTTTTACAATGAAATAATACTTACATCTGAGAAAAATGGTCCAAAAATTTTATTTTTGTAGTTACCCGTTCAAAAGTTATTAAAGTTTAAAAATTAAATTTTTTTAGTGAATACAAAATAATTTATTGGTTTATATTATAATTTATTGGATTTGAGTCGCCTATAGGCACGGGAAGGAGTTGGAATTAAAAAAAAAAAAAATACGCCATTATTTTTATTGATACAAAAACCTTCTAAAAACCTTTTTTCTATTTAAAAAATAATAATAAAAGAAATGTTTGTTAGTTTTTATTACATGTCTTTTATTTTTACTGTAATTGTGGTTAATTTTTTGAACAGAAAAAAAAAAAACAAATGACAATGTTAGTTAAAATTACTGAAATGTAAGTCGTTCCTTTTCCAAGTGAAATTTCATTTTATTTTAACTACATTTGCATTTTTTTCATTTGATTTAAACCTACATAGTGTTCTAAGTGTAGTAATGATAAAAGCCTTGCACTTAATTTGTAATATAAATTTCCGTGCTATATATAAATTAGCAATGATTATTGGCGAGACCGTCGTAAATTCAATACCCGATTGTTTAAACCCAATGGCAATACTGTTAATGTTATGTGAATGAAAATTTATGGGTTTGATTTCATACATTTATTATTTTAAGATCTGATCATTAATTCTTAATCTGCAGATGAATTTTCCAAAAAGATAAATTTAACAGTTTTTATTTCGTATGCCACGCGCTCTGAGAAAAAGGGACTGTGTTCAAAAACGGGCAATATATTTAACATCTATAGGCCTCTATGATTAATGAATCGTATATGGAAATCCATTTAGCAAAACTTTAACTTTTTTTTAGTATGGCTAACATTAGTACGTTTTTATAGATTTGCAATTTATTTTCTCCGATACTGTTGCTCAATAATGACAGGGAACTAAATGAATCTGCGAACTATAATGCAAAAAAAAGCTAAATTCTATCTATTTAAAAAACGAAAGTAAAAAACTTGAATTTTAAAAGCTCAATATCGGATAATCAAAATAAATTAAAAAAAATGCATAAATCATTAAAAAAATAAATATATAGCAGGATATTATACTATACTTGCTCGCATTTTAAATTGAGAGAACCCATGCAAATTATATTAAAAAATCTTTATTTCTCTGAAATTTTCAAATTGAAAAATATTCGAAAAAGCCGAATTATTCGAGACGAAAAACCTAGTTTCTCGCCCTTTTTCAAAAACCGGTAAAACAAAAAAAAACGGAAAAATAGAAAAAACCGGTTTGTCGAATAATTCGGAAACCACGTTTGATAACACTACATATCCTGTATGGCTTTTACTAAATCATACTCCAGATAGGCTTCATTGCTTTTTTGTTGTACTTCCCCTGCGTTATGTCCAAACAAATTAATAATTTACAGTATATGACATACAAACAACACGAATGAAAAAGCGTTAAAATAACTTAAATTTTACGTCCCAATTTACCCAGTATGACCAAAGTCACAAAAACTTCCATAATTTTTGGAAAGATTTAAATATTTGTGAACACCAATACATCATTCGTAATATACAAAACCATTTTTTTTTTATTTCTCTGATCAAAAATGTAAAATAAATCATTTTTTTTTTTTTTTTTTAAATAAACAAGAACACCAAATATACTTTTTTGTATGATTTTTTTTTATTTGCTACGAATGTGGAACAAACTTCCCGCAGAAGTCTTCCCTGTTACTTACAATTTAGAAAAATTTAAATCAAATATCCACAAACACTACTCCCTCTTTCCTCCCTCCCATACCCTATTTTCCTGATCAATAGGGTAGGGGGCATCCCTTGAGTATTGGTTAAAATTTAAAAAAAAAAACAAGACACACTAGTTAGAAATTCTGAAAATGCATTAGTATGGGAAAAAATGCAAAGTCCCAAATTACCCCACCTTCCCCTACTTCTCATACCAATTAGATTGCAAATAATACTATACTACAAATATTGCGATACAAATCAATAATAATTAAGACAACTGTGCTAAGTGTTATTGGTCTGGGAATTAATAAAAACACTACCAATAAAAAAAAAAAAACTTAAACCCACGACTCGTAAGTCAACAATCATAGAATTATGATGCATATGATGTGGTTAAATAACCTCGATGATAAGAACATGTGATTTCACAAAAAAGGGAAATTAAAAAAATAAAGTTAGCAGACGTAAATAAAAAAGAGTCTTATCAGCATAAATAATTAGTGTCCAACCGTAGCCGAATCTTTAAAATTAATTTTTAATTTGAATAAAACTTGAATTTTGAATTTTGATTGCTTTTGACAACGAAATTTGTTTAAAGTAAAACAAAAAATTTTTAAACTCGAGGAAATCTCAAAAAAGCTAATTTAGATATATATTTTTTTATTTTTTTTTTTCAAAAATATGAAATAATGAGTTCCCTCATGTAATGACATCTTTTGAAAAATGGGAATACTTGAATTTTTTTTATTTTTACTAAAATATATATATCGAATTTAATACAAATATTGTTTGTAATTTAAATCAAAAAATTTAATCTGAAAATGTACTTGATTTCCTCAAGTACTTGGTGTTCGGAAAAGTTCGGTCAAAATTTTGCCGAACGCCGAAGTTGGCCGAACTCGGAAGCCGAATACTCGGTCGGACACTATAAATAATGCAACGACTTAATGGGCCAATAGCAAAAATACTACGGAATTACTATTTAAATTACAAGGCCTGTCTGTCTATGATTATTATGAATATTTAATGATTTTAAGTATAGAATTATAATTTTTTGTTTTAGTGAGGGGATTTATTTTTAAATCTTGAATAATAGTTTACGATTAAACTCTTTGTTTTAGCGTAATTTTGTTATTCTTTAGTAAAATATGTGAATAATCTTCACTTTTACTACACTATGCAACAAAAAAAAAATCAGCCTCAATGGTTCCAATAGAAAATGAAAGTAAACCATTGAATAAAAATATCGCCAAAGGGTTTTGCAAAGTTACTTGGAATTTCTATTTCTATTTCTTGAAGTTGTGATATTTTTGACCATTTGTTCCAATATGTGCGAAAATTAAATTAAATTATAATATATTTATTGGAATGTAATTGTGTGTTCTTATTGTTAAATTGGACTCAAATATATTTCAACAAATAGAAGGCGAGATGGGCGTGGTTAAATGCAACTTATTGTCGTTTTCGAAACAATTTCAAACAATTGTAGATCAAATGCATGGACTACCGAATAGTGGAATTCATTTTCGGAACTTGTTCTGAAAATGATTTTTAAGAAAAAATTTAAATTTTTTTTGTGAAATAGTTTTATTTTAAAAATATGTGTTTTAGGCGTTTAATTGCAATTATAAATTGATATTTGCTTTACATGTAACCAACAAAAATATTTTTAACTATGCGGTTCGAGGTCTTTTCAATGTTGATGGAAATTGAAAATTTGAGCTTTCGTCTTAAACGTGACCAGTATTCAAATCATCACACATGTAAAGAGAGAGACAGCATGGCGTAAACCCAGAAATAGAAATGTCGTGAAAGAACTGTTAGTACCGCAATATAAAGTTTTATTCCCACCCTTACACGTCTTGGCATTGGGGAAATTTTCTTGAAAACCGTAGGAAAAAATTAAGTTAATGTAGTTTTGTCCCAAATTTTTCCTCGTCTCAGTAAAGGAAACCGAAATAAGGCAAAACAGCAGCACTTAATGAAATTTGTTGTTAAAAAAAAGATCCTTACTTAAATTTGACATAGCTTTATTCCATTCAATCGTTTTGAGTTTCCCGATATAAGAAAACTGGTAATAATTCAGGCAGTTTAAATTATATCGAATTAACAGCTTTGCGTTTAATTAAAGAAATATTTTTGGGGGAAAATAGATCTGATAGCTCTGAACACACAACAATGGCTGCATTTTCTAAAATTTCCATCTTCCATCAACTTCGAAAAGATCTTATTGTTCATAGTTTTTAAGTCGGTTTTATTTGTTACGTTTGAACAGAATAGAAAATGTTAATTTTGTATTGCAATAAATTTTTAAAAAGAATTGTTTAAAAAAAAAAAAACTATTTCTTGAAAAAAATTTAAAAAAAAATATTTTTTTTTAATTGGTTCTAATCTTCTGCAGAATTTTCAGAATGAATTTCGAAAATAAATTTTACTTTCAATAGGCTTTCTGATGAATTTAATCTGAAATTCTTTGGGATTGTTCCCAAAAAGAAAACAAATGTAGGTCTACAAAAAATTTAAGATTTCTTTATATTTGACCACGCCTATCTCGCCTACTATTTGTTGAAATATATAAAAATCATAATTTTCCGACATTGGGTTCAATGGAACAATAAGTGCTGTGCGCACAATTACATTCCAATAAATATATTATTATTTTGATTTTCACTCATATTGGAAAAAATAGTCAAAAATACTCCAACTTCAAGAGGCCATAAAAATGAAATTCAAACTAACTTTACAAAACCCTTTGTCGGCTTTGTTCATCTAATAGTCAACTTTCATTTCGAGTGGAAATCATTGAAGCTGACGGCGATGATTCAAAATTTGTGGCACAATAAGGTTGTTTATTTTTTATATTTTTTTATTATTTCAAAATTGTACCCAGCCCCCCAAAAGTTTACACATGTTTCGAAATGTATATGCTAAAAATTTGAACCCGCTAAAAAATTATTCAGCTAGCACAAGCGAAATGAAGTTTTCAACATTTTCGAGTGAAAATTTATCTTTATCTCTCATTTATTAATAAATGTTTATGACAGTTACCAGTTGAAATTTTCAGACTATGTTATTAGCTTTGTATAAAAAATGCGAATCATGAAAGCTTAATTCAAAAAACTTCGCAATTTAACTAAAAATTCAAGAAATTGTATAGAAATTTACAATTTTTTCGTTTCAAACAGTCTTAAAATTAAAAAAAAAAAAAAAAATACAATACATCTCTTTAAAATGAGACACAAAACAATTAAAAATCTTAATTTTTCAGTGAGTTATGATGAAAAATGTTTACCCATGTTTAAAAAAAATACCAAAAAATACTCTATTGATTATACCCTTAATAAAACATTTATAAAAAACTAATTTTTCTATTGTTTTTTCAAACCTGGGTATACGATTTTCATCACAACTCACTGAAAAATTAAGATTTTTTAATTTTTTTTATCTCAATTTAAATGTTATACCTTGACAAATAACATCGGATTTATTGTATTTTTTTTTTAAAGATTTTTAGACTGTTTTTAACGTTTATTAGTTACAAATATTTTCTTTTGTTAATTTTTAGTTAAACCTTATTTAATATTTTTACAAAAAATTAAAAAGTATGCAATTACATTGAAAATATGCCATAAAATATGCATTTATAACAAAATATACAAAAATATGCAACAACAAATATATACCATTTTTTTTTTCAAATTCTTTGATTCGAATTTGGTCAAAATCGATTTTGGGATAATGACTAAAAACATGCATAATTTGCATGAATTTCCTTGCCCTACTAATAACATCTACACAGAAAAAATTATGGGCCAAAAATATCTAATTAATCGATTGTTTGAATATCAATGGCAATTTAAACAATTTTTTTAATTGATTCAATTAAAAAATTTATTGAATTTTCTAATATATCCATACAGTGTTGACAACATGTAAACAACATTTTTTAAAATTTGGCAAACTATTTTTTTTTTTATTTTATTTAGATTAAATAATCAAACAAAGGTTTAATTATATCAATATATTATTTAATTTTTAAATAAAAAGAAAAAAAAATCGCAAATGATTTACTTATTTCACTAGAGTTTGCAACACTCTTTTTGTTGAGATATTCGTGTACGCACGAAAACTTAATTTAGTTTCGTGTTTTATCTGTGGTAATAAAAGTGCACATGTGGATTTAAATAAACCTAATCGAAAAAGGACAATTAAACTATTATTTTTATAAATAATTAAATTTTCAATAAGTATAAGTGTCATTAAACTATCATTTTAAAGTTGTGTGATTTTTTTAAGAATGCAATTCAATTACAAGAAAAAGTTCAAGACAAGACAAGCAAAACAAAAATTTTGTCTTTACTTTTATTTGTTTTCTTATATCTTATAATACATTTTTATATTAAAAAGCTTTAATTTTATTATAAATAAAGTGTCAATTTAATTTACAAACCTACATTTCTTTTTTTATTTAATGGGGGCAAAAAATACGAGTTTTCAATTAAAACTACCATTGTTTTCTTCTCAAGTTTCAATTAAAGTTTTAATCAATTTAACGTAACTTTTTAATTGAGGTTGTAAAGAAAAACAATAACTCTTTTAATTGATATTATTATTATTTTAATTGAAAGAGTTTTAATAAACTGTCTGCAAATTTTTTTAGTTAATACTATTATTTCAGTCGTAGGTGCAAAATCAATTAAAATATTAATTGTTTCAATAAAATTGTTAATTGAAACCCGTTTTTAGTTTTTTCTGTGTACTGTAAATTTAAACTGGTAACGGGCATAAACATTTATTAATAAATGAGACATAACGCTAAATTTACACTCGAAAATATTGAAAACTTCAATTTGCTTGCGCTAGATGGGTAATTTTTTTAGCGGTCTCAAATTTTCAGCATATACATTTCGAAACATATGCAAACTTTTGGGCCTGGTACCATTTTGCAATTCAAAAAAAGATATAAAAAATGAACGACCTTATTAATGCACAGTGTTTGTTAATGACGTTATTCATAAACGTTTTAGATTTGTAGTGATTCATCAGACTTTCACTGAATTAGTTGTTTGACAGAACTCATGTTAAAAATAAGAGACTGGTTTTTTCGAGTTCATTTGCTTTTGTATATTTAAATTTTGTATATTAAAAAAAAAAAACAATGAAAAGTTATTCAAACTTATACTTTTTAAAACATCCCAGCAAAAATAATGCGAAGTAGTTCAAAAGAAACAACATTTTCATTACACACAAAGTAGCTAATTCTACTGATTTTTCTGATCTAATCCTGGCCTTTTAGATCAGTTCCTAAACTTAGCATATAAGGCTAACAAGTATATATATATAAGGCTAACAAGTAGAAATGTCACTAATGTTCGGTCACAATTCGGTATTTGACATACTCGAATGGAACCGGGAGTTTGTGTTATTTCGCTTTGTTTTTAAAGCTGGAAAGCTGCTTAAAAGTTTTTTATTTATAACCTTTTAGCACTCCTACAGATCCATATTATCACTCCGTAAATAACCTTAATCACAAATTAAAAATAACAAATTAAGTTCTATGAAAAAGAACACTCAAAAATACAATCTTTCATAATCTTACACATAGTTCTTTTAATAAAGTGAAGTTTGAGGAATTTGTATTACATCCGTCCTATGACAACCCCATGTTAAAATCCTGCGTGTTTCACCTCAATCCTACACTACATCTGAATCCGTATATGTGATGATTTTACTACATCTTTTTCCACTCTTTTTCGCTGGGATGTATTAATTTGTTTTTTTTTTTTTTTTTAATAATTAGGGAAGTACGTATTTTATTGATATTTTTAAATAAAAAATTAAAAAATTTCGTAAAATTTGCCATATTTTTTCAATAATGTTATTTTACAAAACTTATTTTACAAATTGATAAAAATAATTTGTTTTAATCTGTTCCCTATCCAGATTTTATTCTCGCATAAGCAATCGAGACAAGTTTTTGTTTCTGATATTTCTTTGATATTTCAAAAGTTTTTAAAAATGCTTGTAGACAAGAACATGAAATTCACATTGAATTTTTAATTTAACTAAACAAATATTTTTAGAATTTCTAAAAACGTCGTTCCCGAATGATTTCCTTGGGCAATAATGAAATCCGGATAGAGACCAACAGTTCAACAAATTATTTTTCACAATTTGTTAAATAAGTTTTGGGACAATAGTCCATTAACCCAATTTTTAGATTCTAGATTCCGTGCGAATTTTTTGACAAAACTTGGTAGGAAGATAGGTTATCCTGCTCGCGCCATCTAATGGTGGTATAATTAATTAAAATTGAAACTTTGACACTCTATTTCCACTTATAAAATGTATTTTTTTTGTTTTGTAAATCTAATTTTTATATATTAACAAGTCAAAATTCTATCAAAAAATTCCACAAAATTTTCATTATTATTTACGCACTAATTTTAAAAAATTTTGGTATTTTTAGACATATTTTTTAAATTGTTATTTGGTTCACTAAGGATATTATGCAAGTAAAGATCACTACAAATGTAGTCAAAAACAAATGAAATTTCACTTGAAGAAAGGACGACTAACATTTCATTAAATTCAACTAACATTTGTCATTTGTTTTTACTGTTCAAAAAACTACTAACAATTGTAGTAAAAATGAACCACATATGTTAAACTGGAGTCACACGATCAAGATTTTCTTGATAGTCTTTTACATATACTGTTTGTTAAAATACGCAAGTTGAAAGCAATTTCAATATTTGTGAAAGGAAAAACAAAAACAACTTCAAAAGAAATTGTAATCAGCTGTTTTCTTGAACGTAAATTGATACACTCCACTTGAAAGAGAAATCTGAAGCAAGTTCGTTTCAATTTTAGAAAGTGTGAGTGTATTGATAAAAAAGTGTGAGTTTATTTAAACTTGATAGGCAAAACTTGATCGTGTAACCCTCAAGTTAGTAAAAAATAAACAAACATTTATTTTTTTAAATAACAAAAAACTACTGTAAAAATGTATGTAAAATCATAAAACAGTCATTTGATGTGGTTTGTTTTTTTTATGATTTACAAGGTTAGTAAAAAATTAAATTTGTTCTACAAATGACTGACATTTACATTAAAAATAAAGAAACTGTATTACAACCCAAACAACTACATACTTTTAAAGCAGAAGTTCCCTGAGTGTAACTCTTAATTCGTAAAATTTGCATGTTCTTTTGTTGGTTGAGAGAAAATTGTACATTTTTGATATTAAAAGCAAAAACGGATTCATTTTCTGCAAAAACCGCATTATTTTGAAGTAGTTATTATTATTATAATTATTTCTTTAAAAAATATGTCTTTAGTTAATAACCATTTAAAAATAGAATATCGCTAATAAATATGGGGATGAAGTTTTACGGTTTTGAAATAATAAATAAATACCTCACACATTAATGAAGACAAAAATTTATTAAAAAGCAAAGTTTTCGCGAGAAACGTATTAATAATTTTGTATGTTATAATTTTTTCGTATGGTGTATAAGAAAAACCAATAATAACCGGTAAAATTTACAGTCAATTTTTAAATATTTAGACCCTGACACACAAACAACAATACTTTGTTGCTACATATTTGATTTTTGGTGAATAACAAAAATTGTTGCCAATCCAAACGTTTGTTGCTAATATAATTTGCTAAAAAAAAAATGTGTAGGGTTCAGTTTTTTTCTTCTCAATTTTCTATAAGTTTAAAAATTTTAATTATAAGAATGAAAAAAAAAATAAACCAACAACAACTCACGTGTTAATGACCCTTTTTGTTTGTTCTAGATAAAAAAATAAATAGTTCTTACTTTAATAGTTAATTCAAATGTTTAATTTTCTAAACAAATGCGCATTATTTTAAGTTGACGTTTAAATTTGTCTTGTTTAAATATTTTTTTTGCCAAATTTTGCTTATCTACAAACGTTATTTTAAACTATTCTTTTCGGGCTTTTTTAATGATTGCGTAAATGTTATTTTTGGTGAAATTCTTTTGAGTGAATGAAATTGTTATTATTTGTTGAGATAAGTGTTCAAAAATCATAATAAAAAAAAAAAATTATTATGAAAGTTTTAAATTCCCGACCCGAGTAAAAAAATGTATATATAGAAAATTATATAATTTTACATAGTCACCTATGATTATCTATAGCCAAGTGTGGTACTATATTTCGAAAATCCACGGTTTCCGGACCGAACTATTATTTTTTCTTTTTTTTTTTGAAAAATGAGAAAAATGCAAAAAGTGTGTACGTTTGAATATTCGTATTTAAATTAAATTTCACTCGATTAAAGTTGCACTAATTTAAATTACACTCCCCTACTTTTTTACTGCAGAATGAAGTTATTTTTTCAGCTTCAAAAATAAATGCAATTTCTTTTTTAAATGTACTTTATTTCAAATTTTTCCACTCTCGATTTGAAAAAAGATGCATATTTGTAGAATATATAATTTTTACTAAAAAACAACACTTTCGTTTTTTTGGGTCCGGGTGTTTATCCGGTGCATAATGTTTGCTTTAACGGTTAATTCAAAATGTTTAAATTTGTCTTGTTTAAATATTAATTACACTGAGAGAATTTTCCTTCATAGTATTAATGAAACGATTTCATTAAAATGGATTCATTGGTTTAATGAAAAATTTCATTAACTGAATGAAAATTCATTAATATTGGTATTTTTTTCATTAACATTTTTTATGATTTTTTCATAATTTCATAAAAAAAAAATCATTAAATCAATGAAAAATTTTCAAAATTTTTTTTAATAAAAATTTTGACTTGTAATAAAAAAAAAAATATTTTTTTTTGTACTATCATTTTGAAATAAAAAGCCTGAAAAATTTCTTTTAAACAGAATTAACCAAAACTTTGATAGAAATAATTTTTTTTTATTAAGTTTGCCTAGAGCTAATAGTTTTTGACAAATTTGAATAGTTGGTCACTAAATTCCAGGGAACAGATTCTCTAAGAAAAACGATATAGTTTTGTTCAACCTAAATTGTTATCTACATTTATAGTAATTAAATGTGCTAAAGTCCCAAAACTTATTTAACAAATTGTGAAAAGCAATCTGATGTAGGCGTGTCCCTATCCGGATTTCATTCCTGCCCAAGGAAATCTTCAGGGGACTTCGTTTTGACGATGTTACACAAAAACGTTATGCTAAACGATAATAAGTTTTTGTTTTTTTTAACAACATTGTTAACAATATTTACCATTTTTATCTAATATGTTAGTAATTTAACTACAAAAAGTGTACTATAATCGTCGATCGTTCTACAGAATTCCAAGCCAGATAAATAAAAAATTGTATATTTTGTACCGACATATAAGAAAATATGTCATCTTTTAACACAAATTATAAAAAATGTAAAGAAAGATTGAATGTAAAGAAAAGCAGAAATAAATAAAAATTGTTTTTTTTATTTCTGCTTTTAATATTTTAATGCCTGTTAAATATATTTAAAAAATTTTTTCAATCATTAAAGTTCTTAATATACAGTGGCGGACAAAAGTATTCACACAGCAGCAAACTTTATTTTTAATCATTTATATTTTTAAAATGAAACCCTTTAGCCGGATATGGTATTCAACAACATTGTTTATTAACTTATAAATTATTAAAATACAACAAAGAACTTATTCTTAGTATGTTATAGTATAAGAAAAAACTAAATATGTAATTCAAAGTATTATTTGAGGCGGACAAAAGTATTCACACAGCTTCAAATGTTTGTACAAAAAATAAAATTTCACATAATTTAATACTTTGTGGAGTAGCCTTTCTTTGCTATGACTTCTTTTAATCTTCTTGGCATAGAATGGACCAATTTCTTCGTAACATCAGCTCCAATATTTTGCCATTCTTGCAACAGAACTTCCTTCAGTTGAGCCTTACTTGTGATATGGCGCTTTTGTACTCGTCTGCCGAATTCATCCCAAAGATGTTCGACTGGGTTCATGTCAGGAGATTGCGGTAGAGTTGGGAGAATGTGGGGAACATGATGAATAATCCACATTCGGACGATATTAGCAGTGTGTTTGGGGTCGTTGTCCTGTTGAAAGTAGAAGCTGTCCCCAAGACCTAGCTTCTCGGCGCTTTGCAGTAGGTTTTCCTTTAAAATATTTAAGTATACCGTTTTATCCATTGTACCATCGATAAAAACTAAGTTACCTACACCTGATGCAGCCATACAACCCCACACCATAACCCCTCCACCGCCATGCTTGACTGTACTTACTACATTGTTTTTTTCAAATTCGGTATTCTGCTTCCTCCAAACTCTTATTCTTCCGTCCGATTGAAAAATATTAAATTTGCTTTCATCGGAGAACAATACGCCGCCCCAGAAGTCTTCAGTTTTATTTTTGTATTCTTTGCGAAGTTTAAACGCTTTGTTTTATTAACCTTGCTTATTAAAGGTTTTTTTCTGGCAACTCGAGAGCTGTAACCGACACGTTGCAAAGTTCTACTCTCAATTTTTGGGTGGATTTCTTTGCCCAACTCCTCTAAATATTCTGCAGCCAATTCGGTAGAGGTAGTTTTTGGATTCTTTTTTATTTTTCTTATAATATGGGTTTCTTCTCTTGCGGTCAGCTTGCGCGGCCGACCAGTACGAGGGAAACTTGTAAAATCTAAAGACTCCTTATATCTTCTAACAATGCTGGCTACAGTAAATCGGCTTCTTTTTACTATTTCGGCAATTTCTGCATATGACTTACTTTTTTTGTGAAGGTCTAAAATAATTTTTCTTTCCGATTCTGTGGTTTCCGTTTGTTTTCGACCCATTATACTAAACTAAGCTCTTAAGCAACACTTTACTAACTTAAAACAAAATAAAATATTTGTAACGGTTCTTTTCCACATTCCTTAACAAAAAGTATTTCCATATCAAAGAAATATGTTTATATTTATGTATTTTTAAAACTCCAAATTGAATACTTTTGTCCGCTTAAAACCGTACTTTGAATTAAATTTTTAATTTTTTTTTTAAATACAACATGCTTAGTGTTAGTTTTTTGTTGTATTTAAATTATGAATAAGTTAATAAACCATTTTGTTGAATACCTTATACGGCTAATAGCTTTCATTTTAAAAATACAAAAGATTTAAAATAAAGTTTGCTGCTGTGTGAATACTTTTGTCCGGCACTGTACATAATTTAAAAAAAGTACAATAATTAAAATATTTCTCTTTTATGGATAAAAAAAACATTTATTTTCAAAATTTGTAATTTTCGACCTGAAATCTAATAAGCTACTTTTCAAATTTTATATTTTTCGAATTCGTCAAAAATTATGAGCCTTAGCAAATTTGTTGAGAAACAATAGAATTTTCCCCACTGTGCTACATTGGTGGGTGGCCCCTGGAAAATCTTTATTGTTAGATTTCTTTTTTACATGTCATCCTATTCCAAGTAACGAAAATTTGCTGAATCAGGCTGAGTTTAATAAAAATCTGCCATCGCTTTTGCAGAGCAGCCTGTGATGTTTACTTTCGAACTTTATTTTATAGATCCTATAAAGACCAATAAGCATCTTCACCGCCATTCAGTACATGGACAACATCATCATCTGTTAGCCTAATACATTGAAAATATTTAAGTCGTATTTCGTTAAGCACGGGGCATCTACCAATAAAATGTGTTGTGGTTTCCGCTTCTCTCAGATTACACAATGAACAAATGGTGGCATCGCCAACTCTCAATTGGTTTCCATTTAACCAAAGAAGATCTCCTCTTGCCTTCATTATAAACGTTATCTGCTCTTGGTTAAATCTTTCGTTACAGTAATCTAAGCCTTTAGAATGATCAAGTAGTTTATATATTCTTTGTCGACTCTTCTGGGCATTTGTTAAATGATTTTGATATTGGGTAACTTTCATATTTTCTATAAGTTCTATGCACGTATCTTTCCACTTTTTATTATCACGATCTATTTCATTGCAGTTTATGTTGTACTCTAACAATTTTGATTTAAGGTCATTATACCAATATAGGTTTTTTTCAATAATTTGAGCAGATAGCTTGCGTGGCAACCTTCTCTCATCATACTCAAACAGCGTTTTGGCAATATAGTTCAGATGTAGACTATAGGTATAAAAATGGCCTTCTTCTTGACCTGTTTCTAGCGATAAAACGTAGTTGGGGGTATTATCTGGCAGCCTTAACATTCGCTTTGTGAAAAACCGCTGAAATTTATCGATCTCCTCGAACTGCGAGTTACCCCATACCTGAGCTCCGTAAGATTGTATGGCTCTACAAACTGCCAAAAACAATTTCCATTTTGCCTTAATCGATACTTCCCTACGTCCAATAAAATTTTTCCAGGTGGAAATAATACTGGCTTTAGCTGCATCGTTTTTGGCTGCCACATGCTTAGAAAACGACATTGTAATAAATTGTTAATAAAATTCCTAAATATTTATATTCAGATACAACTTGTACAAACTCGCCATTAAAAGTCCATCTCTCTTTAGAACCAATTCTACCACCTTTTCTAAATATCATGATCTCTGATTTTGTGAGGTTAACCTCCATTCCCCATAATCGACAATATTCTTCCAGGTTATTACTCATTTTCTGTAAAGTATCTACATCATCTGCCAGCATAACAATGTCATCGGCATACATTAATAACATAATATGCCATATTTATCTCGTGGAATTAACTTTTTTCTACCAAAATTATTTGTCTTCAATCTAATAGGTAAGATTGTTAAGAATAAAATCAAGCCTCGACTTAAATTTGTTTAAATTTATGAAAAATTTTCTATAAGTACTGAATTAGACGAAAATCGCCGAAAATACATGATTTTTGGTACAAACTGAACCGAAACTACAGTCAAATAAAATACATAAAATTGTTCTTTAAAACAGATTTATTTTTAACCAAACCTTTTGGGATTAGCCGCTAATGTTTCAAAATTTTCTTATAATGACATCATAATTATAAACACTTGATGACTAAATAATTAAAACAAATACTACAACATACAACAACAAGTTCCTATTTTGCATTAATCGAAAGCTAAGACAGAAATAAGTTAATCTTATGAAGACACTTAAGAAATCGGTTTAGTTGTTTAAGAAATAATTGGAAAACAAAATGACGTTGTATAAGTCAAAATGAAATCACGTCTAATTTTCCAATTTATTGCTTTTTATTAAACATTTTTTATTATTTGGTATGTTAAAAAGCATTTTATGAAGTTATATTAAATTGTATCAAATTATATAAAACTTGATCAAGTTATATAGACCCATTTTTCTTATCAAATTATTTATTTATTATAAATAAATAAATAAATAAATTAGATCCCATGAGATATCATGAGGTAAGGTTATGTATGCAATTTTTCGGATCAGCTGATATACAATATGATGTGATATGGAATTATATATATGACTATATATAACTATATCGGATATATAGTCATATAGTTTTCATCGGGTGGGCTCTTAATAATTAAATCATAATTTCTGGCCCCTATATTAAATTTATCAAATTTATTTTCAGTGGATTGAATTGTATCAAATTATATCAAACTCAATGTAATATAATCTATTAATATACAATACGATCCACCATTTTTCGGAACAAATTGTATTTCAATTAGATATAAGGCTATATCAAATTTTATACATTTCTTTGTTGCATCACATTATTTTTTTTTTTAATCGTGGTATTTCAAAATCTTTTTGACACTGAGGTAAAACATTTTAAAATTTTTTTTTCTGTATAACATGATAATTTATCTTTAACGGCGCAAAAACTACGGCGTTTTAAGTTTCCAGCAAAATGAAAATTTGAAAATTACTGTTTTTGCTTGGATTTATTTAAATATACATCAATTTACAGATCTCAGTGTATTTATCACATTTCAAAATTTATTTTATACCATCAAAAAATATAAAAATACACTTAAAAGTTTTAAGAGAAAAACCTCAATTATTTTGGTTTTATGATATTTAACCCTAGAAAGTTAATTTTGTTTTTTGCAAGTAAAAGTTAATCTAGGTCTAAAAGGCCTATATGATAAAGGCCTACTGTAGTACTACTGGAAGGTCATGTACCAGTAAAATCAAAATTTCAGTAGCTTGTAAAATAAGGTATCAATGACTCTCGTAGCTTAAGCCATTATTAAGATAGTACAAACATTTTTTTTTTAATATTCGAATATTTTTTTATATTTTGGAACGCGATATATTAAGATCCGTTGGGATTACCTGTCTTACATTTGAACGAGGTTATAGTTGTATGATGTACATCTTCTATACCAAGTTCGGTTGAAATCAGAAAGGATGGATGAAATCGAGTGGTTGATTTTATGTTTTCAGTCAAAAATAATTTCACATAAATAAATATATTTTTTATTTTAATATATACTAACCTTATAAATTTAATTATATAATTTAATATTTATTTATTAATTCAATATTTTTGCCCGCAAAATTTTGCCTTGCTTTCTTCTCGGCATTTTTTTCTGACTGATGTACAACCATGTTTTTATCTACAAGCGATTCTTGTTGTTTTTATGCAAAAAAATGTATACACATTACACGTCACATTGTATTAAGTCATATACAATTATATATGAAATCATGCTGATTAATATATACCATATGTAATTCTATATGCCATATCTGCGGTGATATTAATTAATTTATATTAAGATATTGAGTGGTATTCCAAATGTTTTTTTTATAATTCGGGACACCCCAATGTACACAGCGAAATTAAATGTTAATTAAAAATTTACGAATATCCCATTGTTACTGATTATAAATGATTATAAAACTTAAGTGCAAAAGGGCGCTTCCATTTTTCCAATATTTATTGATTATATTATTATACGCCACATTGTATTAAGTCATATACAACTATATATGAAATCATGCTGATTAATATATACCATATCGCACTTGATCAACAAGAGGGTATTAACTCAAAATTTTAAAATTTTCAGTAGAGTCAAAAAAACTGTTTATGGCCACATTTTAACAGAATTTAAAAATTCAAACATATCATAATAAGCAAATTCCATTTGAAAATATATATACATTGTTTTTGTTTTAAATTTTTCCACTCATTGCAAAAAAAAATCAATTTTTTGAGTTAATACCATTTTTTTTTGAAATTTTATCGATTTAAATTTATAGAATAAAACAAATTTTATCAACAAAACAGTATCAACTCAAAATACAACCAAATATAAATAAAACAGTTTGATTATTTTTAACATAAATAAAGGCTCAAATCAAAATAATACCTTTTTTATGAAAAAATACGATTCATTTCTATTTGAACTTTTGTATTAACTCGAAATAATACCTTTTTGTTGAAATAAATTTAATCACTACATTATCATGAAAATGGTCTCAAAAGTGGTTTTCGAGATGAAAGAGTAATCGGAATACGTTGAAATTTTTACAATAGATAGATATTGATGTTGTAAGTTGATTTCTTGAAAAAAGTGATATTTTAAAAATGTTGAGTTAATACCCTCTTGTTGATCAAGTGCGATATGTAGTTTTATATGCCATATATTAATATATATTAAGATATTAATATGTATTAGACCATATAAAAACTTAAAATCCAATATAAAATTATACATGCTCACATATATGCATATCAAGCTATATAAAACTATATGTTTTTATGTAACATTCTTTTTAAAGAAGATATGATCGTATATGAACATTTTTACTCGGGTAGACAAAATAGCGTGTTTTGCTACATCTCTAATTGTGTATAATAAAAGTTGTCTATTAACAAAGCAAATGTTTAAAATTAATTTTTAATAAAGCTTGTTAAATCATATAAAATTATCAATTGGATAATATCAGTTGTAAAATTATTATAAATCATTTAAAACCACAATAAACAATTTGTCGTAACAAAGTCATAAAACGAAAATTCGATTATATTATTTTACAATGCCATCATAAAAGTGCACTTGAATTAATTAATTTAATTTACACAACAATTTAAACGAAACTAATGCGTTTTTTTTTGTATTTTTGTTTTATTTACAGTTAAAAATTCAAAGCCATAATGCATAGAGCTAGTACAGCCTTCAATATGGCATTATCGCCGATTGCACATAAAAACTTTGGAGCATGGCTTTTAAAGGGTACTAATAAAAAGGTAACAATTTTAAATTTTATTCAAAAAAATAACACAATTGATTTTAAAATTTTGTTTAATTTTGTTTGAAAAGGTTGTTAAAAATGCTATGGCCGCTGCTGCTGTACGTTGTTATAATTCTGCTGCTGCTGAACCATTTGCTAATGGTACCACAGCTTCATATGTTGAAGAGATGTACAATAATTGGTTGCGTGATCCCAGTTCTGTACATACTGTAAGTCTTTTTTTTTATATAATTTAAACTTTTATTTTAATGCTTTCATTCTATTCTCTTATTAGTCTTGGGATGCCTATTTCCGCAATAACTCATATGTTGGTCCCCCAAATCTAGCACCTCAGCAATACAACACTTTACCTGTTTCCGCTTTTGGTGGCATTGCTAGTGGTGCTGCTCCTGACTCAAAAACCATTGATGATCATTTAGCCGTACAGGCTATTATCAGAAGTTACCAGGTATGTTACGTTTTGTGTGACCATTTTAAAGGTTTTTTTTTCCTAAAAAGTTTAGTTTATTTTAATTTATTCATTTATAATGGGGTTATTTTCATTTAATTATTTGTTTTTTGATAAGTTTTATATTAAAAAGGTTTTTCAATGATTTATTTGATTAGTTTTTTAATTTTTATTTGTATTGTCTTTTATTTTAGTATTACTTTTAAAATGTTTTGTAAAAATACATTTTTTTAGATTTTTTTCTTCTTATTTTTCTAATTTTTACTATTCTAACTAATAATGACGATTGTTTCACAATTTGTTCATGTAATTGGTCAAGGTTTTTATTCAAATTTTATTCACTCAACACATTTAACTTGTCACGATTTTATTAAGTTTTGTTAGAATAGAAAAAGTTAGTTCCAACTACTAATATTAATACTAGGGAAGAGTTTTGTACCTTGAAACGGTTGTACCTTAAGACATTTACCCCCTGATTCAGAAAGTAAAATTGCCATCTTCACAGCTGGTGCAGAATTAAAATTTTCCACAAAATATGAGTTTAGGGTTTGAATGCACTATATTTCCGATTTCAGAAAAACCTATTTAAAAAAAATTCTCTAGACAAATTTAAAATGTATGAGTACACATCCTACAAAATTTTAGGTAGGTCGAAACCCTAGGACTAAAAAAATAGGTTTAAAAATTTTTAAAATTTCGTTATCATTCAACTATTATAAAAAATATTAAACATTTTAAAGCAGAAGATATAGCTATCCCAAAAAATAAACGTGTTTTTAATTAAAAAATTTGGTTTTGCATTTACGAAAGAGATACAGATGTTTTATATTTTAACGTTTCAAGGTGCAACACATTCTCCTACTTCAGAACTAAAGTTCTTGTTATTTTTTTTTTATTTTATTTATGCAAATTTTTAATCGAATAAATTTTTATTTATTCTGTTGTTTTGTGGCTTAAAATATTTTCATTGTTTATATACCTACAGCATGTTTTAATCTTTTGAGGGTTAATTTTTTATATAAGGTCTTAATTAAATATATTTTGAAAAAATTAAAAAGTGCTCTGGGAAATTGATTTATTGAAAAAGTTGTTTTATCATTTCATTAATTTTTAGTATAGACTTGAGATTTTAAGAGCTTTTACCAAAAGCAATACTTTTTGAATTAATAGCTTTTGTCTGTGCAACCATCAGTTAAGAAGAACTTTTTTGTAAGAACTTCTTTTCTACAGAAACCTATTCGATTTTAAAGAGTTTTCCTACAGAAAACCACTCAAATTCTAAGTAGGTTTTTTCTAGAGAAATGTTTTTCTGTTGATGCCTAGCATAAGTTGAAAAAAAAAAAATCTATAGAAATGTCTACATATTTGATGTTACGAATAGTGTATTCGGCATTTTACCGGATATTAAACATCTTGCTTTTTGCAACAAAAATATTGCTTGCTTGTAAATCCATAAAAATTCATTGAAATGTCCGCTACAGTTTAATCGACGAAAATATCTTTGAATATGAAATAACTTTTTCATAAATCGATAAGATTTTTAGGCATTTTAAATTTATGTATTTTCTTTTATATAATTGGTACCTACATATATAAAATATATTTTTCTAAATTTTAATCTTAACTTTTAAGTAAAAAATTGGCTAATATTGTTTTTGGATTAACACATTTTTCTAAATTGTTGATAATAAATTTAAGCATTAACCTGTGTCATTTTAATATCTTGCTTATCGCTGCCACCTACGAATAAAAAATTTCTAAAAATGTTAAAACAATTTGTCAAAATAAATTATCCTGCTGCTGTTTATAACTATGTTTTATATCCTGCTACCATTATATATTATATTCATGTAATTTAGTCACGCGGTCATTTGGCTTCTGAATTGGATCCTTTGGGAATTTTAACTATTGAAAAGACCAAAGGTAAAGATGGTCTTACTCGACGTGCTAACGAAGAAGTTTTGCGTCAACATTCTGGTTTTTTGTTTGGTAATTTATTTTCATTTTTCTTTTAAAATATTAACCACGTTTTTGTTTTTTCTTTAATTTTCTTGGCTAAAAAGAAAACAAAACGATAAAGATAAATATTTGAAATAAAATGAAATTCGGAGTTTTTTTAGTAAAGTTTTTCTTTTATTATTAATTAAAACGCAAACAAGATTTATTCTATTAGCAGGCTTTTTTACAAATAATATCAGTAACTTAAAAAGTCAAAGTAACGAGGTTGTTTTCCCTATTTTTGTAGTTCCTTCCTTAACATAATAAAATACTAATAAAAAAAAATCGGCCATTCCACGATAGATAAGCCAAAAAAAGGAATTTTTGACCTTGGGTGTTCCGATTTCAATCAAATTTTTGCATTCAGAAACTCTATGGAGACACTTAGAGATTGTCGTATTTTGTTTTTTAAACTTGGAAAATTACTTTATTTAGGATTTTTTTTAAATGAGAAATATTTAAAAAGTGTTTAGGTTTAAAAATTCGTATTTCCTTTAATATTCATAGGATCCTAACTAGGGCTGTCATTTATTCGGGTTTTTATTTTGTTCGAATTACTTTTTTAGGTAAAAATCAACATAATATGCATCCATTTATGAACATGTATGGACTCATTCATGCTCATATATGAAGTCATTCGAGGTCATACTTGTCCGTATACCACCATGTCGGATTCATTTATCGCACACCTAGTTCAAAAGTGACAACTCAAAATTTTTCATTTTTCAGAAATCAAAAAAAAGCATTTGCAACTTTATACCAATTGAAACAAAGACAAAGACATAACTGTTTTTTAACAACAGTTAACAATAACAAAATACTCTGATATTTTTTTTATAGATAAACAATTGTATTGTGCATAGTTTAAGCATATAAACCCCCAAAAATTAAAATTTTGAGTTGAGTCACTTTTGAACTAGGTGTGCGATATGCTCATAGGAGTTCATATGTGATCATACATGTAAATATTACCTAAATTTTTTGTTTATATATACATATGATCATGTATGGAAGTGTATGAATATGTATATATTATCTCAATTTTCGTTATTGCACACACATGAACACATATGTATGAATCATGTATGGATGTATGTAGACATGTATGAAGTGTGTGTGCTCATGTTTGGATCCATATATGTCGATTCTCAACAGGGGTTTCAAAATTAAAAAGATTAAATTTGAAAATTTGTACTTGTATACATTTAATTTGTAAGATTTTTATGTACACAGAAAAAACTAAAATCGAGTTTTTAATTAAAATATTTGTTAATTCAATTAAAATATTAATTGAATTCGGTCCTGTTAAGGAAATTGTAGTATCAGTTAAAATAATTCGTAACTATTTAATTGATTTGAATTTCAATTAAGATTTTAATCATATCCATTAAAAATTGAATTGAATATTGTTTTTAATTTCGAACAAATTTTTAGTATATACTATTAAAACTTTAATTAAAATTGCAAAAATTAGCCAAATATTGGGAAAAAACTAGCAAACAATTTTAAAAATAGTCAAACGTGCCTGTCGTGAATCTAATTCAAATGTATATATCATGTCTTTGGTT
Organism: Delia radicum; assembly: GCA_021234595.1. Classification (NCBI taxonomy): domain Eukaryota; kingdom Metazoa; phylum Arthropoda; class Insecta; order Diptera; family Anthomyiidae; genus Delia; species Delia radicum. The sequence continues at coordinate 84,595,346 of CM037853.1, forward strand.
CCTCAAGAAGAACAAAGAGCCACAACGAAATCGCTCCATTTGGTTCTTCTTGATGCAATATGTTTTATTTCTCTCCAGCTTAGACCGCTTTCATTTATTTCAAATTCAAGTTGCCTTCTCTAGGTGTGAGCTGGGCGTCCAACTCTACGTGTATTACCATGTGGTTTCCAATCTACAGCAGCTTTTGCTGTGTTACCCTGTGGTCTGCCGATCGTGTGACCAATCCAACGTAATTTACGACGAAGAATAGCGATATGGATTGGGCGTTGGTATGTTTGCTCCCATACTTCCGTATTGGGAATGGTATTGGTGTTCTTGAATTTACTTTCACCAGTTTCTACCGGAATTGAATTCGCCAAAGTGTTAGGGGGCGAAAGTAATTAGTATTTTCTTTTTTTGTTATTAAATAGAAGTTGTTTGAAGAAAAAAAAAAACACTTGGTTCATACATTTTTTAAGTATTTTTATTAATTTCAAGTAAATAAGTGTTTTAGAAAACATTTCAAATATGTATGTAGGGATTTTTTATGTATTTTTATGTATTTTTTAAATTTTTGCATTTTTTTTTTTTCATTTACCACTACATTTTTAAATTTATTCTTAGTTAAACTGGAAACAAATAAAAAAGCTTTTTTTTTGTCAAAAAATCATTAAAAACCGTTAAACCCCGGGACCCAAACAATTTAATGTGCAACTTTTTGGTAAAAACTTCATATTTTGCAAATATACATTCTTTATTTAAATTGAATTTTAAAAATAAATTGCATACAATTTTATTTCGAAGTATAAAAGTAGAGTAGTGTACCATTCCGAGGCATTTTAAATGATAATGCTCCGATGTACATACATATATTAAAGAAACTACGAATGTTGAAGTTTACACACTTTTTGAATATTTTTTATTTTTCAAAAAAAAAAAACAGAAAATCTCAAATAAAAACATTGTTTTTCCGAGTTTCGAGAAAATAAACACGCCAATCTTTAAGTGTCTCTGTAGGGTTTCTGCGTTCAAAATATAATTTAAATAAGAAGACTTAAGTTCAGGTTTTGATCGATCTAACGTGGAATGGCCGATATTTATATATTGTTTTAAAGTAGTTCTACTAACTTTGGTTATAGCTTTGTGTTTAAAGTAATTTTTTTATTTTATTTTAACCCCCATTAATGTTATCATACACTTAAAAATTAATAGTTTTTTTTTTTTGTTTAAACTTTTTTCTAAATCATAAAATTCATTAGTAGTGGGTGTTTTTAATTTAACTAAAATCATTATAATTTTTATTTAACAACTAAATGCTTATAACTTTCTTTTTTTCTTTTTGTTTTATCGCTTTTATATATTTTTTGGTTAAAATCTACAAATTTATATTTAAAACAAAAATTTCCATATTTACCAAAAAATTAAATTGTTGATTATGAAAATTCAAAAAAAAAAAAATACTATATTGTTGATATTAGATTCGAGGCCATAACATTGCTCACCTCGATCCTCTTGAAATTAATAGTCCCGAATTGCCTGGCAACTCTACAACAAAAGCTATTTATGCTAATTTTGATTTTGGTAAGTACGTCAATTTTTAGGTAGTTTCTTTCTTTTAGTTACTTTCCTTTGAATATCACTCCGTTTTTACCACCACAATCTCCCTTTCTTATACCTTTTAAATGTACTCTTGTATAAGTCCTTTATTTTTAATTTTTATTGTCAATTTATTTTAGTGAAATTTTTAAAATTTATATTTCCAATTTAAATATCCTGCATAATCTCGTATATTTGTCTTTCGTTGTTTTCCGAAAATGTAAATATTTTATTTAAATGATTTTTTTTTTAACTACAATTTTATGTTTTATGTAGTTGCTTTGTGATTTTTAAATGTTTAACACTATTCTTGTTGAAAACTGCACCGCAATTACAAACAAATTTTTTTTGTTTTTTTTTAAATGTTTTTTAATATTTGTGTTAATTATAATTTGTTCAAGAATTAAGGTTAATTAATATTAACCTAGTTTACATAAGTTTTCTTACTTTTTTATGAAAGGTACCTTTTTGCGAAAGGTACTTTTTTATGAAAAGTACTTTTTTGCGAAAGATACTTTTTTTATGAAAGAAGCTTTTAGTAAAAAATACTTTCTTTCAATAAAAGAATATTTACAATTCGGGTAAAATATGCAAGCCGCTTTTGGGACCGGGCCTGAATCTTATAAATGGTGTTAGCCTACAAGGGTGCATATTAGAGGCGTTCTTGGTAATATGGAAATGCTTTAAAATGCGACTTTTTGGGAAGGATGGTTTGTTTCCTTTTCTATATATATAAATATGTGTATTAAATTTGGTGACAAAGAACTTGACAAAATAAAAGTTCGATTCTATTGCGATTTTTAAAATATTAAAAACTAAAAAAAAAAATTTTTCCGTATAAACACAGTATAAATTTTCTATCGATTTCCGGCACGACTTTTCTTTATACTTTTATATATTAAGGGTAGTCATGTCAGAAATGACCCTCTTGCAAAAATAGAAAATTGCTGCCCTGAGCGTCTCGTACAAGCATCTGTTTAAGATCTCTATATTTCAGCATATCCAAATCAAGTTCTAAGAAAACGCTTAAATTCCACAATGACCCCGGTAGGATTTACCACAGTTTCTTCTAAAAATTGTTATAATAGATTTGAGCTGAAGGATACTCAGAAAACAAAAATTAATATTAGATTTTCAAGAGAATCCATCTATTTTTTTTTCCTCAAAATCTCGAGTATCTCGACAAAAATTTAAGTATTTACCGTACTTCAGCATTGCTCCACTTTTTGTATGTGTTTATATTTTATATATTAATTTTATTACTTCTTTTTTAATATTTTTTGTTTTAGAATTTATTTTTTGTTCACTATTTACATGTATTTTTTTTTATTTAAAGTAGCATTTGTTAGTAGTAATTGTAAAATTTGTCAATATTGGCAACTCTATAAAATATTATACAAAAAATATGTGTAGAGTAACTTGTATCCTGATAATTTTTCAACCACCTTGACCCAGATAATTTAACAACATTTGTGGCAAATTATGTTTTATTTATTTGTTGTTGTGTTTATAAAATAATTTACACTTTCCTGTTTTTCCAAGACTGAAATTTCTGACATGAATTTCCTTATTGTATAGCAAGGAAACATACCGGAGCCATATTTTCACAAAAATCGCATTTTGATTTGAACACTTCTAGTGTATATTCTTAATCTCTTAACCCTAACTACATACTAATGTACTACATACAAATGTGCGAACACCAAAAGCACTTTTAGCAAAAATCTATTTTAAATTTGCAAAAATTAAAATTTTTAAATTTTCTCAAAAACTATTCGAGATACGAAAACGTCTTTGAACGAAAATTATACCTGATGAAAAATACAATTGATATGTCACACTTTAAAAATTGCGTTGCAATAAGTTAGCTGTCAATATCGAAAATACTGCATTTTTTGCATAAATCAAATAAACAGAATTGACTTTATAATTGTACGAGAGCGGATCCGTGACTTTTTGAATGAAACATAGTTTTTTTTTACAAAAAAAAATTAATTTTTAACATAATCTCCTTTTAGCTCAATACGCTTAGTCCAACGTTTCTCCAATTTTTGTATCCCTTCCAAAAAATAGGATTTTTCGAGGTCCATAAAATAGGCATTTGTTTGATCAATAATTTCATCGTTGAAGCTAAATCTCTTTCCACCGAGCCATTTCTTTAGGTTTGGAAATAGGAAATAGTCACTCGGGGCTAAATCCGGAGAATATGGCGGATGAGGTACAAATTCGTAACTCAATTCATGGAATTTTGCCATTGAGACTGCACACGTGTGCACCAGTGCATTATCTTGATAAAAAAGAACTTTTTTCTTGTCCATATGGGGTCGTTTTTTTTTTTGTAAATCCTTGTTAAATCGGTCCAATAAGTTGGCATAATATTCGGCGTTTATTGTTTTTCCCTTTTGAAGGTAATCGATGTGGATTATATCGCGTGCATCCCAAAAAACTGTTGCCATCACCTTATTGGCCGACAAACTTACCTTGGCCTTCTTCGGAGCCGGTTCACCCCGAGAAACCCTTTGTTTAAACTGCTGCTTGGTATCCGTAGTGTTGGGTTGGATCCATGTTTCATCCACAGTTACGTAACGCCGCAAAAACTCATTTGAATTGCGGTTAAACAACTCCAAACAATCCTTTAAAGTTGTCTTTTAATTACGTTTATGGCCAATTGAGAGCAAAAGCGGCACCCATTTTGCAGACAGCTTTCTTAAACCCAACTGATCATTTAAAATCGAAACCACACTGCCATATGAAATGCCTATGGCATCAATAATCTCACGCACTTTTACTCTTCCATCGGCCATATCGTGGATTTTTTCGACATTTTCGGGTGTATTGACCTTAATTGGCCGTCCAGAACGTTCAGCGTCATTTGTACTTGTGCGACCACAACGAAAGTCAGCAAACCAATTGTTTACCATTGAAATCGATGGTGCAGAGTCCCCATAGAGTCAAGCTTTTCCTTGGTTTGATTGACGTTTTTTTCGCAAAAAAATGAACACTCGAAATTCCCTTTTTTCCATTTTTTAAAAAATCCACGAGGTTATTGTATGTTTTGAACAGCTGTTAAACGCAAAGTAAATGACGGAACTTCTCAAAATTTGACAGTAGTCTATTCGCTCGTAGTTATATGAAATGCAGTGTTGCATTTCATATAACTACGAGGAAAGTTCGAAAAGTCACGGACTTATTGGCCCGCCCTCGTATTGCTTTATTGATAAAAAAGTTGGTGTCTTCTCGGAACATTGCAACATATGATACATCATTAGAAAGGTCAAAAGTTTATGTATTATTTGGAACCAAAAAATATATACATTTTTGTTGATAAAAATATTGTAAAAACCAATTTTTGTAAAAATGTTTAATAGTTTTGAAGTAAAATGTTTCTAACGTACTCCCATCTCTGGAAATGATATAACATTACATATCATTTTAAATATACCAATACAAGCCTTTCAACGATGTCTTATTTCATTCGGAACTGAAAGCCGCTTTTTAGGCAACCATACAAAACTTTTGCAACTTTGAAGGCCCGCCTACTTCAGAAGGGGCGTGACCGCTAACAAAAATATAACAACATTTAACTCAACATGGACTTTAAAGTGTATGCACAATTTTGGAGACACTTTGGTTAATTTTGTTTATGCAAAAATACAATATTTTCGATATTGACGACTAATGGTTTTTGACAGCTAACAGTGCAATGCAAATTTTAAAGTCCGGGAGATGGCGACAAATTTTTTTCATTGATTTTATGATAGCTGGTTTTTAGGTGCTATCATAAAATCCTAGCGCCTTAAACCCAGCGTTAAGGCGCTAGGGCGCCCGCAAAATATTATCTGATTTTTTACATGTTGGGGCGCCCCAACGACTAAACGCAACGGAACTGGACCAGCTAACCGACGTTTTACTTATGTGCACCTTTAAGTCTGTTATATAAATATAAAAATAAGCCATCATAAACTGACTAGCACCAAAATGCAATTTTGGTCATAACTTGTGCTTTCGTATCTCGCTCAGTTTTCGAGAAATTTGAAAAGTTCTGCAATACTAGTGTTAAGATTAATTAAAGTTTTTTTCTGTGATATTTACATTTTTTTGATTATTTTTTAAAATTATTAAATTATTTGTGTCGTGAAGTCCAGTTTTTTATATATTTTTCAAATTTTCAAAACGATGTGAAAGGAAAATAAACGTGAGTTAACTGTGATACTAGGATTAAGAATAAAACACTAATTTATTTTGTAATTTATTTCTATTTGTCAGAATTTATTTAATAAATATTCTCCTGAGGAAGTCGGAAACAAACCCGACGAAACGTTGAGAAAAAAGATGAAATAGATTGTTTTATTTACATCAAAAATACAACCTGACCATAAGTAGCCCGTAAACAAATACATGAAAATTTTAATGTTTTTAAATTCAAAGCAGATTTTTGCAAAAAGTGCTCTATTGAAGACTTTGATTTTTGTGAATTGTTCTGACACAACCCAAATACATAATCAAGATAATCATTTTTGGTGTTCACAATTTGTTATTATAGCTTGTTCCGGGACTGTTTCATAATATATTCCCGTAATAGAATAATTGAATGTAACTACTTTAAAGGGATTTAAATTGGTATAAAAGTTAATTCTAAGCAATTTAATTAAAAATTTACACAAATATTTTAAACGTTTCGTATAATTGGTTGCTTCTTAAATTGGTTGTTAAAAATTTATAATTTTAACATTATACATAACACTTCCTCAAAAAAAAAAAAAAATAAAACACTATTCCCGCATAAAACCTTTGCTTTATAAACAATAAACCAAATAATAAGCATGTTTATAAATATTACAAAAAAATAAACACATTCTCCGAATTTCAATAAAAAAGATTATTAAATAATAAAACGAAAAGATATCATTATTAACTTGAAAACTTTTACAATACAAAAGCTAACATTTTTCTCTTTTTTACAAAAAAAAAACAAATAAACAGGTGAACATGATATGGATCGTCAATTCAAATTACCTAGCACAACTTTTATTGGTGGTGATGAAACCCAATTGCCACTCAGGTATGAATGTTTTTCAAATATTTTTCGTTAATATTTTATTAATTGTTTTCATTTTTTGCAGAGAAATCTTAAATCGTTTGGAAAATGTTTATTGTAATAAAATTGGTGTTGAATTTATGTTTATTAACTCTTTGGAACAGTGCAATTGGATCCGTAAACGTTTTGAAACTCCTGGTGTATTGAATTTCTCTCCAGAAAAGAAACGTTTAATTTTGGCTCGTTTAACTCGTGCTACTGGGTAAGATTTATTGTCAAAATTAATTTGAAAATTGCCAAGTTTCTAAATCCATATTAATTTGTAATTTATATTATTATTCTTAACATTTAGCTTTGAAAGTTTCTTGGCTAAAAAATACTCCTCTGAAAAACGTTTCGGTTTGGAAGGCTGTGAAATTATGATTCCCGCATTAAAAGAACTTATTGATGCCTCAACTGAATTGGGTGTTGAATCTGTGATTATGGGTATGCCACATCGTGGTCGTTTGAATACATTGGCCAATGTATGCCGCAAGCCATTGCATCAAATCTTTACTCAATTTGCTGGTTTGGAAGCTGCTGATGATGGTTCCGGTGATGTCAAATATCATTTGGGTACATATATTGAACGCTTGAATCGTGTTACAAACAAAAATATTCGTTTGGCTGTTGTTGCCAATCCTTCTCACTTGGAAGCCGTCGATCCCGTGGTGCAGGGCAAGACACGTGCCGAACAATTCTATCGTGGTGATCAAGAAGGCAAGAAAGTCATGTCTATCTTGATACACGGTGATGCTGCTTTCTGTGGTCAAGGTGTTGTCTATGAAACTATGCACTTGTCTGATTTGCCCGACTACACTACTCATGGTACCATTCATGTTGTTGCCAACAATCAAATTGGTTTCACTACCGATCCTCGTTTCTCACGTTCCTCTCCCTATTGTACTGATGTTGCTCGCGTCGTGAATGCTCCTATTTTCCATGTAAATGCTGATGATCCCGAAGCTGTTATTCATGTCTGCAGAGTAGCTGCCGAATGGCGTAATACCTTCCACAAGGATGTTGTTATCGATTTGGTGGGCTATCGTCGTAATGGTCACAACGAAATTGATGAGCCCATGTTCACCCAACCTCTTATGTACCAAAAGATTAGAAATCACAAAACTGGTTTGGAAGTCTATGCTGATAGACTTATTGCCGAAGGTTCTTGTACAGCTGAAGAAATTAAATCTGTTGCTGATAAATACGAAAAGATTTGCGATGAAGCTTTCGACTTGGCCAAGAAGGAAACACACATTAAATACAAGGATTGGATTGATTCTCCCTGGTCTGGTTTCTTTGAGGGTAAAGATCCCTTGAAGGTATCACCTACTGGTGTCAAGGAAGAAACTTTAATACATATTGGCAACAGATTCTCTGCTCCACCACCAAATGCTGCTGAATTTGTTATACACAAGTAAGTTGGGGAAATAACCGGCATGTTGTTATGGTGTCTAATATTTTTAATCGGTTTTTACTTTTAGGGGTCTTATTCGCGTTTTAAAAGCCCGTCAAGCTATGGTTGATGAAGGTATTGCCGATTGGGCTCTTGGTGAAGCTATGGCCTTTGGTACTCTTCTCAAAGAAGGCATTCATGTACGTCTCTCTGGTCAAGATGTAGAACGTGGTACATTCTCTCATCGTCATCATGTTTTGCATCATCAATTGGTCGACAAGGCTACCTATAATGCTCTACAACATTTGTATCCCGATCAAGCTCCCTACTCCGTATCTAACAGCTCTTTGTCTGAATATGCTGTTCTTGGCTTTGAACACGGTTACTCTATGACCAATCCCAATGCCTTGGTCTTGTGGGAAGCTCAATTTGGTGATTTCTTTAACACCGCTCAATGTATTGTCGATCAATTCCTTTCCAGTGGTCAAGCTAAATGGGTACGTCAATCGGGTTTGGTTATGTTATTGCCTCATGGTATGGAAGGTATGGGTCCAGAACATTCATCAGCTCGTGTTGAACGTTTCTTGCAAATGTCCTCGGATGATCCCGATTATTTCCCACCAGAATCTGAGGAATTCGCCGTTAGACAATTGCACGATATTAACTGGATTGTAGCCAATTGTACTACCCCAGCTAATTTGTTCCATATTTTGCGTCGTCAAATTGCTTTGCCTTTCCGTAAGCCATTGGTCCTGCTCACACCAAAATCTCTATTACGTCACCCAGAAGCCAAGTCACCATTCAGTGAAATGTCCGAAGGTAGCGAATTCCAACGTATTATTCCCGATAAGGGTGTAGCTGCTGAAAATCCCAGTGGTGTTAAGAAGGTTATTTTCTGTAGTGGTCGTGTATACTATGATTTGACTAAGACCCGTAAGGAGAAGGGTTTGGAAAAGGAAATAGCGATTGTTCGTGTTGAACAAGTAAGTTTTGAAAAGAAAAATATAAAGAGATTTTACTATAAGATAATTTTTTTTTTTTTTTTTGTAAAATTACTTTCAGATATCTCCCTTCCCCTTCGATTTGGTTAAAGAACAAGCTAGTCTTTACAAAGATGCTAATTTAGTTTGGGCCCAAGAAGAACATAAGAATCAAGGTTGTTGGTCTTATGTACAACCTCGCTTCTTGACAGCTTTAAATCATGGCAGAGATGTTACGTAAGTCACTTTGTTTGTCCGTAAATTTTTATCTTTAACCCATATTTTTTTAGCCTCTTATTTTAAAAATTTTTCTTTACTTTTTTATGCTTAATTTTGGTTTTTCTAATGTTTTTTTTTGCATCAGAATTTACTTTTATTTGCTTTTAATTTTAAAACAATTCTTTCTTAACCCTTCTTTTCTCTCTCTGTACATAACTTTATTTTAATTTTTCAATATACTTTGCAATAATCCTTCAAAAAAAAAAAAAAAAAAAAAAAAAAAAAAAACGTTCATCTTTTGTTAACTTCTTTTTGAATGAAACTTGTATAGCACACACCAGTTGTCTCTATTGTAGTTAAGCACTTCTATTATAGATATTTTTCGAAGCACTACATTTTTCAAAGTTTTTTTTTCGATAATCTTTTTTCGCTAGATAATAAAAGAAAATCAAATTTAATATGTACTTTTGAATGAATAGAAAAAGAACAATTCGCGTTTAATTAACAAATTTGTGTTATCATTCTTTAAATCAAATTTAACTTTCAATATTATAACTAATTTTTTTCCACTAGAATCTCCTAACTTTCCGCTAGAATCTCCTAAATATCACTCTATAGTCAACATGTTGCACTTTTTTAAATTCTAAAATTGATTTAAATGATATAAAAGTTACGAATGTCTCAAAAAAAAAAATTGAATTTAAAAAGCATAGTGTCGAATTTTGTCGTTCATTGTTTCACACTCCGTGTGTGATATCCACAATCTACATTAAATGATCTTGTACTAATCTGAAATATGGCATTAGTATATGTATGGTTCACTTAAAATCTCGATCTTCTTCGCATGCAGGTTCTTTGGCAATTTCAAAACATATTCCTCTTGTTTTAAAACATGCAGCCTACTTCGTTTTATTAGTCTATCTGCAATAAGTCCAATCAAAAGTGTTAAGTTTAAAACTTAGCTCGCAGATAGCTGGAGTCGTAACAACATATTCCAGCTCAGTAAGAAACTGAAATTTAGTTTCCGATCTTAAATACTAACCAGTCAAAATGCGCTTCGATACAAACTCTTATGCTGCGTTCTCTGCTAGGCATAATCTTCGTACAGTTTACTTTACAATATCCCTGTCAGAAACTGCCAGTGGTACACAAAATCAAGCACCGGTAATACCACTGGCTAATCAAGGAATTGTAAATAAACTAAACACTTTAAAATGCTTTACCAGCGTTTCCAAAAAGAGTTTTGCCAGAATTTGTTGTACAATAATTTCAGTGGTCAACAGAAAAAATCATTGGCATCGTTGGAAAAAAGTGTTTTTCCAGTGCTTTCGAGTCAAAAATTAGCAACGGCTCAAAAGTCTAACTCAGAGTTCGAATTTAAACACAATCAAACGTTTTTTTATCGTTCTGTTTAGCTTTTTGCTGAAACTCAACACAATCATTTTGTTGTACACAGTAAACATAAACAGAACATTTCTTTATTTTCATTTTGATTTGTAAACAGAACACAAACACTTTCACAAACTAGTTTTCGATGAGAGACCGAACTAAACGATTTTGTTCTGTTTGGCCAATATTTCAAACAGTTTGATTTTGTTGTGTTTATGGAATGGAACAAAACTATTCGTAAACCGTTCTTAGTGTTTATGTCATATTACAAGTGAAAAAAATTTTCATTCAATTTTATGAATAATTGCATTAGTTTAATAATTGCATTAGTTTAATTCAACGGAGGAGTCCAGTGAAATTTCATAAAACTAATTCAAAAAAACATGCAGAAAAATCATTTCTTTATTTTGGCAACCACAACGTTAAAAACGCGTTTTAATGTTTAAGTTGAATGAACACTAAAAAAATAACCACTACGAAATAATAATGTTTGACGAAAGAAACATTTTCGTTTTGTTCCGTTTGTTATATTACAAACAACGATTTGAGCACTTGTGTTGTGTTTATAAATACGAACGAAACAATAGAGATCGTTGTATTGGTTTTTTTGATAGCAACGTTATGTTAGTGGTACATAAATTTTCGAACTCTGGTCTAACCACTGGTAAAGCATTTATTTTATAAAAAGGATGATGCTTTGTTTAAAAATGTTTGTAGTCGAAAGGTTCCAAATTTGAGCCCGCTTTCAGGGAAACATTTTTTTATACTTTTTAATATTTTTTTTCATATAAATTTGATTTTTTTGTTTCTGGAAAAGCATTTTTCAGTCCAATTTTTTTTTTTTGTTTTCCCAACCTTTGCAAGTTGTTTCCATCCAACCTTATGCCTGTGCATATACAAATTTATGCATGAACTTTTTTTTTAATATTATTTTGGGAAACACATTTTTAGAGTGCGCCCCGGTAGGCTAGTTGGTAGCGTGCTGGCTTATCAGTGCGGAGGTCGTGGGTTCGATTCCCACCAGAGACATTGGTCTGTTTTCGCTACAACGCGCCGAAATCCATAGTAGCTAGTGCTCGGTTAGGGTAATAAGATATAATTTGTAATTATATGATTATTAATTAATAAAAAAAAAAAATTTTAAACCACCCATGTGATGGTTTTACCAACATTTTGTTAACGTTCGAAAATTTGTTTCCCCAGTGCTTTGTCTGACACTTTTGGAAAAGACGCCCCTTTTGTCTAATGATATTATCATTTTGGGATTGGTAAAGCACTTGTACCATTTGCTAAGGTGCCTTGTCTGCGGTGGTCCGTTTGTGTTTTTCTGACTAGGATGACACCCGATTCTTTGATTTCACTGCCGTTCCTTAATGAGTTTTTCCCAAATATCAATATGATAACCAACCAAATCTACAATGTCCTGCACGGTTACCGCGTAACTTGATGCGAAAAAATCTCGAATTCTTAAATCTTGCACATATTGAAAAATATACTTAATAAAAATTATACTTTTGATTTTTCAAATTAGTTGATCTAAATGTTGTAAGAAATTGGTAATTACTTTTTTTACATCATATAGAGAAAAACTGTAAGAAAATCTTCTTAGAATCATTCATAGATAGCAACCTACTTATCAGACGTTTTGTATGGCTCACTGGCGACTAATTCTTCTAATTAAGCAAACATTTGGCAGAACATTTGACTTAAGCATATTGCCGATGAATTTAAACTTGGTGTCTCGTCACTGGTTTCCGGCTTCCGTAAAAGTCGTTTTTTCGGAACTGTGAATAATATCAGGATATTTCTAACTCACGGTGTACCCATTTCTAAACTCGTTGTCTCTAAAATGGGCATTATGTATAGGAGCTTTTCCATACACTCTAAAAAGTTTTACAGTTACTACATGACAGTTGTTTGTGTAGTAAGCAGTAGTAGTTATTTTTTTACTGAAATTACAGTTGTTTTTTATGAAATAATATAAAACAACTATTATGACAGTTATTTAAAAAAACAACTGAAAAAAATTACTATATTTTCTAACAGTTGTTTGAAGCAGTTATTTTGGTATTTTAATAAATAAATACCAAAACATTAACTTTGCAGTGAACAGTTAATTTTTGTTAGTTGTTAAAAAAACAATTTTGTAGAGTTTTTAAAAATTCACGTTTAGTATACATACTATACATATTTATTATTATTGATATGCTCATAGTTTGAAAATAATAACTAGAACATTTCATTGTATCTCCAATGCAAACGTTGTAACTGGAGTACTGTTTCGTGCTCCTCTTCGTGTACTGTTTTGACTTTGCATTTTAAGTACGATGTAGAAAATACAAATTTGAAAAAACATTTTATTTAGTAAAAAAAATGTTTTAAATATTGAAAAAACAACTGTTAAAAACTGTAGTTTTTAAATAGTTTTGTATCGAAATGTTTGTAGTAAAAAATTGTCAGTTGTTTTTAACAAATTTTTAGATGTTTTTACTACATTTGTTAGTTGTTTTGCAACAGTTTAAAACAACTACAGTTTTAGTTATTTTAACGGTAACCACCTTTGTCGCCTTTCTAACTGAAATTACAGTTGCTTTAACTGCCATTTTTAGTAGATACTACTGTAAAACTTTTTTGAGTTTAGATCGCTTGGTGTACGTGTTGTATTCGATGGAATCTTATCCACTACGTATTACATGCATTGGGGAAAGCGGAAATATGTCATTTAATCGGCTTATTTGAACATCATCGGAATGTAGTTTGTCGGGTATGTTTTATAGATTTTTTTAATATGAAGTATTTTAATGAGAAAAGCAGCCTTATAATGTTACCATTTAGTTTTATTAAATTTCCAAACTATATGGAAGTAGTTAATCATATTAGGCTGTTCATGCTTATATTTTACTCTCACAATTATTATTAACAATAACATCCGTTTTTAGAAAGTTTATCAAAAAACGGTATTAAAATAAAAAATTTGTAGTGATTCTATTAAATTGTCCGTACTAAGGTGGTGAGTTCAGTTAAATTAGTGCAAGCATTTTACCTTATAAGTTCTTTTACCTACTTCAAACGAATTATTTTCTATTAAGTGAGCTTTAAAAAAAAAAAATCTAAATTGTGTATAAAAAGTATCAATCAAAACGATTAAATAGTTCGTCCAAAAATGGATAATGAACAAAAAGAGAAAAAATAACACTGCGAAACAAAATTCACCCCTAAAATCGAAAACAAGAGTACCGACCATTGATTATAAATAGTTCGGCCACGCTGATTTTAATGACATACTCAGTTTTTTCACTTAACGGCCAGATTTTTCGCAAATTTGCATTAAAGTTTTGCATTTTTTAACGCAGTTTTTTTTTTTACATAAAATTTTAAAATCAAATATTTTATCTTAGTTTTTTTATTATAAACTAGGAACTCAAATACTTTAAAAACAACACATATTAAAAACAAATTGTTCTTGCATACCTTAAGACTTAAAAAATGTACCGATTGTTTCTCCGATAACTTATCTAAATTATTACCCACGTCCAGCAGCCAACACAACACCCCGCTACCAACGCCCACGCAACCGGACTCTATAAAATATATAAATTGTCAAATTTAAGTAACAATTTATATTGCGAAAATCCGTAGTTAACCGTGAATTGATACATTTAAAAACAGTTGGCCTTTAAATGGGAGCGGTCGATGATAAGTATTTGGTGACCTCGCCCAAGGTGTAAAAATTATGAGTGCTAAATTTAAACGAAATCCATATGACAATAAAAATTTGTTTATCAAACAAAAATGGGCCTGATCAATAAAAGCTTGTATGGCAACTTTGCCCGTGGTAAAGGGATAAATCCGTTGAAAAATGAAAATATGTATAACAAACACCTAAAGCATATAAAGGGTCCGACAAATAACAATTTTTTTTTGAAAATGCTATAAAAAAAAACTACCGAATATTTTCTCAAATTTCTTTTTTTATTTGAAAGTACAATCCTTCAGGTTAATAATGGAAAATAATTTCATTTAAATGGCTGCCTCGGCTGGCCATGCAGTAGCCTACACGATCGGTCCAATTTTTAAGCACATTATCGATTGTGTGCAGCTGTATTTCCTCCTCTTCAATTTTTGTGAACAATTCGTTCAACATGGCCCGAATTCGTTCAACATGGCCCGATAACGATCGCCATTGACTGTAACGGCCACTCCTTGCTCATTTTCGAAGAAAATTGGCCCAATTATGCCTCTGGACCAAAATCCACGCACACATATTCTGCAACATTACCATGATTTTCAAAGTAATGTCGCAATATTTCCCTTTTCGCTATGCTGTCATATAAATTTTAGGCACATTTCGCGTTTTTGCCATAAACCGCGCTTTATTTTTTTTACTCCAAATAAATGTTCAGGTTTGTCTTCTTGCTATTTGATCGATAGCGCAATGAAATGATAAATTGTGCAAAAATGGTAAAATATAGTAAAAACTGGGGGAAAAAAAACGCGGATGTTCTTGTTAATACTGTACATTTATTAATCAAATGTGATACCCGAATGTTAATGAAGGTCTTTTATTTTTTTATTTATTTATTATAAAAAACTAAGATAAATTATTTCATTTTTAAAATTGTATGTATAAAAAAACTGCGTTGAAGCATGCAAAACTTTAATGCAAAGTCGCAAAAAATCTTGGCATTAAAATTAGCATGGCCGAAATATTTACGATCAATGCTCGGTACTCTTGTTTTATTTTTCGATTTGCGCAGTGTAATTAAAATTTACAAAGAAAAACCATGTCGTACTCTTACAGCAATTGCTAAAAAATTTAAGGATTTCCGAAATACGGGCGTTTTTAAAAAACATAATGACACTCGTATTGTTAATAGAAGTCCTCGAACCGATTTTAAAAAAGGTATTCCTGATCCAAATAATGCTAAGAAAATAGCGGGCGTTTTGAAGAAAAATCCTGGCCTGTCACAGAAACAGATGTAAAGTCAACAGTCCAGAGTTTTTGGTCAGAAAAGGTAAATAAAGTGAACGACTAAAAACATATAAAAGGCAAAAAGTGACTAGCCGAAATTCCAGGAACAAGGAATAGATAAAAAACTGTGTCGTAATTTTGTAGCAAAACATGATTGTTGTATAATGGATAACGAGACCCACGTCCTTGGTGACTTTACCCAGCTTCCAGGGAAGGAAGGAATTTTATATAGTGAATGCAAAAGGAGTGGTTGAGGAAATAATTTGGACAAAAAAAAAACAAAGTTTAGAACAACATTTTTAATTTGACAAACAATTTGCACTTGCAGCGAAACAAGTACTTTTTAGAAAACAACAGGCACTTTAAACACCGATTTGTACATATAAGAGAATTACTAACACAGTACAGCACATGATTTTGGGACTCAATTCTAAGAATTGCACGTGAAAGTAGCCCCAAAAATAAGAACTTCTGCATTATTCGGAATTTTTATTTTCATGCAAAATAAAGTCTATAAAGAAAAAACAGCATATTTGTGGGTTTGTAATCCAGTTATTGAGCAAAAAAGGTGAAAACTGGGGAAAAATGGGCATTTTTGAGATTTTTAAGGTACCGGATGCACCTTTTTTGGGTAGGATTGTTCCGCAGTTTTTTCTCCTATTTAATATCTACAACTTTGCTTCAGACACAAAAGAGATATTCCGTACGGTATACCGAGATATAACCGTGTTAAAATATAGAAAAACTGCTAAAAATCCGCCTTGAGCCAAAAAAAAAAAAATCGTATCACTATTAAATTATTACTGTAGCCAACTTGACAAAACGAATGATGCAGAAGTTCTTATTTGTGGGGCTACTTTCACGTGCAATTCCCAGAATTGAGTCCCGAAATCATGTTGTGTTGGTATAACACTGGTTAGTTACCCATGATTAAGTGAAATATAACTTCCTGAGATAAGTTAACGGCCCTTAAAAATTGAATTAAAAATATTATACCTACCCTCTCCAAAACCGTTTCCTGGATGCGGGCTTGCTAAACACATGTTTTTTAATTCGCAGTTGTTTAAATTGTGACGTCATCGTACAAGTAATTACAATTTACCATTAAAAAAGGAATAAAAAATATATCAGTTGAAAAAATGCTAAATATTTTTTCGAAATTTTTTTTACGCAAAAAAATTGTTTGGGAAAATTTTTTTCGTTGAATTTAATTTTAAAAAAGTGTTTTTCATCTCAATGAATCTGAGGTATACAAAATTCCGAACGGCCGACTTTAATGCTTTCACTTGTTTTAAATCGGTAGATTCTCACATTACTGCACATACTCCTCGAGATTACCTCTAGACCTTATAAAGCCATTATTACCCAGTTCGGTATGACCTTCTCAGTGTATTTAAGAAGGGAATCTAGGTGTACTCATTTATTAACCCAATTAAAAAAATTTATATGTTGCATGATCAGATTATATATAAATTAGATATGCGATGAGATAATTGAGAGATAAATGAGACATTGTATCGAATTCAATACAATTACATCGAATTATGTCTAATTCTATGCAATTAAATACAATTTTGTACAATTTGATGTATATTAGATACAATTTCATCCGAATTTTGTCCCCATACAAATATTTGTGTATTATATATAATTGCATTGAATAAGATATAATTTGATATTATTAGATAAAAGTGGATACAAACAGTTCCTGGTTTATCTCCCATTTCATACACAAATATATATGATTAATATTATTTTTGCAGTATTTTTACGAAGGTGAAACTGTGGAGCTAACAAATCATGGCTCAGTTTCAACAATTTAAGTCCGAACAATCAATATTACATATTTTTGATTGTTATGTTGATGAGACAATATGAAAATGTTTTTTACGCTAAAAATTAGTTCATCAATCGTGCATAGTTTTTGATAATCTGACCGATTTGGACCATGAATTTTTTAAATTCAGAAAGTCTAAAATATTTCAAAATTTATTCCTTTTTGACTTAAAATATAAATTATGGCTGGTTTTTACTAAAATACTAAATTACTAAAATACTTATAAAAATTATAATGTCAGGGTTACCAATTTTAAAGAATAATATCGTGGTCAAATTACAATAAAAAAAAAATAAAAATCGTTTAATTTACAAAATTAAAATTTCATATATATTTGAATATAGATTTATTTGTTCACAAATTTATACAAAATTAAAAATGTTTATATAGCTTCAACCGTCGTTTATATATATTCTCTCAAAGTTTCAACTTTGTTTGCAAATATTCCCAATAGAGGGCGCTTTAAGGCAAAAAAAAAAATACGCAAATTACTTAATGAAGTATATTTCTATATATCTGCGAAGTTTGGATCAAAAATGTCCAGCGGATCTATGTATTTAATAAGATTACGATGTAAATAGAGTTCATAGTTCCTTTCCTTCATTTGCATTTATTAAATTAGCTCGTTCTTTTAGATCATAAGTTTGTTTGACAATATTTTTAAATTATTTTTATTGTTGTATTGGTCAATGGTTTGCTTAATAAATCTTCATAATATGAGATGAGATCCTAATTGAATGGTTTAAAATGAACTAGTTCAATTTTAACCAGATTTGTTAAACAATCAATTGACCAAATATGAATTATGTTAAAAAAATTGTCGAACAAACATATAAACTAAGAGAACGAACTAGTTCCATAAATGCAAATGAACGAAATAATCTATGAACTATGAATACCCAACTCTAGATGTAAAAAATAAATTTAATAATGATCTTAAAAAATAAATAAATATTCTTAGAACTTAACAGTCTATTAATTCAAAATTATTTTAATTAAGTTATTTCGAAAGGTTAAAAAATGATTCCAAGTTGTTCTTTAAAAGAAAATTCATTGCATATTAAATGTTTAGTTAAAAAATTGTATTTCAACCAATTAAATTGAATCAAATTAGATTTATTTACTTTTGTGCAATATTACACACAGAAAAAATGTTTGCTATTTGCTAACTGAATTTCGGTTAGTACGACTCAAATTATGTTATAACGAATTTCAGACGGTTGGCACAACTTAACATTAGTTTCCACAACGAAGTACGGTTAATTCAAGTGAATTTTAGTTGCAACACCCAAATTATTCATAAATCTAATGTAAATATCGTTGTACTAACTGAATTTATAAGTTGTTACCATTAATATACACTTTTCAATTCGGTTGGCACTTTATTTCTCTGTGTGTAAGAAAGCTGAACTATAATTTTTTAAATTTAGAAAGATAAATAAAATTTTATGTTTTTTTGCTCTCGTTTAACACGATGTTTGTATATATCAAAATGTAAAAAAATAGGAATATTAAAATATTTAAAATCCCGGGATTTTGAGGGAGAAAATTCAGAGATTCCTGAATTTATAAATCCTGGCGATCCCGTTATTTTCGGGATCATGATTTCAGGATCGGCAACCCTAATAGTAATATATAATTAAGTATATATACGACAATATAAAATAATATATTGCTGTATATACGCCCCTATTAATATTTTCGAAGCAACACAAAGCTATATAAAGGGTCCGCCAAATAACTTTTTTTTTTTGAAAGTGCTTTAAAAAAAAACTACTGAATATTTTCTCAAATTTCTTTTTTTATTTGAAAATACAATCCTTCCGGTTAATAATGGAAAATAATTTCATTCAAATGGCTGCCTCGGCTGGCCATGCAGTAGCCTACACGATCGGTCCAATTTTTAAGCACATTATCGATTGTTTGCAGCTGTATTTCCTCCTCTTCAATTTTTGTGAACAAAAATTCGTTCAACATGGCCCGATAACGATCGCCATTGACTGTAACGGCCACTCCTTGCTCATTTTCGGAGAAAAATGGCCCAATTATGTCTCTGGTGACTGGTTTTGGGTGTATCGGCACACATTCTGCAACATTACCATGATTTTCAAAGTAATGTCGCAATATTTCCCAGCGTTGTTCAAGCGTATACACAACCATATTCGTTCAGCGGAAGGATAAAACTAATTATCTGTCAAATCAGACATGAGCTAAGTGTTACCATTTACGAAATAAGCACTAGTTGATAAAAAAGTTAGATGGCGGACCCTTTACAATTAGATACAAATATTAATGCTTCAGTATATATGTTTATATGACTATATAAATTTATACATTGAAACATTTGATTGTATAAAATTATATCCAAATATATAAAAACACTTTATTTTGGAGAAAAAAAATTCTGAAACGAACTTGTGATCTCTTGAAAAGCAGTTTTGTTGGTCCTTCCTTTGTTGCATTAAATCTGTCATGCAAACACGATTTTTGAGTTAGTATAGCTATGTCAATTTTGGTTTCTAATACAGATTATTTTAATGTCACAAGCATATTGTGACTGTCCAACTTTTGCACCCGGTAATTCATCCGAAGTTAAAAGTCTGAGGTAGTAATAAAAAGAATGTGTATAAAGCCTAGCTTCACATCTACAAGGACACTTTCTCTTTCTAACTATAGTTAAATTGTAAAAGTACACTTTTCTAATTTATGGACTTGCGCTTTAAATCGCGTCGCAGTTCATTTATATATTAATATTAGAGATCCATCGATATTTTAAGTGAATCATGCATAATACTACTCCCACTTATTATCCTAAGTACTACTGGCGCTTAAAATGAAAGGGTAATATATTTCAATTGTACACTCATAGAAAAGGCGCGTACAAATTGTGAAAAATTCAGCTACGACAACATAAAATAGTACCTGAATTTGCCCCAGCAAAATTTTCAATGAAGTTGAGAATCACAGTCTGCTAAATTAAGGTGAACTAAATTTTAGAAGAATTTAATTTTGGTTAACAGTTGTAGTTCAAATAAGTAAGAATTGAGCTAAATCAACAGAACTTTTAAGCTAAATCAACAGAAAATGTCTGTAAAAATTATCTCTCCGGATCTGATCAGAGGCAAGTCCATATTTATTACCGGGAATATGAGTGGTTAATAAAGACTACTTAATAAGTATGGCGTAACGATTTTTGGTGTATTTTGTTCTGTCTTGCTTAGTTTATTTTGAACAATTTGTTCAAATACGCATGAAATTTGTTCTTATGGTGAAATAAGTTAACTAAAAATTTTAGCTAAATAACAGATTTAAACGTAAACAACAGAAAAAATTAGTTCAACTGAATTAGATCCCGTTTAACAGACTTGTGAAATAACTTTTTTTTTATGAGTGTATAATACAATGGAGATATCGTTTAAAATTTTCAATCATATATATTTTGCATATAAACATCGATATACAATTGAAATCATTATCATCAAGCATGGCTTTTTTTTAGATTATTATCTCCTCAAAGCTCCTAATTTATCGAAAAACAAAAATAAACTAAAATTAATTTTACTTTTAAGTTTATTTAAGTGTTAAGTTTCATAACGTTAAAAATTTTGTTGTTTTATGTTTTAAATTAAATCAATTTAATTTTTATGTTTTCCCCCATTTAAATAATTAACAAACAAGTCTTAGAAAAATCTTTAAACCAAATATATATTTCCCTAATTCTATACAAACGAAGAAGTCATTATCCGAAAAATTCCAAAATTTCCTATTTTTTTTGTGTATGTATTGTTATTGTTGTTGCAGCCCCAGTGATGCTACTTCCTCTTCCACTACTACTACTACTACTACTACCACTACTAATGAATCCGTTTCCGATAATCAATCGAAACCATGGTTAAGTCGTATGTTTACATCCGGTGGCGAAAAGTCTGCTGATAATAATCAACAGCAGACTGCTGATTTTAATGCCATCAAACATTTTGATTTGAAAAATGTACGACAAGATTTTAATAGACCCGCTGGCAATGCTGCGGCACCTGGTGTGCGTGTTTCTAAAACTGGACGCAAAATTAGGTGAGGGTTTCTCTTCTACTACTACTACTACTACTACTACGTCTTCTTTTCTGTTGTACTACATTTTATAAATATGTAAAAACAAAAAATTGCAAAACAATTAGTGTTAAATATTTATTTTAGTACTATAATATTATTCCTTAGTACTATTAACTAATTATTTATTAATTACATATTGACAACAATGAAAAATTTTATACAATTATTCACAGATTTGAGCGCGCTTTTCTCTTTATTTTATATTTAAAGAATATTTAAAATTTTCAAATCGTAGGAGTTTTTAAATTCATATTTTTTAAAAATAAAACTCTCACAAATCACATTTTAAAGCCATTTTCCAACACCCATAGAAATAAACCTGTAAAAATAGCAGAGAAAGCTACTAAAAATTAGTTAAAAATTACGCTACAAAAATAACTGCTAAAATTAACTGTTTTTTTTTTTTTTTTTTTTTTTTTTTGCTAAATACACAGCGCTACAAAATTTACCCCTAAAATCGAAAACAAGAGTATCGACCATAAATCCTAAATATTTCGGCCACGCTGGTTTTAATAGCGTACCCATTTTTTCACTTATGGGCCAGACTTTTTTTTTGAAAAATGACATTAAAGTTTTGCACGTTTTGACGAAGTTTTTTTATACATCAAATTTTAAAAATAAGATGTTTTCTCTTAACTTTTTTTATGTTGAAATGCCAGGGTTGGCAAACACTAACCGTAAATAACAATTAAATACCGTTTCAAGGAACTATTTTTAACCTTAAAATAGCACCATGAAATACCCTAACAAAATAATTCTAAAATAGCGATAACTTTAATATATCCTAACGAAATACATTATTTTTGTATTTCTTTAAAGAACATCATTACTTTAAAATTATAAAAAAAAGTTCATAAGGGTAAATTCATATATCGGCCATTCCACCTAAGACCGGCCAAAAATGGCTGTTTTTGACATTGGGTCATCCGATTTCAATTAAATTTTGTATTCAGAGTCTCTATAGGGCCACTTAAATATTGGCGTTTTTAGTTTTTTTTAATTTCGAAAAATCCGAATTTTATAGACAATTTAGCTTTGCAAAAAGTGTATAATAAGTTTGAATATTTGTATTTTCTTTAATATTCATCGGATCATCTCCATTTAAATTGTATTGGAACTGTACACTCCAATGCGTTTTTTATGCTTTTTATATGCACTTTTCACAAATTTGGCCACTCTCGATTTAAAAAAATGCATGTTTGCAGAATATGGGGCTTTTACTATAAAACAACACTTTTATTTTTGGGGCCAGCGGTGTATTATTATTAAAGAGTTATTGAAGTTATTGATTGCATTATGTTTCCATAGAAAAATCAAAAATTTTTAGTTGTTTTATTTTTCAAAATTAAACAGATTCGATTTAAAAATGTTGTGTTAAGGCGCCGTTTAAAAACTCTAAATTTAATGTTTACGATTTTTTTTGTACTTCAGAGATAATCGAATCTACTAAAATATAATGTTTTAAAACTTAAATTTTTAACCCTTCCAACCCCATATGTCTCTCTATTAAAATTGTGATATTCGAAAGCAAACTTGGGCTTGAAAGGGTTACAGGTTTAATTTTAAAAACTGAATATTTTAGTAGATTGTTTTATATATCACATACAGAAAAATCTTAAAAACTAAAATTGTAGTTTTAAAAACAGAGACATTTAAATGGACTCTTAACACTACATTTTTAAATTTAATATTAATAATTCTGAAAAATAAAAAAAAAACAAATTTTGTTTTTTTTTATGTAAAAGTGCTACAAGCTTTTTTTTTTAAATAATCATTAAAAATAGACCCCGTGACCCTAAAAAGTTAATGTTTAACTTTTTGTTAAAAATTCCACATTTTGCAAATATGCATTCTTTTTTAAATCAAGAGCTTACAATTTTTATAAAATGCAATTTTTTTTGACAATGGAAAAAAATTAATCTGCAGTATAAAAGACATAATATATAACGGATCATAAGCATTTTAAATGCTTATGATCCGTTATATATTAAAGAATCTACTAATGTTGAAACTTACACAATATTAGCGTATATCTTATTTTTCAAAACAAGAAAATCGCGAATAAAACCAAAGTTTTTTTGAATTTCGAGGAAATAAAAACAATCTTTAAGAAGACCCAAGGTCAGATTTTGGCAGATATATCTTGGAATTTCCGATATGAATACATTGCGTTCTTTCAATGAAGGAACATTGAAAAGAAAATAAAAGAACTGTTCATATTGTGAACAGGAAGACTATTGTGCAATATAGACATTCCTGTTACATATTTAAAATTTTAAAAACTCGATATTTTATTAACGTTTTTTATGTTTTAAAAATTTGAACAAATTTGAAAACTAGTGAACTTTAATTATCTAAAACCTCTAAACTGGCTACTTCAAAAATTAAAAAAGCTTCTGAAAGCTGCGATTGCCTTTGTTTTCTATCTGTACACCAAAAATAATCTAAAAATGCATTTTTACTGTTGCTGCAATTTTGGAATGCATTTCTTACTTTTTGATTTAGGTGTGCTATTGATGTTATTTTAAAATAACCAATCGAAATAACTTAAAATAATGTTAACCGTAAAATAACATAACGACATAACTTAAAATATCGTTAGCCTTAAAATACCCTAACGAAATATTCACAAAATACCGTTATCGAAAACCGATAACCCAATGAAACGGTTACCAACCCTGTAAAATACTGAGGAGACCTTCAACAACATTTGTGTATCAAAATTGTTTATAGAATATTCTTAGAATTTACTATATTTTATAATTTTTGCACAATTTATCATCCCATTTTGCAAAGGATCAAAGTATTTTTTTTTTTTGCTATTCTTATCTTACTAATATTTGGCAAAAAAAAATCTGCAAATTTTAGTAGTTTTTTTCTATAACGTAATTTTTAAGCAATTTTTAGTAGTTTTAGCAAAAAAAAAATTACTAATTTTTTGCTATTAGTGAAATATTTAAAAGCTCGAAATTTCAAAATGGAATAAGAAACGTAACTTTAGTGCCACTTAAATATTTCCATAAAGCGACGTTAAAAATATTCATTTTATTTTAAGTAATCTCAAAACTATCCACTCAATTATGTGAGTAATTGTATATTATTTTAAAAATCTTCTTAATTTTCTGTATTATATAACACATTTCTTTTTTCAAAATTATGATTTTTTTTTTTTTCAAATTTTGCTCTTGCTTTCTTTCTAATTGGCCTTTGAAACCATTATTTTAAAAATGTATTTTCCCCACAAATCCTGGGTCTATTAAATTCTTTGCATTTCATAATTATATTTTTTGTTTCATTATTTGTCCCATACGTTTTTTGTGTGTGTCCCCTGTATATTGTTATTTTTCACATTCAGCATATTGATTTTGTATAGTCTTCTAGATGTTTGTAGTTAATTCACTATAATACACTTTAAATCCTGTTTTCGCAAATTTGCTTCCACTAACTTCATCATATTTATGCACTTATTTATGCTTTATTTTAGAACTCAAAATCATTAACTCCCTGATTCAGAAAGACGGCCCAAAGTAGAATTTTCGTCTTGAATGTGTATTTTATTGTTGGGTACAAAAACAAAATACACGTGTTAGACGGAAATTCTACTTTGTGCCGTCTTTTTCTGAATCAGGGGGTAAGTTTCATTTAAATTCAATAAGTAGTTGGTGTACCTAAAAAAAAACAACGCACAGTGGAGTGAATCAAAAAAAAGTGGTAATAAATATAGAACTTCTTAACTACTGGATTGATTAAGACCAAATGTATATGTAATCGTTAAGAAGGAGTATAGCTTTCAGAAAATCAATTTTGAAGTCACCCTGTGTTAACACAGGGTGAGCACTAAGGTGCCAAAGTAGACCACCTCGAGTACAAAAAACTTTTAAAATGCTGTAACTTCTACAATTATGAACCGATTTCGATGATTTTAGACTTTTTTGAATCCGCTTGATGAGATTAATAAAAAACATGCTTACGGTAATACCGTAAGCATGTGATGTTAAACATTAAAATTTAAATTTTTTGACAAGTTTTTTTTAGGTTTTAAGTTAATAACTCCTTTATAATAAGTGGTAAGACATTAAAAAAATGTTGTGTATTGCCACTTTTATCATTAATGTTATGCTTAAAGTTGCATTTAATTATCTGTAACCGTTGAGTAAAGAAAAATCTGCAGTCAATTTTTTGAAATAGGTCAAAAAAATTGTAAAATTTTTGAGAAAAAGTAGCTTCACTCATACGTTTTTTTTTTTATTATCTAATAGAAGAGAAATATTTTTTTAAATATTCGAAAAGAATAGGCTTTAAGAATAGTTTTAAATGAAAGTATTTTTAATTTTGGACATGCACCCTACACCCAGCATTGATCGAAAATTACCAATTTTTAAGCTAAATTTCAAGTTTACACACGTGGGCAAAAAATGGCACGCCCATTTCTTAACTTTTTAAAACGCAATGTTATAGACTAATAAAATGTTAATTATTCTTTATCAAGTTTGCCGCCGGGAAATTAAAAGTGGGGTCGTGGGAGGAGTTTTTTTTTAAAAAGCCAAATTTTGAAATTAGATTTTTTCGCTTTTAAAAAAATCATATTTAGATCCAATTTTTTTACTTTCATTTATTTTTTACTAATTAACGACAATATAATCTTTAATTCATATTAAAATTGTTTACATAGCATAAACACCTATTTAGATATTATTTATCAAAGTTAAGTTGTTATAATACAAAAAACACTATTATATATATTTTTTTGTTTTTTTACTTATTTGTTCTAGAAATTTTTTAAAATTTACAAGAAATAATTTTTTTTTTAAAGCAGAGGTTTTCACCTGTTCAACGATGTATAACATGTTTGGTGAATACGTTTATAAACGTCTGAAAACTTTTTTTAAATGTGTCAACTCGACCAAAAATTTTATTTATATGAATATTCCTTTGTATGAAAATCATGGTAAATAGTGTATGAGTAATTAACAGGGCAGCGACTTTCGTGCACTAAAAAATCGAAAATATGCGCTTAAAATATGCAGTAAAAAGCTCAAAATATGCGCTTAAAACATGCACTTAAATCGAAATATGCACCAAAAACCCAAAAATATGCACTTAAAATCCTAAAATATGCACTAAAAATCCAAAAAATATGCACTTGAAGTTTTTGAATTTTTGAAAATCGATTGAATTACTCTTGAGCGTTAGTTTAAAAATGAAATTCATTATTAATGTCTACCAAATGACAACTAGATGATTTGTAAAGGGTTACAAATGCCTTCTTTTATATTTTTAATTAAATCTTAATTTTTATTATTAAAAAATATGCAAAGATAGACAATTAAATTGAAAATATGAAAAATATACAAGAAAAAATTTAAACATATGCATTAAAATATGCATTTATAGCAAAGTATGCAAAAATTTTACCCTTTTAAAGACAATATTATCTGAAATACACAAATCTGGTAAAATATCAGCCTTTTCCCTAATTATTGATTTAAGATTTTCATACTCTGCACCCTGAAATTCTTTTTTTTTTTTTTTTATAATTTAACCAATACTCAGGGGATGCCCCCTACTCATGCAGTGCATTGTATTGATCAGGAAAATAAGGTATGGGAAGGAGGAAAGAGGGAGTAGTGTTTGTGGATATTTGATTTAAATTTTTCTAAATTGTAAGTAACAGGGAAGACTTCTGCGGGAAGTTTGTTCCACATACGAATCGTTCGACTAAAAAACGAATTTTCTCTGTAATGCGTTGTGCGAAACACAGGACAATCAACTACAAACGGATGTGCTCTACTAGATAAGCGAGTATTACGAATAAAAACTCGGGCTCGTGGAATAAGTTCACTTATCTCAGATGAGCATCTCCCATGGTAATATCGATAGAAAAGTGTCACACAACCCACATTCCGACGATGCTCCAATGAATCAATAGAGTTGGATACACTACTGTCATTGATAAGCTTCACCGCCCTCCCCTGAACACGGTCCAGAAGCTTCAGAATAAACAATGGAGCCCCTGCCCATATATGAGAGTTGTATTCCATTTTTGGCCGGATATAGCTGGTATAAATAGTAAGGAGATCGGATGGAGTGAAGTAAGTCTTGCACCGTTTTAGAAAACCAAGACACTTGAATGCCTCTTTCGACACTTGAAATACGTGCTTATTCCAACGGACATCACATTGTATTCTCATGCCCAGAACATCAAGAGTATCCGATTCCTCAATACCTATACCATCCATAGTTACAGATGACAATGTCAATTCCACAGCCCGTCTGTGGGTTAACATACAACATTGGGTCTTGCGTGCATTAAAATCGACCTTATTCGCGCGACCCCACTCGGAGATTGTAGAAAGGTCTTGATTGAGTGTGTCATTCATGTTCTGCCGCATGCCCTCTATCTCCAAAGAGCTTGGCCTGTGATCGAATGAAAATGAATGACAAATGTTGCTGTCATCTGCAAAAGAGTAGATAGGGTTGATGGTCTGACCAAGAAGGTCATTAATAAAAATAAGAAAAAGGGTAGGAGAAAGAACAGAACCTTGCGGTACCCCTGAATTTAGTTGAAACTCGTTTGATGAGACCCCATCTAAAACAACACGTATAGTGCGGTCTCTGAGAAAACTCGTTATAAATCGAGAGAAGACATTACCGACACCAAAAGCAACTAGCTTAGTCACGAGTGCCCCGTGCCACACACGATCGAACGCCTTAGAAATATCTAGAGCAACCACTTTACTCTCACCAAAGCGTTGTGCCCCATTGAGTTTTTGTGAGACAAAAGCTATAGGACGGTCAAAAACTTTAAGTGCATATTTTTGGATTTTTAGTGCATATTTTAGGATTTTAAGTGCATATTTTTGGGTTTTTGGTGCATATTTCGATTTAAGTGCATGTTTTAAGCGCATATTTTGAGCTTTTTACTACATATTTTAAGCGCATATTTTGAGCTTTTTGCTGCATGTTTTAAGCGCATATTTTCGATTTTTTAGTGCATGAAAGTCGCTGCCCTGTTAATTACTCATACACTATTTACCATGATTTTCATACAAAGGAATTTTCATATAAATAAAATTTTTGGTCGAGTTGACACATTTTAAAAAAGTTTTCAGACGTTTATAAACGTATTCACCATACATTTTATACATCGTTGAACAGGTGAAAACCTCTGCTTTAAAAAAAAATAATTTCTTGTAAATTTTAAAAAATTTCTAGAACAAATAAGTAAAATAACAAAAAAATATATATAATAGTGTTTTTTGTATTATAACAACTTAACTTTGATAAATAATATCTAAATAGGTGTTTATGCTATGTAAACAATTTTAATATGAATTAAAGATTATATTGTCGTTAATTAATAAAAAATAAATGAAAGTAAAAAAATTGGATCTAAATATGATTTTTTTAAACGCGAAAAAATCTAATTTCAAAATTTGACTTTTTTTAAAAAAACTCCTCCCACGACCCCACTTTTAATTTCCCGGCGGCAAACTGGATAAAGAATAATTAACATTTTATTAGTCTATAATATTGCGTTTTAAAAAGTTAAGAAATGGGCGTGCCATTTTTTGCCCACGTGTGTAAACTTGAAATTTTGCTGGAAAATTGGTCATTTTCGATCATTGATGGGTGTAGGGTGCATGTCCAAAATTAAAAATACTTTCATTTAGAACTATTCTTAAAGCCTGTTCTTTTCGAATATTTAAAAAAATATTTACTTTTCTTCTATTATATAATAAAAAAAACGTATGAGTGAAGCTACTTTTTCTCCAAAATTTTACAATTTTTTTGACCTATTTCAAAAAAATTGACTTTGCAGATTTTTCGTTACTCAACGGTTACAGATAATTAAATGCAACTTTAAGCATAACATTAATGATAAAAGTGGCAATACAC